>OZ024832.1:30174346-30633454 GCA_964016985.1 Anodontia alba | reverse complement strand
TGGCTAAGGAGGGGGTGGGGGGGGTCAGTTTGATATATATTGACCCACCCCTGACTTTGACCTGGCAATCATAATACATTGCTATATTTTGACCTCCCCCCCCCCCCCTCCCCCCCCAACCACCACCACCCCCTTACCCCTTAAAAAGTCAAGTAGGATGTCATTTGATGAAAATGCTTATTTTTTAGAGATTTTCATGATAACAGGAACCATTTTACAGTACTTCTAGTAATCTATTATGATTGCCTGGTCAACGTAATGGACGGGTCAATATATTATAGTATAATATTTTGACCCCCCCCCCCCGCCCCCCAAACACACACACACACACACACCTCTCACTCCCATCCCATAAAAAATCAAATTGATTATCATTTAATTAAAATGCTATATTTTGTAGGCTTACATGATAAAAGAAAACATTTCACATTATTTAAAGGGTTCATTTATGACTGCCTGCTGAAATCCAAGGGTGGGTCAATATATTATGGTATAATATTTTTACCCCCCTACCCCCCCCCCCCCCCCCCCCCCACACCCCTTAAAAAGTCAAGTAGGATGTCATTTGATGAAGATGCTTCTTTTTTTTTAGAGATTTTCAGGATAACAGGAAACATTTTACAGTACTTCTAGCAGTCTGTTATGATTGCCTGGTCAACGTCATGGGTGGGTCAATATATTATAGTATAATATTTTGACCCCCCCTACCCCCCTCTCACTCCTACCCCCCAAAATATCAAATTGGTCATCATTTAATTAAAATGCTTTTTTTTGTAGGTTTACATGATAAAAGAAAACATTTCACATTATTTAATGGGTTCATTTATGATTGCCTGCTGAAATCCAAGGGTGGGTATATATATTATGGTATAATATTTTGACCCCCGCCCACTTACCCCTTAAAAGTCAAGTAGGATGACATTTGATGAAAATGTTTCTTTTTTAGAGATTTTCAGGATAACAGGAACCATTTTACAATACTTCTAGCAACCTATTATGATTGCCTGGTCAACGTAATGGGCGGGTCAGTATATTATAGTATAATATTATGACCCCCCCCCTCCCCTCTCACTTCTACCCCCCAAAAAATCAAATTGGTCATCATTTAATTAAAATGCTTTTTTTTTGTAGGTTTAGATGATAAAAAAAAAACATTTTACATTATTTAAAGGGTTCATTTATGATTGCCTGCTGAAATCCAAGGGTTGGGTCAATATATTAAAGTATAATATTTTGACCCCCCCCCCCCCCCCCCCACCCCCCCCTTAAAAAGTCAAGTAGGATGTCATTTGATGAAAATGCTTCTTTTTTAGAGATTTTCAGAATAACAGGAAACATTTTACAATACTTCTAGCAATCTATTATGATTGCCTGGTCAACGTCATGGGCAGGTCAATATATTATAGTATAATATTTTGAGCCCCCCTCCATCCCCCTCTTCAGCCCACCTAACATCAAAAAAATCAAAAGGGATGTCTTTTCATGATAATCCATTTTTCATTTCCATTTTTCATTTCCTCAAAGATCTATTTCACATTATTTTCAGTGATATTTTTGGATTGCCTGTTATTATCCAGGGGCGGGTCAGTATATTATGGTAATATTTTGAACCCCCCCCCCCCCCCTCCCCCTCACTCCTACCCCATAAGAAATCAATTTGATTATCATTTAATTAAAATGCTATTTTTTTAAATTTACATGATAAAAGAAAACATTTCACATTATTTAAAGGGATCATTTATGATTGCCTATTGAAATCTAAGGTGAGTCAATATATTATGGTATAATATTTTGACCCCCCCACCCCCCACTGCCCCCACCCTCCTACCCCTCAAAAAGTCAAATAGGACGTCATCTTATTTCAATGTTTTTATTTAGGTTTCCATGTTAAAACGAAACATTTTGCATTATTTGTAGCAACCTATTATGATTGCCTGGTCAAATCCTGGGCGGGTCAGTATATTATGGTATAATATTTTGACCCCCCCCCCTCCCCCCCATCCCAACCCTCTCTCAAAAAATAAGTGGGAGGATTACTGTCAGAACATTATTTTTATTGCTTTTTTAATAAATGAATCAGTTGTATATGTTTTTTAACATTCCTTAAGAAAGATAGTGGGGTGGGTCAATATATTATGGGGCGGGTCAAAATATTATAGCGATTTTCTGACCCGCAGGTCAAAATATTATACGGGTCAAAATATTATCTGACACCGGAACAATAGAAATGTTCGTTAAGACAGTTATGGCATTCCATAGGCTGTTTCGTAAAGAGGTGTTGTATGTGGACGAATAAGTATCGCTAGAAAAAACATTTGTTGACTTCTTTTAACCTTCATAGTCATGATGCATGTAACTATAATGTAATTGATAAAACATTGAGTTATTGCGACCGATGACCTAAAATTTATATTATATATGCAACATGAATTCACACACACACACACACACACACACACACACGCACAGAGTACAATATAATAAAAGACAGTTGGCATGTAAATACTGATTAACTTATGCCTACAATTTCATCAATTTCAAGACCTCATTTACAAAGCGCAATCTACACATGCAAGAAATTATAAAACTCTACACCAGGTGGAGGACGCCGTTGCATTTTGTGTTAAAATCAATGGCCACCCATACTTAATAGGATATTTTTATTTTTTGTATAAAACGATGATGCCCACTGTAGATATTGATTTTTCCAACTAAATCATTTTTCTCATATAGTCGTTTTTCCAACTTAAGCGCTTGATATACGTTTTCCAAGATAGTCGTTATTTTTTCCCACTTAAGCGTATTTCCAACTTAGTCTCTTAACAAGCGTATACATGAGCAGAACTCCATTTTCAAATATACCACAATGGGTCCAATGATCCCAAAGGATCTGCACTATGGTAAAGTTTGCAACACTGCTAATGCCATCTAGTGTATACATGATCAGAACTCCATTTTCAAATATACCACAATGGGCCCAATGATCCCAAAGGAAATGAAATATAATAAGTTGTTCATTTGTATCCACCTAGGTTCATTTACAGCATTTTAATTTTGTTCAATATATTTTTGGATGTCCATAACTCTGGAACTACTTAAGATGTCAAGTTCAAATTTTCAGCATTTCATAATTGTGTAAAAGCCACCAGATGCAAACCTAGGTTTCAAAGTTAGTATTTTCTGGATTAGGCCTATTGTATACATTAAGCCATGCAAGGTTTTCCGTCTATAAAGTGTATAAAACCTATAATATCTTATTCTGGAATTTCAAGATTAATACAGTATATGTCAATATTAGTTTGATATAAGTTATTTATATCAGGAGGTAAGTAAATAGATTATGAACTGTTACAAAATTCTTGATGTACCCCCAACATACCAAGTATGCTGAAGGGGTATATAGTTTTCATGAGTTCTGTTTGTCTGTTAGTGTGTCTGTCCATCCTTCCATCCATCTGTGATTCTATCTGTTAATACCTGCTATAACCAGATTTTACTTCGAAGTTTTTTGATTTTGTATATCTCTGCAGCCACCTATCAGAAACTATTTATATTTGGTATAGGGGTATCTGGGAGGGTTCGCTTCCATTCTATGTCTATGGAGCCCTGGGTCATGCATTGGGGCAGGCGGGGCTAGAGGTCAAAATCTAGGACACCACAATTAAGTATATTGCAGTTTGTTTATACAAACAACTTCTTAATATTTAAAAGAAGGATGGGCATCAGACATGTTTATCACATCAACATTCAGTGTAATAAGGTCAAGGTCATTGAGACCTAATTTTTATGCTCCAGTGATTTTGCCTTATATCTTGAAGAATATTTCATGGATTAATTTGATACTTGGGATATTGGTTCTGTGTGACACTATAATTGACCAATTATATTTTGTGCAAACAATTCTGAAAAAGCCTTTGGACCTGAGAAAGGTTTGCGCTAGGTGGGTACCTCATTTGCTCACTGAGGAGCAAAAGACACAACGCCTTAAATGTGCCCGGGAACTTTTGAAAACATACAAAGGCTGTAATAGTCAGATTATTTCTAACTTGCTAACAGGTGATGAAACGTGGGTACATATGTTTGAGCCACAAAGAAGGGCTGAGAAGAGAACCATAAGTTCGAAAAAGATGTACGCAATTTTCTTTAATTCAAGTGGGCCAGTTGTTCAAGTGCCTTGTCCATCTGGTCATACAGTCACTGGCCGATTCTACAAGAATTCTGTACTGAAGAAAGTGAAAGAGTTTTACAATGAGAAACGACCAAGCAAAGGATGGTCAGGAGTCCACCTTTTACATGACAATGCCTCCTCTCATAAGTGTGAGGTTGTTAAGTCTTTTTTGGCTTCTGAAAAGGTGGAAGTTTTAAACCATCCACCTTATTCACCTGACCTGAGTCCCTGTGACTTCTTTTTATTTCCAAGGCTTAAGAAAATGCTTTCTGGAAATAAGTATACATCTAGAAGTTCTCTTGGCAGCGCTATTTATCAGTGTCTCCAACAGATACCAAAAGAAAAGTATTTATCTGCTTTTCGCGACTAGATAAAAAGGTTACAAAAATATGTTTCAGTAAAGGGGGAATACTTTGAAGGTTTGTAATAAAAATATGTTTGATAAAATGTAGCACTGAAGTAATCCAAACACAGTGACAAAACTTTTTGCAGGACCCTCGTATTAAGAAACAACTGCATAAAATGCAAAGTTTAGGCACAAAAAGTATGGAATATAGTGTTTGAAATTTAAGGACATTTACCGTAATCTATTTTTGTTGACTTTAAATATTACAGCATCACATATGTCAAAATTTCTGAACTTAAGGTATACTTTAACAATAATAATAATTGTAAATCTGGACCCAGATAAGAGGCTTTTTTTTGTGTGTTTCAATGAAAAGGTAATATATTTTAAATATTGTACAATTTTTAACACTTTATTCTATACTTTTCTTGCCTAAATTTTGCTTTTATGCAGATGTTTCTTAAAATACTTATGTTAATGGAATGGCAAGCTTTCAGGAGCAGTCTGATCTGTGCCTGCAATGTTTGCATATGCCATTTTGACACAACCTAGTGGTGTACAAAATGTTAGAATAAGAGGCTTTTTTTTTTCAACCAAAATATGTTCATATTTGTCTTATTTCTCGATAGTGGGTACTCATTGAAGCGCCATTGTGAGGCACTTCTAATGACAACCAACAACATGTTTTTGTGCAGAATGAAGAAAATTATTTATCTGGATATTGCTCTTATCTGGAGCTATGAATTAATACATTATTTCTTTAAACTTTCCAGGCTGAAGACAGTTGTGAGGATTCACCAGTAGAACCAGCTTCCAAACGGTCGAAGGTCAGAGGTCGTATCACCGCAAAAGGTCGTGGTAAACGACAGGTACATGTGTCCGAGTCTTCAGAATCCTCAGCATCCTCTTCGGACTCAGATGATGTCCCGCTGTCCCAGGTCAGAACAAGAGGAAAAGCAAAGGGGAAAGCACCACCAAAGAAAGTGCCATCGAAAAAAGCCCCTCCTGCTAAGAAGAAGAAACAGCCTAAACCACCACCAGTGAAGAAAAGTGGCAGGCCACTTAAGGTAATACACTATAAATGTCCTAGAATTTAAAACACTTCATTCCATACTTTTTCATTCTTAATTTCTTAATTTTACTTCTTGTGCTGTTGTTATGCCCCCCCCCCTCCCCCCCCCATTTTGAATGGGGGTGGGGGGGCATATAGTATCATCGCTGTCTGCACGTATGTCTGTCTGTCCCGTCTGTCCCATACATAACAAAAATGGTTTCCGTTCAATATCTTTTGAAAAGATTAGTGTATTGGATTCAAATTTTATACACAGGTATATATAATCATAAAATGTAGGTCAAGTTCAATTTAGGATAAAATCCACCAATTATTATTGGAGTTATGGCCCTTTTTCAACTTTGAAAAATGGTTTCTGTTCGATATCTTTTGAAAAAATTAGTGTATTGGATTCATATTTTATACACGGGTATATAATTATAAAATATAGGTCAAGTTCGATGTAGGGTAAAATCCACCAATTATTTCAACATTGACAAAAGTTTCCGTTTGATATCTTTTGAAAACATTAGTGTATTTGATTCATATTTAATACTCCGGTATATAATCATAAATAGTAGGTCAAGTTCGATTTAGGGTAAAAGCCACCCATTATGGGAGTTATGGCCCTTTTTCATCTTCAAAAATTTTTTTCCTTTCGATATTTTTTGAAAAAGATTAGTGCATTGGATTCATATTTTATACACAGGTATATTATCATAAAATATTTGTCAAGTTCAAATTAGGGTAAAATCCTCCAATCATTATGAGAATTATGGCCTTTTTTCAACTTCCTTTTTTGCAAAATGCCTGCATGCGGATGAAGATGGCCCCTGGGCGGGGGCATCTGTGTCATATTGACACATTTCTAGTTTCTACAAATACCTAGTGGAATGGCAAACAAGGTAAATCCTGATCAGACTTCTCTTTCAGGATCAGTCTGATCTGGGTCTGCACTGTTTGCATATGCCATTTTGTCAGTAACTTTAGAGTACAAAATTAGTACATTAAGCGTACTGTGTTTACTCTATGGGACTCCTTACCATGCCATATTTTTGTCCCCCTCCCCCTCCCCTCCCCCCCCCCCCCCCCCCCCCTCAAGGGAGGGGGACATATTGTTTTTGGGATGGATCCCAGTGGCCTCAGCATCAGCATAAAACTTCTTGTCCGCTCTGTAACTTGAATACCCTTAGGAATATTTTGATGATACTTGGTAGAAATGTGGAACAGTACCAGACAATGTGTTGCGTACAAGAATGACAACTCTGCCTTTCTTACTTTTGGAGTTATCTCCCTAATTTTTATTTGAAAAAGATTTCGTGTCCGCTCTGTAACTGGAATACCCTTTGGAATATTTCATTGGTACTTGGCAGAAATGTAGAACAGGACCAGACAACGTGTCGTGTACAAGAATGACAACTCTACCTTTCTTACTGTTGGTGTTATCTCCCTTTGTTATATTTGACAGTGATAATCCATTGATTTTGTGTCTGCTCTGTAAGTCAAAGACCCTTTGGAATATTTTTATGATACTTGGTAGAAATGTAGAACAGGACCAGAGGACATGTCATGTACAAGAATGACAAGTCTGCCTTTCTTACTTTTGGCGTTATCTCCCTTTCTTATGTCTGAAAGTGATTATCCATTGATTTCGTGTCTGCTCTGTAAGTCAAAGACCCTTTGGAATATTTTAATAATACTTGGAAGATATGCAGAACAGGACCAGACGACGTGTCGCATACAAGAATAACAACCCTGCCTTTCTTACTTTTGGCATTATCTCCCTTTGTTATATTTGACAGTGATAATCCATTGATTTTGTGTATGCTCTGTAAGTCAAAGACCCTTTGGAATATTTTTATGATACTTGGTAGAAATGTAGAACAGGACCAGGCAACTTGTCGCGTACAAGAATAACAACTCTGCCTTTCTTACTTTTGGCATTATGTCCCCTTCTTATATCTGACTGATTATCCATTGATTTCGTATCTGCTCTGTAAGTCAAAGACCCTATGGAATATTTTTATGATACTTGGTAGAACAGCATCTTCTGCAATGGTAGAACAGGACTAGACGACATGCCGCATACAAGAATGACAACTCTGCCCATCTTACTTTTGGAGTTATCACCCTTTGTTTTATTTGAAAAAGATTTTGTGTTTTATTTGAAAAAGATTTTGTGTCCCCTCTGTAACTCGAATACCCTTTGGAATATTTTGATGGTACTTGGCAGAAATGTAGAACAGGACCAGACGATGTGTCGCGTACAAGAATGACAACTCTGCTTTTCTTACTGTTGGTGTTATCTCCCTTTGTTATATTTGACAGTGATAATCCATTGATTTCGTGTCCGCTCTGTAGCACTCATTTCCCAAAGCGAGGTAACCGTAATGCTAAATGACTGAAAACAGAAAAGACAAGACCCAAGGCAAGAAGTCTTGTTTCCTTTGAAAAAGAACAAAAAAGAGGATCTTACACTCGTGGTCGTTACATTTGAAATTTATTAAACGAGGCTTCGACTAGTTTCATAAATAGAGGATCTTACATGAGTGGTCATTTCATATGAAATTTATGAAATAGGACTTTGTCGAGTTTCATAAATTTCATATAAAACTAGAAAATGTTTATTAGAAAAAAAAAAATGTTGCCATTCTAGTACATGGCACAGTGTCTTGTCATGTTCTGCATCTCTACCAAGTATCATCAAAATATTCCAAAGGGTATTTGACTTACAGAGTCACAGGTTATGAAAATCCTGGAGAGGATTGTGGACGGCCTCATCAGACAGTTGGTGTCAATTGACGATTCCCAGTTTGGCTTCATCCCAGGCAGAGCACTACAGACGCAATCTTTGTTGTCAGGCAGCTGCAATAGAAGTATCTAGCTGCCAACAAGAGACTCTACATGGCTTTCATAGACCTGGAGAAGGCGTTTGATCGAGTACCTCGGAAGGTCATCTGTTGGGCTCTGAGAAAACTTGGTGTGGAGGAGTGGATTGTGCGACTGGTGCAGGGGATGTATGCAAATGCACGGAGCCATGTCCGTGTTAGTGAGTGGTACAGTGAAGAGTTTGAAGTGAAAGTTGGTGTTCACCAAGGATCAGTACTCAGCCCGCTGCTCTTCATCATTGTGCTTGAAGCTCTGGGGTCCCCTGGGAGGACCTATGCCAATGACCTTGTTATCATTGCTGAATCGCTTGAGGAATGTGTCAGGAGGCTCTTGACTTGGAAAGAAGCAATGGAGAAGAAAGGACTAAGAGTAAATGCAGGAAAGACAAAGATCATGATCTGTGGTTTGGGACTGGACCTCTTGCAGAGTTCAGGTGAGTTTCCATGCTCCGTCAGTCGCTCTAGAGTGGGCAGCAACAGCATCTTCTGCAAAGGCTGCAAGCACTGGGTGCACAAGAAATGCAGTGGGCTCAAGCACTTGACAAAAGATCCTGACTACAGATGTACATGGTGCCAGGGAACTGCATGCCCCTTGGATGGCAGACCACAGAAGGAAGTCCAGGTTGGACCTGACAAGCTTGAGGTGGTAGCTTCCTTTTGCTACCTAGGAGACATGCTCTCAGCAGCAGGTGGCTGTGAACTTTCAACCACAACACGTGTGAAAACTGCCTGGAAGAAGTTCAAGGATCTGCTACCAGTTTTCACGCCACCTCTCTTTCAAAACACGTTGCCATATGTGTGGAGCGCAATGCTCCATGCCAGCGAGACTTGGCCATTGACAAAGCCAAAACTCAAGCGTCTGCAGCGAAATGACAGGGCAATGATCAGACAGATCTGCAATGTCAGGCAGCAAGACATTGTCACCACCAGGTCCAGTGAGCTACTTGTGTGGCTTGGCATTGAGGATCTGGACCTCATTCTGAAGGAGAGAAGACTCCGATGGTATGGACATGTGGAACACTCCAATGGTGCAGTCAAGACAGCCTTTGACATACAGGTTGATGGAAAGCTTGGGCCTAGGAGGCCCAAGATAACATGGAAGCAGCTGACAGAGAGGCATTGCAGAGAGTAGAAGCTCTTGGCTATCAACGCTAATGATAGACATACCTGGAGATCTGGTGTGAGATCTGGCATGCATGCAGCAAGCCAGGTATCTGGAAGGGGGCCCACTGATGTGGATGTTGTCCCTGTACTTGCACGTTGATAAAAAATCTGATTATGATGATGTGAGAGTGGACACGAAATCAATGCATAATCACTGTCAAATATAACAAAGGGCGATAACTCCAAAAAATAAATCCAGAGTTGTCATTCTTGTACGCGACAGGTCATCTCGTCCTGTTCTACAATTCGACTAAGTGTCATCAAAATATTCCAAAGGGTAATCATGTTATAGAGCAGACAATAAGCTTTACGCTGATGCTGACGCCAACGCCAACGCCAATGGGATCTGTCCCAAAAACAATATGCCCCCCATCCCTTCGGTAGAGGGGGGTGGGGGGAGGGGGGACATAATGATCACGAGTGTAAGGTTATGTTTATCATATAACCATTTTAGATTGGATATTATTGCCTTTAAAGTTGACATTTGTTCAGCAGAAAATGCATAGTTTTCATGGACGTTGTCATGACGTTATTTGTTCCCACCAAAGTGTTATGTAACATGTTGTCGTACGATTTTTATGACTTAACGTTTGAGCACCTTCATCTTATGATCAGGTAAATTTTAGAATGTTGTCTGCTACCTCGTGGGGGAAGGGGTCCCCCGGAGTCTGCTACAAATCTGCGTTCGGCATTAAGAATTAACGTAAAAGCTTTACAATATGTACCTGATACCTTCTCTCTTATCTATATAGATCTTTGGTTGATAGCTTAAATACATGAAAAACCACCAGCTGATAAAACAGTAGGCTACTCTCTGCTGACTAACTGTTTTGAAATCTTTTTACAAGATGTATGTTCTATTATTGTTGTGTTAATTGTATTTGTTTCTTTTACCTTATCTTTCAAAACAATTGATACCTGTTGCTTCTCTTTCATGTTAATGTGACAAATGTTTGGCTTGAAGTTTGGACTATTACTCAGTCGCTTTATCCTGACACTTGGAGACTGACCAGTATTAGCTCTACTATGTTTAGTGTCAAGCAAATGAATAGCTAGCAGGCTTACAATTTTACGATTTTAGGGTCGTTAGTATTATTCAGCGAAGAATCAAACTAACTACACACAAATAGGAATCGCTCCCACAATACTGTCAAATTTAGATTGATAACAGAAAGGTACATGTGATAGAAGTAAGCATACATACCTTTATGACTCCCTGAGCAAATTCAACAAAAGGCAAAATGACAATATATTATTTGTATTCTATTTTACAGAAAATAAGCTTTGCAGGTTTATGTAAATTGTCTCTTTAGGCATGAACTATCAAAGCTATTTTTCTGAAAAAAAAAAAAGAAGAAAAAACCAGTTCAAAATGTTGTCTGTTTAATTTTTCACCAAGCATGCTATGCATTAAAGCATAAACAAAAGGTTTACATACGGTTTTAGAGGCATAACTGACAGAAAATACATGTAAAGCAGATATTTATATTGTGCATTTTTTTTCTTCCTTGATATCTAAATGTAGTATTAGTATGCTAAATTTCCGGGATGTATGAAATGAAGATACTCTCATAATATTTTTTTTTTCTGTTCATGCGATCAGATTTCTTTTGTCAATAAGCAAGATGCAGATATGGCTGAAAACATTAATTTTAATAGGTAAATCATCCAAAATGGCACCAAATTCGGAGCGATTGTCGCCATAATGAAACAAATTCCAGGAACCGTAGCTATATTTTGACATTAATTTTGATGCTGGTTTGTAGGGAATTTAATTCTGCGCATTATAGCATTCTCCGATTTTTAAAATAACGTCCTCCTAGAAGACAAAGGCCCCAGATTGTCGACAACCCACCTGAATAGCCACCTTTTTAGCTCACGCTACTCATGTCCGGATAGTCACGTCACTGATTTCTTTGCATAACAATTGGCCATGAGTGATGAGATTATTGCCCAAGCCTCTACCAAGATTGTTCAAGCCATTTGGATTCATCAAAAAACATGGCCACCAGGTGGCAGGGCTTATTTCCTGTATATATCTATATAGAAAACTTTGAAAATCTTCTTGTCTGAAACCACTGGACCGATTTCAATATAACATGGCAGGAAAGTTCCTTTTGTAACCCTCTACCAAGATTGTTCAAGCGGTCATGACTTGTCAAAAAACATGGCCACCAGGGGGCGGGGCTTTTTTCCTGTATATATCTATATAGAAAACTTTGAAAATCTTCTTATCAGAAACCACAGGACAGATTTCAATATAACTTGGCAGGAATATTTCCTTGGTGACTCTCTACCAAGATTGTTCAAGCCGTCATGATTTGTCAAAAAAAATGGCCACTAGGGCCGTGGGGCCGGCCTCGGTGGCTCGGATGTGCCGTCCGACTGGAGACCAGGAGGTCGCAGGTTCAACCCCCGCCGAGGTCGGCAACATTCTTTCGTGTAGATTGATCATGAAATATTTTCTACGGTCATTCTCTCCCTTCCGCTGATTCAAGAAGGGCAGTTGTCAGTTTCTGGCGAAAGAATGTGCACAATACTGGTGAACCGCTTAGAGGACTAAGTCTGCCCAGTAAACGTGTGGTTAGGTAAACTGACCATGCTCGACATGACCCCATTGGGTTGACTGGGCCTTAAAACCTCAACACAAACAAACACTAGGGCCGTGGCTTATTTTCCCAATATATCTGTATAGAAAACTTTAAAAGTCTTCTTGTCAGAAACCACTGGACTGATTTCAATATAACAGGGCAGGAATCTTCCTTTTGTAACCCTCTACCAAGAATGATTTGTCAAAAAATATGGCCGCCAGAGGGTGGGGCTTATTTTCCCTATATATCTTTATAGAAAACTTTAAAAATCATCTTGTCAGAAACTAATTGACCGAAACCAATATAACTTGACAGAAATGTTTCCTTGGTGACCCTCTACCAAGATTGTTCGAGCAATCATGATTCATGAAAAAACATGGCCGCCAGGGGGTGAGGCTTATTTTTCCTGTATATCTATACAGAAAACTTTAAAAATCTTGTCAGAAACCAATGGACCAATTTCATTATAATTTGGCAGGAATGTTCCTTTGGTGACCCTGTACCAAGATAGTTCAAGCCGTCATGATTCATCAAAAAACATGACTGCCGTCATGATTCATCAAAAAACATGACTGCTAGTGGACAGGGTTTATTTTCCGTATATATCTATATAGAAAACTTTAAAAATCTTCTTGTCAGAAACCACTCTGCGGATTTCAGTATAACTTGGCAGAAATATTTCATTATTTTCCTCTACCAAGATTGTTCAAGCCATCATGATATGTCAAAAAATATGGCTGCTAGGGGGAGGAGCTTATTTTACCTATTTATCTATATAGGAAACTTTAAAAATGCTCTCGTCATAAACCAATGGATGGATTTCAATATAACTTGGCAGAAACATTTTTTGTGACCCTCTACCAAGATTGTTCAAGCAGTCATGATTCATCAAAAAACATGGCTGCTAGAGGCGGGGCTTATTTTCCCTATATATCTGTATAGAAAACTTCAAAAATCTTCTTGTCAGAAACCACTGAACCGATTTCAGTATAACTTGACAGGAATGTTCCTTTTGTAACCCTTTACCAAGATTGTACAAGTCGTCATGATTCGTCAAAAAACATGGCCGCCAGGGGCCAGGGCTTACTTTCCCTATATATCTATACAGAAAACTTTAAAAATCTTCTTGTCAGAAACCACTAGACTGCTTTCTATGTAACTTGGCAGGAATGTTGCTTTGGTGACCTTCCAGGGGTGTAGCTTATTTTCCCTATATATCTATATAGAAAACTTTAAAATTCTTCTTGTCAGAAACCACTTTGGTGACCCTATACCAAGATTGTTCAAGCAATCATGATTCGTCAAAAACATGGCCACTAGGGGGCAGGGCTTATTTTCCCTATATATCTAAATAGAAAACTTTAAAAATCCTCTTGTCAGAAACCACTGAACCGATTTCAGTATAACTCGGCAGGAATGTTCCTTTCATGACCCTCTACCAAGTTTGTTCAAGCTGTTATGATTCGTCAAAAATTTTGGCGGCTAGGAGGCAGGGCTTATTTTCCCTATATAGGTATATAAAACACTTTTAAAATCTTTTTGTCAGAAACCCTTGTACCGATTTCAATATAACTTTGGTGACCCTTTATCAAGATTCAGTTCAAGCCGTCATGATGCGTTAAAAAATGGCTGCTGGGTGGCAGGGCTATACAATTTATGCAAAAATCTTAGAGCAGTGAACTTGGCTAAAACTTCAATAGTAAGTATGCAAGTCTGTTTGCTCAGGTGAGCAATATAGGACCATCATGGTCTTCTTGTTAGCTCACCTGAGCTATGCTCGGGATGAGTTAAAGTGATCACTTTTTATCTGTCGTCCATCCATGCGTGCGTCCATCTGTTAACACTTTCAAAGGACAACTTCTCCAAAGCCATTGATGCAATTTGTTGCTAATTTAGTAAGAATGTTGCTTAGGTAGGGGGATTTAAAAATAGCTAAATTATGGTGATCTGGCTCTTGATTTGGTAGTCATGACAACAAAAAGCTCCCATAGACTTATAATGGGAAAATGGTTAAATTGCATTTTCTCCATAACCACTGAAGTGATGTGAACCATATTTGGCAGTTATGATCATCTGATGAATGTCATCCCAGTTTATGGGTTTCATGACCAGTGGCCATTTTGTTTGGTTGCCATGGCAACATTCAGTTTTGAAAAAGATTTTTTAGCTCACCTGAGCTCTGCTCAGGATGAGCTATTGTGATCACTTTTCGTCAGTCCGTGCGTCCGTGCGTCCATCCGTTAACATTTTCAAACGATTTCTCCTCTGAAGCCACTGAGCCAATTTTGCTCAAATTTCATATGGAGCCTCCTTAGGGTGGGGGAAAAAAAAATTGCTAAAATGGTTGTGTCCGTTGACCAAGATGGCCGCCACGCCCATATATGGTAAAAACCTTTAAAAATCTTCTCCAGAACCGAGAATGCCTTGGGGCTGAACCTTTGCAGGAATCATCGGGGACGAGAGGTCTACTAAAATTGCTAAAAGAATTGTCGTACATTGATGTTTGACCTTTTTAAGGCAAGGTCAAGTTTGCTTCCCTATGCATTTGTATGGGAAAAACCTTTAAAAATCTTCTTCTCCAAAACCGAGCATGCCTTATGGCTGAATCTTTGCATATATCATCGGGAACAGGAGGGCTACAAAAATTGCTAAAATAATGGTCGTACGTTGACATTTGACCTTTTTACGGTAAGGTCAATTTTGCTTCCTTATTCATTTGTATGGGAAAAAAGTTCAGAATTTCAAACAACTTCTCCTCTGGAGCCTGTGGGCCAATTTTGCTTAAATTTCATATGGAGCTTCCTTAGGTAGGGGAAACAAAAGATTGCTAAAATGGTCACGGTCCGTTGACCAAGATGGCTGCCATGCCCATATATGGTAAAAACCTTTAAAAATCTTCTCCTCTAGAACCGAGAATGCTTTGGGGCTGAATGTTTGCATAAATCATCGGGACAGGGGGTCTACCAAAATTGCTAAAATAATGGTCATACATTGACATTTGACCTTTTTACGGCAAGGTCAAGTTTGCTTCCTTATGCATTTGTATGGGAAAAAACATTTAAAAATCTTATTTTCCAAAACCAAGGATGGCTTGTGGCTGAATCTTTGCATATATCATCTGGAACGGGCGGTCTACCAAAGTTGCTAAAATAATTATCATACATTGACATTTAACCTTTTTACAGCGAGGTCAAGTTTGCTTCCGTATGCATTTGTATGGGCCCCATACATTTGTATGGAAAAAATGTTGATAATTTCAAATGGCTTTTCCTCTGAAGTCTCCGGGCCAGTGTTGCTCAAATTTCATGTGGAGCCTCTGTGGGCAGGAGAATGAAAGATTGCTAAAATGGGTATGGTCCATTGATCAAAATGGCTGCCATGCCCATACATGGTAAAAGCCTTTAAAAATCTTCTTCTCCATAACCAAATAAGCCCTGGGTCCTAATCTTTGCACAAATTATGGGGGACAGGAGATCTACCAAAATTGCTAAAATGATGGTTCTATGTTGACATTTGACCTTTTTACCTTCAAGGTCAAATTTGCTTCCCCATTTGTATGGGCCATATACATTTATATTGAAAGTATCAAAGTGACTTGTAGATCAACAGTAGTTAAAATTGTTCTGATTGGAAATCTAAGATGGCCATCATCTGGTTTATATTTATAATATTTCCCTGCCACTGTGCTATTTACATGTATAAAATCATTATTCTTCAGAAACCACTTAGCCAATTTCCACCAAATTTCACATTGATCCTTCTGTTGAAATGTGATTGGTAGTTAATTCAAATGATCATGCTCCATTGACTGTCAGGCCCATACATTCTTCTTCAAAACTAAGAACTGCTCAAATGATGATATTTTCATTAGTTGCGATGGAAAAATGTTGCAAAACATCTGCATGTCTGCAGTGGCTATGTAACTCAGGTGAGCGAACCGTGGCCCGTGGGCCTCTTGTTTTTTAAATGACAACTCCTTCAAAACCACTGAAGCAGTATGACTCTAATTTGGTACAAATGTTACTTGGGTAAGAGCAATCCAAAATAGCTAAAATTATGGTGATCTGCGCCATGGCAACAGAAAGCTCCCATAGACTTATAATGGGAAAATGGTTAAATTGCATTTTCTCCATAACCACTGAAGTGATGTGAACCGTATTTGGCAGTTATGATTATCTGATGATTGTCAACACAGTTTGTGTGTTTGATGACCAGCAGCCATTTTGTTTGGTTGCCATAGCAACATCAAATTACAAAAAAAGAATTTTTTAAATGACAACTTCTTCAAAGCCACTAAAACCGTATGACTCTTATTTGGTTCAAATGTTGCTTGGGTAAGGGCAATTCAAAATAGCTAAAATTGTGGTGATCTGCCTCTTGGTTTGGTTGCCATGATAACAGAAAGCTCCCATAGACTTATAATGGGAAAATGGTTAAATTGCATTTTCTCCATAACCACTGAAGTGATGTGAACCATATTTGGCAGTTAAGATCATCTGATGAATGTCATCCCAGTTTATGGGTTTCATGACCAGTGTCCATTTTGTTTGGTTTCCATGGCAATATTCAGTTTTGAAAAAGATTTTTTTTTTAAATGACAACTCCTTCAAAACCACTGAAGCAGTATGACTCTAATTTGGTACAAATGTTACTTGGGTAAGAGCAATCCAAAATAGCTAAAATTATGGTGATCTGCGCCATGGCAACAGAAAGATCCCATAGACTTTTAATGGGAAAATGGTTAAATTGCATTTTCTCCATAACCACTGAAGTGATGTGAACTGTATTTGGCTGTGTTGACAATCATCAGATGATCATAACTGTATTTGGCAGTTATGATCATCTGATGATTGTCAACACAGTTTGTGTGTTTGATGACCAGCAGCCATTTTGTTTGGTTGCCATAGCAACATCAAATTACAAAAAAAGAATTTTTTAAATGACAACTTCTTCAAAGCCACTAAAACAGTATGACTCTAATTTGGTTCAAATGTTGCTTGGGTAAGGGCAATTCAAAATAGCTAAAATTGTGGTGATCTGCCTCTTGGTTTGGTTGCCATGCTAACAGAAAGCTCCTATTGACTTATAATAGGAAAATGTTTAAATTGCATTTTTGTGCCCTGCCATAAAAAGTGGCAAGTGTAGTATGCTATACCGTCCAAAAATTTGAGTGTCCTTCCTTCTTTCAGGGCGAACATCCAAGGTTAAGGGGATATATCGAGGGTTGAGCGCAAGACTAGCGTAAGTCAGATGGTTGTTTTTCCCCAAACCTAATCTCCTCACCATGAAGGCGTTATGAAGATTACAACATTTCTTTCTGTAAACAATGAAAATTTAGGTGCCATTGCTCGTATGAGCAATGGCACCTAAATTTGCATTGTTTACAAAGGGGTCCAAGTTGCCCCTAAACAAGGGTTTCAAAAATATGTTTGAGTTACTATAGTCTTACGCTCAACCCTCGATATGGGCTATTTTGGACATAACTATGAAGTATTTTAAGGTTTATTTCATTTTAAATGCATTAGCTAGCCCCTAAACCAAAAAATAATAATTTGAAGAAGAAGAATGTGTAAAAAAAACACATTCTTCTTCTTCAGAACCAAGAACTGCTTAAATGATGATCCTTTCATTAATTGCAATGACAGAATTGAAAAAATGTTACATAACAAATGCATATCTGCAGTGACTATTTCACTCAGGTGAGTGAGTCATGGCCCATAGGCCTCTTGTTTATTGATACAGGAATTTATGGATAAGGTGCTCATTTTCATCTCTGAGCAGAAGATTAATGAGCCTTTATGTTCCCTGGATAGAAGATCAATTCTAGCTCCACAGTATATTAAAAAAATATGGCCATTATTCGTGAAAAAAAATAAATAAATAAAAAAAGCCATACTGTACATTCTTCACTCTTGTGTTAACCCTTAAAGTGCCAAGAAAAACTGCATCTGAGAATGTCGTCTGTTTATGTTGTCTGCTGAATATTCTTGCAAACTTTTCAAACCTATTTTTGCATACAGGCAAACAGTGTGGACCCAGATCAGACTGCTCCTAAAGGAGCAGTCTGATCTGTGTCCACACTGCAGAAAGGATTTTTAAAGTAACTGGCAGAAAACAAAGCAGACGACAATAGTTGTGATTGGCGCTTTAAGGGTTAAGAGATTTATCAATAACACAACAGTGGTCTAATATATCATCAAACTATTAGGTTTTTTTTCTCCCAATCTAATATATCATCAATCTATTAGGTTTTCATTCTCCCAATCTATGCATCGATGTATGGGAGTCCCTATTTGATACCTGGAACATGACATGAACCTTTTTCTTGAGATCAGATAAACCGCTAAATGGTTCTTATATAACAATCACAAAATTCACACTATATACCTACCCAGTTTTGGATAATCTAGTCTGGACGATAAATGATTTATGCATAAACTGGAATATTCTATAAGTTTGTTAATGATTCGATACAATCACAAGTTTCTATTATCCAGGGGTCAGGCTGGCTCAGAAATTTAGGGAGAAGTGACTTCTCCCTCCAGACAAAACAGGGAGAAATTTTATAGGATGAGGGAGAGGTCAAGACAAGGTTAACCTATCACCTTACTGAAAGCATGACATTTAAGGACTCTCAACTCGCTTTACCGCATTGTCTTTGTCTGTCTATCTTCTCATAATTCAAACCCTCTTACGAGTATTATTTGAATGTGCTGCGCATGGTGTGTTAGTAAGAGAAGAAAAAGTGAGATAGTGCAGCATAAAAGTGTAAAATTAAGATGAGCATAGATGATAGAGTTAGTGTTAGGAAGAAGAGTTTAAAAGCAAGATAAAAACAGTATATGCCTTAAGGGAGTGTATGGTTGATCTTGGGAATTAATAAAAAAGGAAACAATTTTTACTGTAGATCTGCTAATTCTTACTTCTAAACCAATTAAAGAAACACAGGCGTGAGTAGGGCAAATGCATCATATCTGCACCCATATCTTTTTAGAAATTGATCTTCTCAGTCAAAACATCAAGATCTGATAAGCTATAAACATAATGATAAAAGAAATTTGTTAGCTAAAATGTCTGTCAACTTTTAAACTTAGTTTTTAGTATTTTTAATGCTGTTTCTGACCAATTTTCAGCACATAAATGGTTCATTTATGAAAAAAAAACGGACACCCACGAAAACTAATGACATTGACGAAAACTATCTTTTGGTCACTTAGTAGGTAAACAGTTTTCCTCCAGAACCTGTTTAACCACATTAGACTTTTATTATGTGGCATTTCTGATACTTCTAACAACTTTTTTACAAAAGAATTTTACCTTTGCATGTTTACGCCGTCCGACTGGAGACCAGGAGGTCGCGGGTTCAACCCCCGCCGAGGTCGGCAACATTCTTTCGTGGCGATTGATCATGAAATATTTTCTACGGTCATTCTCTCCCTTCCGCTGATTCAAGAAGGGCAGTTGTCAGTTTCTGGCGAAAGAATGTGCACAATATTGGTTAACCGCTTAGAGGACTAAGCCTGCCCAGTAAACGTGTGGTTAGGTAAACTGACCGCGCTCGACATGACCCCATTGGGTTGACTGGGCCGTAAAACCTCAACACAAACAAACCTTTGCATGTTTGTTCAATTTTTCCTGGATTTCTCCTAACAAAAAGTTTGTTTTGCACAAGTATTAGCTTTTTCAAAAGTTGCAAAAATCGAGGGCGAAGTTTTTGTCCCCCTTAGGGCTTTCCAGGGCGACAGAGCCCTCAAGGGCAACTATTTCGCCCCAGTTGCCCTGTAGCCTAACCCCTGTTATCTATCCAGTTTTGGATAATCGAGCCTTGACGATAAATGATTTATCCATTAACTGGAATATTCAATAAGTTTATACATTTACACTATAAATTATGGTATCATCTTCACGGGTAGTAATCTCGTCACTCATAGCCAGTTGTTATGCAAAGAAATAAGTGATGCGAATATCCGGACATGAGTAGCGCAAGCTAAAAAGGTGACTTTTTCAGGTGGGTTGTCGACAATCTGGGGCTTTTGTCGTCTAGGAGGGCGTTATTTTAAAAATTGGAGAATGCTATACTGCGCGGAATTAAATTCCAGATTGTTGACAACGCACATGAAAAAGCCACTTGTTTAGCTTGCATTACTCGCGTCCGGATATTCGCATCACTTATTTCTTTGCATAACAATTGGCCATAAGTGACGAGATAACGCCTGTGATCTTCTCTCATCAAATCATTTAATATAGGTGTAGAATAGTTATTACTACTTCTGTCAACCTCAAAATCATTCTTTCTCAGAGATATTAAAACTAATAGTATATATTTCGCCCCAACATGTATACTTTCCAAACTCAGCAACTATCAGTGGGAAAGTTTCAATTACAAAACCTTCCAAATCTCGTCTCATGTGGGAAGTTATGAAATAGATAATATATTGTCAAAGTTCACAATATTTGTGAACTTTGAAAATATATTATCTATTTCATAACTTCTCATAAGACATATGCTCAGAAAGTCTTTGATGCAAAATGGTTCATTTACTCCAATTAGTGTCACAGAAAGAAGGTTGATTCGATCTTGACTTCTCTTTCCATCATAGTCGAATTTCTTGATATACCTTTGATTTCTGAGAAAATAATGCCAAATTAATATCATCAAGGAATATAGATCCATGATTACATTTTAAATCTGGAAATAGAATCGATTCTAACCAGTATCAGAGCTAATTAGATCCTTAAATTGCATCAAACAGTATAAAGATCTTTCCTTTGAAGAGTTTTTAAGTTTTGAGGCTGTCAAACTGTATTTTACGATGTAATCAGCCATTCCTTTTATTAACTTTTGCCATGGCCAAGAAACATTCTCAGATTCATGCCTGGCAAAAGTCCCAGATCAAATTTACATGGGGCTGTCAAACTTCATGCCAAGAGGTAAACAGCCTTTCCTATTTACTGTTGCCATGGCTAAGAAACGCTACCGAAGTCAAACCAGGCAATAGGCAAATCATATAAATGTAATCAGTCAGATGTTTTACTCTCATTGATTTTATAAACTAGGTATTTGGCAAAGAATCAGATCTGTCTATTTACCCAGAGCTTAGGTTATTCCTAAATTATCTCAAAAATGCAAAAGGGAAATATTTTGTAAACTTTTATGATCAATTAGAAAACTATAAGCTGGGTATTTGGAAAAGAATCAGAGCTGTCCATTTACCCAGAACTTTAATTATTCCTATATTACCTTGAAAGTCAAAAAAGGGAATATTTTGTTAAATTTTCTAATTAAAAAAAAAAAAAAAAAAAGTCTTACCTTAAATAACTAGTTCTTATAAGAAAGGACTAGATTATTTACTAATTAAAGGTGATCATAACATCTCTAAGATTTATCTTAACCCTTAAAGCCCCAGTCACAACTATTGTCGTCTGCTTTGTCATCTGCTTGTGATTTTTAAAGTAATTTTTGCAAACAGTGTGGACCCAGATCAGACTGCTTCTTTAGAAGCAGTCTGATCAGGGTCCACACTGCCTGTATGCAAAAATAGGTTTGAAAAGTCTGCAAGAATATTCAACAGACAACATAAACAGACGACATTTTCAGATGCAGTTTTTCTTGGCGCTTTAAGGGTTAAAATCTCAAGATGTGTAGTTTACCTATAGGAAACTCATCCATGGAGACATTTTCTTGTTTAATAATTAGGGCTCAAGAAGATAGACAGCTATCTTTTCCTGGGCATTCTTTGATAATTTCTGCTCAATGGCATTATCAAAGAGTAGTAAGAAATCTTTCTTCAGGACCGCAAAATCTTACTTGAAGGACATGTCTCAGCAAGTTATCAATTTGTTTCCTTTGGGCCCAACCATTGTTGCCCAAAAAAGTGGTGGGAGAGAGGAGGGGGGGGGGGGGGGGTGGAGGTTGCAGGAATTCAGGCCTCTGATGCTTACGAAAACTGGCGGCCTCCAGAGTCCATCATACATATAATAAGGTATTAAGAGATATGTTGTAAGGGAATCTAGATCATTCTTAGTATATATTATAGAATGTATCTGATTCCTTAGAGTTTCCTGAGCTTAAACCAGAAGTTAAGGGAATCTAATATATTATAGTGCTAGAATTAGGGAAGCAGCTCCCTCTATTCTACAAATTCTAGCGCAGTATCTATAGGTTAATGTATTATGCAGTTAAAATGAAGTTTTTATAGTAAAACATATTTTAACAAGTAATACTTAACCTATAGATAAGAAATTCCCTTCTCTCTCCCCGCTTTGCTCAGTCATATTGTTTTATTCTACAAAAAAACTGAACACATGGTCAAAAGAACAGGAAAGGTGACGTCACAGGTACATGGCTAAGAGACCTTCTGGATTAAGACTTGCCATTTTTCTGTGGAAGATTTGAATACAGAATAGAATAGCACATTATCTATAGGTTAAGTATCACTTGTTGAAATATGTTTTACTATAAAAACTTCATTTTTTTTTCGAGAAATAAGAGAAATATATCCGTATTTTTAGCTCACCTGAGCTGAAGGCTCAGGATGAGCTATTGTGATCACTCCCTGTCCATCGTCCATCCGTCTGTCTGTCCATCCACACCTTTGAACGACTTTTTCTCTGAAACCCCTGGGCCAAATTTCTTCAAACTTCATGTGGAGCCTTGTGTTAAAGGGGGTTTGAAAATATGTACAAATGGTCATGGTCCATTAATCAAGATGGCCACCATGCCTATATATGGCTCCCATAGACTTATAATGGGGAAAACTTAAAAAATCTTCGTCTCAGAGAGATGAGGCCCACAGCTTATATATTTAATATGTAGCAATGTTTAGTGGTCCCCTACATAAATCCTTCCAATCAAGTCCCTAGGGCCCAAACTGGCCACTTCCCAGGGGTCATTAGCTCCCATAGACTTAAAATGGGAAACCATGAGGCCCACAGCTTATATATTTAGTATGTAGCAATGTTTTGTGGTCCCCTGCATAAAACCTGCCAATCAAGCCCCTGGGCTCCAAACTGGCCTTGCCCCGGGGGTCATTAGCTCCCATAGACTTATAATGGAAAAAAAAACCCTCTAAAAATCTTCTTCTCTGAATCCATGAGTCCCACAGCTTATGTATTTAGTATGTAGTAATGTTTAGTGGTCCTGTACATAAATCCTGCCAGTTAAACCCCTGGGCTCCAAACTGGCCACACCCCAGTGGGTCATATCTTTATATAGAGCTATATAGCCAAAGAACCTTCAAAAAGTTTCTTCTCAGAATTCATGAGGCTGAGAGCTAACAGATTAAATATATAGCAATGTTTAGTGGTCTACATAAATCCTGCCAACCATACCCCTTGGGTCCAAATTGGCCATGCCCTGGGGGTCATTAGCTCCCATAGATTTATAATAGGAAAAAAAATTATAAAAAAATCTTCTCTGAAACCATGAGGCCCACAGCTTATGTATTTAGTATGTCACAATGTTAAGTGGTCTGCTACATAAATCATGCTAATCAAGCCCCTGGACTCCAAACTGGCCACACCCCAGGGGTCATGTGTTTCAATAGAGCTATATAGCTAAAGAACCTTCAAAAACCTTCTTCTCTGAAACCATGCAAGCATATTATATTTGTAGTGATGTTCAGTTGTCTCCTACATAAATCCTGCCAACCGTGCCCCTGAGGTACAAATTGGCCACACCCCGGGGGTCATTAGCTCCCTTGGACTTACAATGGAGAAAAAAAAAAAATCTTCTTCTCTGAAACCATGAGGCCCACAGCTTATATATTTAGCATGTAACAATGTTTAGTGGTTCCCTATTTAAATCCTGCCAACCAAGTCCCAACATCCCAGGAGGTCATTTGTTTATATAGAACTCAATAGCTAAAGAACCATCAAAAGTCTTCTTCTCTGAAACCATGAGACCAAGAGCTAACAGATTTAGTATGTAGCAATGTTTGGTGGTCTTCTACATAAATCGTGCCAACCATGCCTCCTGGGTCCAAATTGGCCAGGCCTCTGGGGTCATTAGCTCCCATAGACTTATAATGGAAAAAAATCTTCTTCTCTGAAATCATGAGGCCCACAGGTTATATATTTAGTATGTAGCAATGTTTAGTGGTCCCGTACATAAATCCTGCCAATCAAGTCCCTGGGGTCTAAATTGGCAATGCCAATTAGCTTCCATAGACTTAAAATGGGAAAAAACTAAAAATCTTCTTTTCTGAAACCATGAGGCCCACAGCTTTCGTATGTAGCAATTTTTAGTGGTCCCCTACATAAATCCTGCCAATCATGCCCCTGGGGTCCAAACTGGCCATGCCCCCAGGATCATTAGTTCCCACAGACACACTTGTAAAAGAAAAAAAAAAACACTTAAAAAATCTTCTTCTCTGAAACCATGAGTCCCACAGCTTATATATTTAGTATGTAGCAATGTTTAGTTGTCCCCTACATAAATCCTGCCAAGTCAAGCTCCTAGGGCCCAAACTGGCCATGCCCCAGGGGTCATTTGTTTATATAGAACTATATAGCTAAATAACCCGCAGAAATCTTCTTCTCTGAAGCCATGAGGCCCAGAGCTAACATATTTGGTATGTAGCAATATTTAGTGTCTCCTACATAAATCCTGCCAACCATGCCCCTGGGGTCCAAATTGGTCATGCCCTTGGGGTCATAAGGTCCCATAGATTTATAATGGGAAAAACTTAAAAATCTTCTTCTCTGAAACCATGAGACCCACAGGTTATATATTATATTTAGTATGTAGCAATGTTTAGTAGTCTCCTACATAAATCCTACCAACCATGTCCCTGAGGTCCAGATTGGCCATGCCCTGGGGTCATTTATTAATATAGAGCTGTATAGCTAAAACTTAAAAAAAACTTCTCTGAAAGCAAAGGGCCCTAAGCAGGTGCGATTCTCATGAATGTTGCTCAAAATGTTTGTCTTGATGATTTCTAGGTCAAGTTTGGACCTGGGTGACTTATGACCTACATGTATATTTAACGATCCAGTGACTTTCTTAAGTTTTTCCATTTAGGTCTGTTGGTCTTACAGCAGTGATACTTGGCACTTGCAGACATCTTAGCATGGCCTCTTGAATGCAGTCCTTGACCACGGTCCCACTGACTTTTTAAAGTTTTGGCATTTAGGTCAGTTTCTCAGTAATTATTGGTCCTACAGCCTGTGATACTTAGCACATCTTAGCATGTCCTCTGGAGTGCAGTCATTCATATTTGACCTTGGTCTATATTTCATGGTCCATTAGGCATGCTACATTGTCTTGATTGTTTATATAATCATCATGAATCTTGGTCTGACTGTTTGCCTTGAATACTTATGGGTCAGGTTCTCTAAGTGCTATGATACTCAGGTGAGCTTCACAGGGCCATCATGGCTCTCTTGTTTCTGGAGCTATTTTATATCAGAAACTCTGTTATAATGAACCATATAATAAAGCATTTTTTTGTGTGTAATTTGTTGAGCAGAAGAAGAAAGTAAGCAGTGATGAAGAGGAGGAGACAACAGCAGAGAAGTCCAAGGGAGATAATTCAGAAGGGAAGAAACCGGAAGAGAATGAACCAGAAGAGAAGAAACCAAAAGATAACAAGCCTTCAGAAGATGTAGATTTTAATCCCAGTGATGAAGAGCCTGGGAGACGTAGAAGTGCAAGGGTTCGAAGTCTGCGGGCACGTAAGAAGGAGCCATCTCCGGATTTCATTCCAAGTGAATTAGAGGACCTTGATCTAGATTTTGATGGTGATGATGAGGACTTTGTTGTAAAATCGAAAAGAAGAAAAAAGAAACAAACTGTTGATGGTATGTATTAGTGTTGACCCTGTGAATGATTATTATTGATCATCCATCACTTTTGCCACGTGACAAATGATTGGAATGAATTTTCATGGAAAGCTGTATTTTTTTCGGAACATTTTTTGCTATTTTTAACTCATCTGAGCTATGCTCAGGATGAGCTATTGTGATCACTTTTTGTCCATCGTCCGTCCGTCCGTCCATCTGTGAACATGTTCAGACTACTTCTCCTCTGAAGCCCCTGAGCCAATTTTGCTCAAATTTCATATGGAGCCTCCTTAGGTTTGGAGAACGAAAGATTGCACAAATGGTTGCGGTCAGTTGACCAAGATGGCTGCCAAGCCCATATATGGTAAAAACCTTTAAAACTCTTCTTCTCCAGAACCGAGGATGCCTTTGGGCTGAATCTTTGCACAAATCATTGGGGACGAGAGGTCTACCAAAGTTGCTAAAATAATTATTGTACATTGATGTTTGACCTTTTTATGGCAAGGTCAAGTTTGCTTCCCTATGCATTTGTATGGGCACCATACATTTGTATGGGAAAAATGTTGAGAATTTCACACGACTTCTCTGGAGCCTCTGGTCCAATGTTTCTCAAATTTCATGTGGAGCCTCCTTAGGTTGGGGGAACGAAAGATTGCTAAAATGGTTGTGATCCATTGACCAATATGGCCGCCATGCCCATATATGGTAAAAACCTTTAAAAATTTTCTTCTCCAGAACCGAGGATGCCTTGGGGCTGAATCTTTGTACAAACCATTGGGGATGAGAGGTCTACCAAAGTTGCTAAAATAATTGTTGTACATTGACGATTGACCTTTTTACGGTGAGGTCAAGTTTACTTCCCTGTGCATTTCTATGGGCACCATACATTTGTATGGGAAAAATGTTGAGAATTTCAAACGACCTCCTCTGAAGCCTCTGGGCCAATGTTGCTCAAATTTCATGTGGAGCCGCCTTAGGTTGGGGGAACGAAAGACTGCTAAAATGGTAGCAGTCCATTGACCAAGATGGCCACCATGCCCATATATGTTAAAAACCTTTTAAAATCTTCTTCTCCAGAACAGAGGATGCCTTTGGGCTGAATCTTTGGGGACAAGAGGTCTACCAAAGTTGCTAAAATAATTGTTGTACATTGACGTTTGACCTTTTTACGGCGAGGTCAAGTTTACATCCCTATGCATTTGTATGGGCACCATACCAGGGTGAGTCAATAAGTAACCAGCCTATCCCATTTCCGATGGACAGAGACGGTCACGATTTTCATGCTTTGTTTCAATATATGTTTTATACATGGGTACAGAATTGCACACATATCAAGTCATTCTTTAATAAGATATTGAATGTCAAACATGGCTAGTGATGCAAAAACATGCTTTTCATCTAAAGTTGAGTATCGTGCTGTAATTCGGTACTTGTATTTAAAAGGTAAAACAGGCAAGGAAATAAATGTTGTTAGCCGATGTTTATGGGTCTTCTGCACCATCTTATGCTCAGGTTAAATTCTGCGTAGGGGAATTCAAATGCTGTAGAAAGTCTTTAGAAGATGGAGCCAGGTCTGGATGCCCACTGGATGCCACCGACGAAGAAATGTGTAAGACAGTTTGGGATCTGGTATTCTCTGATAGGCGAATTCAGGTGGAAGAAATAGCACAGGCATTAGGCATTTCACATGGTAGCGTTTCAACAATCTTACATGATCCTTTAGGTATGCACAAGCTAACAGCCTGTTGGGTCCCCAAATCCCTTAGCGATGAGCAAATTGCAACCAGAGCATCAGTGTGCAGCGCCTTGTTGAAGCGTTTTAGGTCAAAAGATGATTTTCTTTTGCGTCTGGTGACTGTAGATGAGCCTTGGGTTCATTATTATGAGCCAGAGAATAAAGCCCAGAGTTGTCAGTGGGTAGGGCCTGGGTCCCCGAGGCCAAAGAAGTTCAAGACGCAACCATCTGCTGGCAAGGTGATGGCCACAGTATTTTGGGACGCAAAAGGTGTTATTATGTTGGACTTTTTACCTAAGACAAGTACAATAACTGGAGTTACTATGCAAACTTGTTAGACCAGCTGAGAACCGCCATCCATGAAAACTGCCGAGGTAAACTCTCTAAAGGTGTTTTGCTGCAACAGGACAACACGAGAGTCCACACTTGCAAAGTTGCAATGGATGCTGTAGAGCGAAACGGGTATGAATTAATACCACATCCTGCCTATTCGCCTGACCTAGCTCCTAGCTACTTCTTCCTATTCCCAAACTTGAAAAAGGATATCCGTGGACTTCATTTCCGGTCTGATGAAGAAGTTGTGATGGCAGTTGAGGAGTGGGTCAATGGAAAGGACCCCGACTTTTTCAGTTCTGGGCTGATGGCACTTGAACACCATTGGTCTAAGTGCATCACACTAGAGGGCAATTATATTGAAAAAGAAGAGGTGGATCACAACTGGAAATAAGTTAGACTGTTTACTTATTGACTCACCCTCGTAAAAGATTAAGTATGTAGCAATGTTAAGTGGTCTCCTACATAAATCCTGCCAACCATGCCCCTGGGGTCCAAATTGGCCAAGCCCCGGGGTTCATTAGCTCCCTTAGACTTATAGTGGGAATAACTTAAAAAGTCTTCTCATGAAACATGATGGGGTTGGTCGGGTGTGGCGAAGGTGTCGTGTATCTTACGTCACCAGGGCGTCCAACTGAGAGTAGCAGGTAAGGGTAGAGGGGGAATGTTTTTAATTCATCTGATTCTTCACTTTCATTCCTGTTTCTCTTTCTTCCCTTTCCCTCTCTTTCATCTCCTCTACTATCTCTTCTATTTCTTTTCTCCTTTTCTGTGGGAGACGACACAAAATGACCCACAAGGGTTGACGTGTTGTTAAGCCCCAACTCATGTCATTAAGCCCCAACTCAATCAATCTGAAACCATGAGGCCCACGGCTTATATATTTAGCATGTAGCAATGTTTAATGGTCCCCTACATAAATCCTGCCAGTGGATCCCCTGGGGCTCCAAACTGGCCACACCCCAGGGGTCATATGTTTATATAGTTCTATACAGCTAAAGAACCTTCAAAAATCTTCTTCTCAGAAACCATGAGGCCTAGAGCTAACATATTAAGTATGTAGCAATGTTGTGGTCTCCTACATAAATCCTGCATACTAAGCCCTGGAGTCCAAACTGGCCAGGCCCCAGGGTCATTAGCTCCCATAGATTTATAATAGGAAAAACCTACTCTGAAACCATGAGGCCCATGGCTTATTAGCTCACCTGAGCACGAAGTGCTCATGGTGAGCAATTGTGGTCAGTCAATGTCCGTCATGCCTCATCCATCGTGCGTCATGCGGCGTTAACAATTGCTTTAAAAACCTACTCCTCCTACACCCCTGGGCCAATTGACGGTACTTGGTAGGAAGCATCGGAGTGACTTGTAGATCAAAAGTAGCTAAAATCATGCTGATCGGAAATCCAAGATGGCCGCCATGGCTGCCGTCTTGAAAATCTATTTTTCGCTTCTTCTCCTGAACCGAAAGGTCAATTGACTCCAAACTTGCTAGGAAGCATTGGGGTGACTTGTAGATTAAAAATAGCTAGAATCGTGCCGATCGGAAATCCAAGATGGCCTCCATGGCCGCCATCTTGAAAATCTATTTTTCGCTTCTTCTCCTGAACTGAAAGGCCAATTGACTCAAAACTTGCTAGGAAGCATCGGGGTGACTTGTAGATCAAAAATAGCTAAAATTGTGTCGATCGGAAATCCATGCAGCCATCAGGAAAATCTGTTTTTTGCTTCTTCTCCTAAACCCAAAAGCCAATTGACTCCAAACATGGTAGGAAGCATTGGGGTGACTTATAGATCAAAAATAGCTAAAATCGTTCCAATCGGAAATCCAAGATGGCCGCCATGACAGCCATCTTGAAAATGTATTTTTTGCTTCTTCTAATGAACCGAAAGGCCAGTTGACTCCAAACTTGCTAGGAAGCATCGGGGTGACTTGTTTTAGCAATCATCATGAATCTTGCTTAAAATGTTTTTCTTGATGATTTCTAGGTCAAGTTCGAAACTGGGTCACCTGGGGTCAAAAACTAGGTCACCACAGTGGCCAAATCAGCGGAAAACCTTGTTATCACTCTTGCAGTCACATTTTTCAAGCAGTCATCATGAATCTGGCTCAAAATGTTTGTTATGATGATTTTTAGGTCAAGTTCGAAACTGGGTCACTTGGGGTCAAAAACTAGGTCACCTGGCCAAATCAGCTAACACCTTGTTAACACTGTAGTGGTCACATTTTTGAAGCAGTCATCATGAATCTTGCTTAAAATGTTTTGTCTTGATGAGCTCTAGGTCAAGACTGAAACTAGGTCACTTGGGGTCAAAAACTAGGTCACCAGGCCAAATCAGCAGAAAACCTTGTTAACACTCTTGTGGTCATATTTTTCAAGGAATCATCATGAATCTTGCTCAACATGTTTGTCTTGATGATTTCTAGGTCAAGTTTGAAACTGGGTCACTTGGGATCAAAAACTAGGTCACCTGGCCAAATCAGCAGGAAACCTTGTTAACACTCTAGCGGTCACATTTTTCAAGCAATCATCATGAATCTTGCTCAAAATGTTTATCTTGATGAGTTCTAGGTCATGTTCGAAACTTGGTCACTTGGGGTGAAAAACTAGGTCACCAGGCCAAATCAGCAGAAAATTTTGTTAAGGCTCTAGTGGTCACATTTTTGAAGCAATCATCATGAATCTTGCTCAAAATGTTCGTCTTTATGATTTCTAGGTCATGTTCAAAACTGGGTCACATGGGGTCAAAAACTAGGTCACCAGGCCAAATCAGCAAAAAACTGTTAACACTCCAGATGTCACATTTTTTAAATAATCATCATAAATATTGCTTAAAATGTTCGTCTTGATGATTTCTAGGTCTAGTTTAAAACTGGGTCACTTGATATCAGAAACTAGGTCACCTGGCCAAATCAAAGGAAAACCTTGTTGATGCTCTAGAGGTCACATTTTTGAAGTGATCATTATGAATCTTGCTCAAAATGTTTGTCTTGATAATTTTAAGGTGATGCATATTTTTCTATCCAGTGACTTTCTTAAGTTTTTCCATTTAGGTCAGTTTCTCAGTAATTATTGGTCCTACAGAGTGATATTTGGTACTTGTGAAGTGTTTGTGTTTAGGTCAGTTTCTCAGTAACTATTGCTCCTACAGCCAGTGATACTTAGTACATGCATATATCTTAACATGGCCTCTTGAATGCAGTCATCCATATTTGACCTTGACCTTTATTTCACAGTCCATTAGACATGCTACATTGTCTTACTTGTTAATATAATCATTTTGAATTTTGATCAGAATGTTTGCCTTGATCAGTTCTAGATCAGGTTCTCAAAGTGCTATGATGCTCAGGTGAGCGTTACAGAGCCATCATGGCCCTCTTGTACATTTAGTATGTAGCAATGTTTAGTGGTCCCCAACATAAATCCTGTCAATCAAGCCCCTGGGAACCAAACAGGCCAAACCCCAAGGATCATTAGCTCCCACAGACTTATAATGGGAAAAACTTGAAAATATCTTCTTCTCTGAAACCATGAAGCCCACAGCTGATATATTTAGTATGTAGCAATGTTTAGTGGTCCCTTACATAAATCCTGCCAGTCAAACCCCTGGGGTCCAAACTGGCCATGCCTCAGTGGGTCATTTGTTAGCTCACCTGAACAACATTCATTGAGAGCTATTGTACTACCCTCGGCGTAGACACTGGCGTCAGCGTTGGTGTCCACAAATGTTAAAGTTTTTGTTAAATTTTTTAAAACCTCATTATTTCCTAACTTTATCACCGTTTTGATTTGTTTTTAGTATGATGATACATATTGGTCCAAAATTTTGGGCAGTACCATTCCCACCACCCTAGGTCTAGGTCAAGGTCATGTTAAAAGTTTAGTCAAAGTTTTTAGGATCTCATTACTTCTAAACTAAATGATGGATTTATTTCCTATTTGGTATCATGATAGATACTGGAAGAGTTTAACACCTCATTATTTCCTAACGTAACCACCGATCTCATTCATTTTTAGTATGATGATACATACTGATCCAAAATTTTGGGCAGTACCATTCCCACCACCTTAGGTTTAGGTCAAGGTCATGTTAAAAGTTTAGTCAAAGTTTTTAGGATCTCATTACTTCTAAACTAAATGATGGATTTATTTCCTATTTGGTATCATGATAGATACTGGAAGAGTTTAACACCTCATTATTTCCTAACGTAACCACCGATCTCATTCATTTTTGGTATGATGATATATATTTGTCCAAAACTTTGTGCATATCCGTCTCGACCTCTCTAGTTCTTCTTAAGGTCAAGGTTATAGAATTTTAACTTCGTAATACATTAACCTATAGATAATGTGCTATTCTATTCTGTTATTCACCCCCTCCACAGAAAAAACGACCTTTCAGTCGTTATAAAGTCTTAATTCAGAAGGTCCCTTTAACAGTTACCTGTATGACGTAGTTCCTCCCGCTCAAATGATCACGTGTCAGTTTCTTTTCTGTGGACTTTGAATGTTCAAGGATTATTATTCTGTGTTAGAAAAAATGGATTAAAATTATTCTACACGGTTAAAATTTTTATATCCTTGACTTTCTCTGGTTCTATATTCACTCCTTCTACTATCTATGTACTTATTTTCGAAATATCGATCTTAGATTTCTTGTTTTCTCAATGTTAAATTTCTTCCTTTGTTTCCGCGTCAGTCGATGCATTTCGCCCGCGGCAACTGTGGCCATTTAAAAGCTAAATGGGATACACATTTATCTTGTCTAACTTGTAATTCTTGCACACGTATCTCTCCGTGTTATATTTGTAGTTCCTGGACAGAAAAAGTTTGGAACCTAGCAGAAAGAAGACGCCTTCATGCTACTAGAAAATCAGTTATGACGCAGAAGAGAAAACAGAAGAAATCAAAGAAATCCAAGAAGTCCCAGTCAGACATGTCTGACAACGGGACAGTTGATGGGAGCACCGCCCCTCATAGCTTTACTGCTCGGGGCAGGACCCATCAAGGTGGCAGCCTGGCGGACTTAGAGTCTGACCGGGCACTAAGCCCACCAGTCACCAGTCACCATTCACCAGTCAACCAGTCACCAGTCAACCAGTCACCAGTCAACCAGTCACCAGTCATCCAGTCACTGGGCAACTTATCTCCGTTCATCCAGTCGCCAGTCAACCAGTCACCAGTCAACCAGTCACCAGTCAACCAGGCACCAGTCAACTAGGCTCCAGTCAACCAGGCATGGGTTTACAGTCATTCCCGTATGACCTACAAACACAAATTCCGCCTGGTTATATTCCTATAAATGTGCCTGTACAAAGCTACGCTCCGTCCATAAGTAGCCATATTTCACAGGGTAGTGTCCACAGACTATCCAATGTCTTTATTCCTGGTTACGAACGTTCTAATAGACTAGAACTTCCTAATCCAGCTTCTTCCTCTAGACAGATTATTCCACTCGAACCTGATTTTTTCGCAGGTCTCAGATCCGAGTGTAATGATTGAGCCTCCAAATTCAAATGATTTACCTATCTCCAGACCTTCAAGGAAGGATCAGTCTAAAAGAGAGCATAAATCTAAAAAGAGAAGAAGACATCGATCGTCCTCTTCTTCTATCTCTACTTCCAGATCAGACTCTTTGAGTTCTTCTCGGCGAAAGAAAAATTCAAAGAGATCTAAGCACTCTCATAAAAAGAGAAGAAGACGATCGATGACGCCTTCTTCTTCATCAAATTCCTCCCAATCTCAACTTGACATTGGTGGATATACAAGGGCTCATAAATCTCCCCAGGTTGTTCAAACGCCAACTCCAATACAACCTGAGGAGACTAATTTTAGTCAAATCACAAATCAACCTATTAATTACGATCAGATTCAGCCGAATCTCACTCAACAGAATAAGGAGTCAGATTCGGAAACTGAATCCGAAGTCTGGTCATTTGATCGTGCGATTAACGAGGTCTTCCGGCTTCTTCCTCCTGAGTTATGCCCCAAAACTCAGCAGGATCAAGCTCCATTAAAACCTCTCTCTGGGATCGAACAATTAATGGAGTCTCGTTCCACTCCATTACTTGTCCTCCCACAATCCAAATTAGTACAAAATACAACAAAATATATTCAAAATAGACTAGAATCGGACAAATGTTCAAGAGATTGGGTTTGTCCGCAAAGCTTGGTTTCGGCTCTTGCTCCGACTAAATTCTACAAGAGCCAAAACCAATATTTGCCAACTGATAATATCCCTCAATTAGAAGCGGATGCGTCGCTCCTAGACATTTCTAATAAAGGAAGAGCTTCTATTCCGCTCAAGAATCTAGAAGCATGGGAAAGGAAGGCTAGAAAACTAGTCGCTATTAATTCTCATGCTGATCTATTTTCTTCAGCTGCCTTCCTTTCATTACAACAGGAATCGATGTCGGTTGCGGCCCTTTCCAGACTTCTGGAGGCCGTAGCCAAATCGATTAAACATGCTACTGCCATGTCTACACTTTTAACTACTGAATTATTCCAAGCTAGGAGGGACGCAGCCCTAGCTTCGTCTAAACTACTACTCGACAATTCCACATACGAGTTAAGGAACGCTCCTATTAACTCAAAATCCTTATTTGACGGCAGGATAAAAGAAATAGCTAAATCAAACTTCGAAGCTCAACAGCAAAGGTTTCTAGCTTCTACATCCATTCAGTCACAATCTCATTCTTATAAGCCTCCTTCGCAGAGCAGAGCTTTCAAGATACCTAAATATCCTGCTAAACAAACAACATCCAGACCTAAACCTACGCAGTCGTATAGGTCCAAAAATATTCCTCAAAGCTCATCTTCTCACATTAAGAAAGATAATATCAAGAGGACTGGTAACATCCGTCAGTTCCCCTCCTCTAAACCTGCCTCTTCCTCCGCAAGATTATGAAGGCCCGCCCTTTCCACTGCCTGCTCTTTCGCTCGCGGACATTCCAGTGGGAGGACGATTGGCCCATTTTGCGAAAAAATGGGAGGAAATAACAGACAACAAATGGGTCCTCTCTATCGTACGGAAAGGATTCAGGATACCATTCATCAAAATTCCTCCTTTGTCATCTGTTCCGATCAGAATGAGTCAATCCTCCTCCCCATTTCTCAGAGAAGAGATCGAAAATCTTCTCAACAAACGGGCAGTGGAAAGGGTACAGAATCCGGAAACTCCCGGCTTTTATTCCCGGATATTCCTTGTGCCAAAAAAGAACGGAAAGTTTCGTTTAATATTAGACCTGTCTTTATTAAACCGTTACATAGAGAAACAAGCATTCAAAATGGAGACAGTCAAATCGGTAAGACAAGCGATGAGACTCAACGATTGGGCTGTCTCCATAGATTTAACAGATGCATATCTACATGTGCCGATACATCGTCAATCCAGGAAGTATCTTCGTTTCGTACACGAAGATCAAGTATATCACTTTTCGGCCCTACCGTTCGGAATGTCCCTAAGTCCGTTAATTTTCTCGAAACTGATGGACGTTATTGCAGCTTTTCTACGCCAACGTGCCATATCAGTTTTTCCATACCTAGACGATTGGCTGATAAAAAATCTGATTCACAACCGTCTGATTACTCAGACAAAGATTTGCATTCAAACTATTCAAAGCCTAGGTTTTCTGCCAAATCTCAAGAAGTCAGACCTCTTTCCTGCTCAGAAATTCACCTTCATAGGTATGGAATTTCTGACGCAACAAAATTTAGTCAGGGTTCCAGCGGATCGTGTACAGAACCTAATTCTAACAATCAAGAAAATAATGTCAGCAAAACATGTATCGGCACGAACTTTCCTTTCTCTTTTGGGCAAACTCAGTGCTGCAGCAGACCTTGTTCTCCTGGGCAGACTGCACTTACGTCCTCTTCAGATGTGCCTGCTGTCAGTCTGGAAACCTCATATTCTTCCTCTCGATCACCCGATCTCGATAAACGGCATGATTCGATCTCACTTACAATGGTGGATAAACCCCATTCGATTCGAGACAGGGACTTCAATCCATCCTCCAGACCCCAAATTCTTCCTTTATACGGATGCCAGTCATTACGGATGGGGAGCTCATTTAGAGCCGACAACACTGTCCTTTCATGGTCGCTGGACAGAAAACCAATCCCAGCTCCATATCAATATGTTAGAAATGATGGCCATACGATTAGCACTGAAACAAGCCAAAACATTTATTCACCATTCTTGCATCATGATATCCACAGACAACACAACGGTGGTCTCATATATCAACAAACAGGGTGGCACTCATTCCCCCAATCTTTGCGTAGAAGTTTGGAAAATACTCAATTGGTGCCTGGAACAAGACATAGTTATCAGAGTACGTCACATCCCAGGCAAATTCAACATTCTTGCAGACCGCCTCTCAAGACTAGACAAATCTATCAAGACAGAATGGGCTCTGGATCAAACAGTTGCGAATTCAGTATTCCAGATGCTCAACTTCCCAAATGTGGATCTGTTTGCGACAAGATTCAACCACAGACTCCCATTATATGTCTCTCCAGTACAAGACTACAAAGCACTAGCGATAGATGCCCTGTCCATGGACTGGAATCATCTTCATGCATATGCTTTTCCTCCTTTTATTCTGATACCTGCTGTTCTAGAGAAAATCCGACAACATCAGTGCAGAATAGTTCTCATAGCTCCGTTCTGGCCACAGCAACAGTGGTTCTCAGAACTTCTTCTTCTATTAGTGTCAGCTCCGATTCGTCTGCCACTAATTCCAAGACTACTGACTCAATCCAAAGGAAGATTTGTACATCAAAACCTCCCAATTCTCGACCTTCACGCTTGGGAGTTATCAAACAATCAATCAGAGATAAGAAATTTTCACAAAACGTTGCAGATTTTGTCTCCAGATCAAGAAGAGCATCTACACAAAAAGTCTACGATGCAAAATGGACCATCTTCTCTAATTGGTGTCATACAAAAAAGGTTAATCCGATCTCGGCCCCTATTACAGTTATAGCCGATTTCTTAATCTTTCTTTTTTCGGAAAAGAAATGTCAGATTAGTACTATTAAAGGTTATAGATCTCTGATCTCTAACACTTTAAAATTCAAAACTGGTAATAGAATCGGATCTAATCCAGTTTTATCTGAACTTATCAGATCCTTTGAACTTCAACGACCAGTACAAAGATCTCTTACACCTAAATGGGACTTATCATGGGTTTTAGTATGTCTACAAAAACCACCTTTTGAACCTCTTGATAAGGCTTCTAAATTTCACGTTACTATTAAGACAGCCTTTCTCTTAGCTCTTGCCACTGCTAAAAGGTGTAGTGAAATACATGCTCTAGCTATGGATTCACAACATTTAAGATTTAATCAATCTGATGGTTCAGTTTCCTTGATTCTTAAATCTGGTTTTTTAGCAAAAAAAACAGCTTCCTTCTGTTAAACCAGATCCTATTGTTGTTCCTAGTCTTGCTCGAATATGTAAATGGGAACATACTGACAGACTTCTTTGCCCCGTTAGGGCTCTGAAATTCTATCTCAAAATGACTAGCTCTTATCGCCAAAATAGAACTAGACTTTTTCTTCCTATTAAAGGCAATAAGGATATCTCTAAAGATACTATCTCGAGATGGATATCTTACACTGTTAGTTAAACTTGCCTATAGGAAACTCACTAAACGAGATATCTCTTTCCTTAAAATCAAAGCTCATGAAGTTAGAGCTCTTTCCTCTTCTTGGGCTTTCTTCGACAAAGTTCCTCTCAATGATATACTTCAAGCAGCGGTTTGGAATAGTTCATCAACTTTTGCCAAATTCTATCTCAGAGACATGTCTCAACAAGCACAGAATCTCCAAAGTTTGGGCCCCATTGTAGTGGCCCAAAAAGTGGTGGGGGGCCAACAGCAATCAGCTATGGATGTGTAGACAACGTCAACAGCCCCCCTAGACCTGATGCTATACTAGAGAGGTACTAATTATATCTTTATTATATATATATGTTAACCCTGGATTACTTTATCCTTGGTTAAAGGATCTTATTATTGCCTTAAGCACTAATTATGTCCTCATTATATATATATAAAAAAAAATAAATCCTTTTATTAAGCCTTAATTCAGAAGTTGGGACTAACTTATTAGGAGAAATCCTCCCTCCTATTCTACAAATTCTAGCACATTATCTATAGGTTAATGTATTACGAAGTTAAAATGAAGTTTTTTAAAAGTAAAACATATTTTAATGAGTAATACTTAACCTATAGATAAGTATTTATCGTCCCACCTCCCTTCCCTCGCTCCTTTCTCCTAATTGTGTATTGTTTTACACATAAAAGAAACTGACACGTGATCATTTGAGCGGGAGGAACTACGTCATACAGGTAACTGTTAAAGGGACCTTCTGAATTAAGACTTTATAACGACTGAAAGGTCGTTTTTTCTGTGGAGGGGGTGAATAACAGAATAGAATAGCACATTATCTATAGGTTAAGTATTACTCGTTAAAATATGTTTTACTTTTAAAAAACTTCATTTTCATGTTAAAATTTTACATCAAAGTTTTTAGGATCTCATTATTTTCATGTTAAAATTTTATGTCAAAGTTTTTGGATCTCATTACTTTTAAACTAAATGATGAATTTAGTGCCTATTTGGTATCATGATAGATCATGATCAAAAGTTTTTTTCAGCACCATCGGCACTCATGACGGTGACCTTGAGGTCGAGGTCACAGACTTAGAATTTAGATGTTAAAGTTTTTGTTAAAGTTTTTAACACCTCATATTTCCTAACCTTATCACCGATTTGATTCATCTTTGGTATGATGATACATGTTTGTCCAAAAGTTTGCCCAGTTCCATCCCCACCCCATAGTTCATGTGAAGGTCAAGGTCACAGTCATGTCAAAATTTTCATGTTGAAATTTTACATCTGTTATATAACAGGGTGCTCAATTATTTTAAACATCATGTTTACTATGTTTCCATAAATAGCTTTATTTACTATGTTTCCAAAAATAACTTTCTAGAACAACATGTTTACAATAACATGATGTTTATGTTCTTGATTCTGGACTGAGCTATTTTTGGCATATCATGGAATATTTGGAAGTTTCTTGAAGGAACCTAGAAAATAAGAGATGCATGTTGTAAATTCTTTTTCTAGAACGTTCTTTGATATTATATAAGGAGAGAAGATTTTCATCAGGGCATCTTTGTATACTTTCACTGGAAATTATTCTATACTGGATTACTTTAATATTTTATTCATTTTGGACTTAAATTCTGAATTCAGGAACTTTAAATTGTGGGATCAGAAACTGATATTCAAAGGATTTGTTTTATAAATTCTCATGGATTATTTCAGAGGGACTTTGTGACATAAACTTGAAAGGTACTGTTTACTTACATTATTTTGAATCTTGTCTTTTTTTTTTTTTTTTATTGTGAATAAATATTGTTAATAATTTAAAGCTTGTTGCTGGTTTCACTTTCATTTCTTTCTCGTTACGCCTGGCTCGTAACACGTCAAAGTTTTTAGGACCTCATCATTTCTAAACCAAAGGATGGATTTAATTTATAGTTGGTATCAAGATATATACTGGTCCAAAGTTTTTATCAGCACCATCAGCACTCATGAACTTGACCTTGAGGTCGAGGTCTCAGACTTAGAATTTTAAAAATGTTAAAGTTTTTAAGACCTCATTATTTCCTAACCTTATCACTGATCTGAACCGAAAGGCCAATTGATGTGAAACTTGGTAGGAAGCATTGAGGTGACTAGTAGATCAAAAATAGCTAAAATCGTTCCGATTGGAAATCCAAGATGGCTGCCATTGCCGCCATCTTGAAAATCTATTTTTCACTTCTTCTCCTGAACCGAAAGGACAATTGACTCGAAACTTGGTGGGAAGCATAAAGGTGTCTTGTAGATAAAAACTAGCTAAAATCCTTCAGATTGGAAATCCAAGATGGCCGCCATGGCTGCCATCTTGGAAATCTAATTTGAGCTTCTTCTCCAGAACCAAAAGGCCGATTGACTCGAAACTTGGTAGAAACCAGCAGGGTGACTTGTAGATCAAAAATAGCTAAAATCGTTCCAATCAGAAATCCAAGATGGCTGCTCTTTACTCCTGAACTGAAAGGCTAATTTACTCGAAACTTGGTAGGAAGTATCTGGGTGACTTGTAGATCAAAAATAGCTAAATTTGTTCTGATGGGAAATCCAATATGGCCGCCACAGTTGCCATCTTGAAAATCTATTTTGAACTTCTTCTGAAGAGAAATGCCAGTTGACTCAAAACTTGATAGGAAGTATCGGGGTGACTTGTAGATCAAAACTTGCTAAAATGATTCTGATCAGAATTCGAAAATGGTCACCTTAGCAGCCATGTGGAAAATCTGTTTTGAACTTTTTTATCCTGAACCAAAGGCCATTTGACTTGAAACGTCATTGGAAGTATTAAGGTGATTTGTAGATCAAAAGATGCTAAAATCATTATGATGGCCTCCATCTTGAAAATCTATATTGAACTCCTTCTCTTGAACCGAAAGGCCAGTTGATTCAAAACTTGTCTGGTAATCAGGTGCGCGATATAGGGCCATCTTGGCCCTCTTGTTTTTCTTGTGTTTTCTGTAAAATTTATGGCCAATGAATTGTCTTTAGATAACTGGTCTGTAGATGATGAGTAGGCTGTCTTGTTGCAAACTTTTACTTTTACTCTTACAGAAGAAGAAGTCCCCAAAGGGAAGAATGCTAAGAGATTGGAGGCCAAAACCAAGAAAAGTAAGTTCATATGGAATCATAGCCCCAGATGAGGTGCTTTTTTTCATACAAAAAGCATTGATATTTTTCTTATTTCTCCACAAACACATGTGTTTGTGGTACTCATTAGAAGCATCTCACCAAGGTGCTTCTAATGAGTACCCACAACATAATTTTTGTTTAGAAATAAGAAAAATATTTTCCTGATACCCCTTCCTCACACCTGGTAATCTCATAAGGGGTAGCCACTGGTTATGCACTCAAAATCCTTAGGCAAACTTCCGGCCATGACTTACTAAACATCTAAATGTCAACAAACGGATAAATTCTCCTGATTTATTGATTTTTAGTAATTTTCAAAGACATATTTTGAAAAATCGGACAATGCTATCAATGATTTTTTTAGGCATGCGTCCTGCGTCCTGTACGCATAATTTCGCCAGAGCACGCAAAAAATTAGCCTCGAATTCTCGAATGTACACACGTTTTGCTTCTTGAAATCTACTTTCATTTTCGGAAAAAGCGAATGCGCAAGCGGTGTTTCAGTACCCTGTTTGGTAAAAGCCAATACTGAAAGGCGTCGTATCTCGACAGTACACCGATTCTACCTATACAGTCAAAAATCAATACCAAGTTATCCAGTACCGGAGAAACCGTAGCGGACACTAAAGTATTGGTTTTTAGTCTGTTGAGAACTTTTATCGTAACACCGACATTGACATTGCAATTGTCAACAGGAAACAGCGATCATTTTTTGTTTCTTTTTTTTTTTTTTTTATTGAAAGAAGAAAAAGATGCACCCTAAAAAGATAATAAAACAATAAAACTAGACCCCTTACAGCAAAGGCTGTTCGGTCTGCTACGTCAGCAAATCAGACTGACACGGACAACAAAGTCTGTGACTGCCGATGATGGCGATCTCGATAACGGAAACCCCCAGTTCCAAACTGAACCCACAAAGCAACAGACAAAAAAAAGTCTCTGCTCTGTATTACGGTCTAGTCAAAACAGACAAAATGTCTGTCCTTAATTATGTATCACAGGTATTTGATCATCTGTCACAAAAACTGAAGTTTTATGAAAACATTTTCATAAACCTGTAGGTGAAAACATTTTCTTAACACTTCTGTTTTAATAGACAGTGGTACTATAGTTTCATATTTCTCAGGAAGTTTTCTGGAAAGAATTAAAGCAACTCAGTCGAACCGGCACAGTGGCTCAGTGGTAGAGCGTCCGCTTTGTGACCGGGAGGTTGCGGGTTCGATCCCCGGCCGGGTCATACCAAAGACTTTAAAAATGGTACTAGCTGCTCTTTCGCTTGGCGCTCAGCATTAAGAAAGTAGAGCTAGGAATCGGAACTGGTCAGCTCAGTGTCAGTATAATGTGACTGGGTGGAATATCATGTCAAAGTGTCTGGAGCATGATATTTCAGTGAGGCAGCACTCTAAAAGTGAGCATTGAGCTCCCTGTCACACCCAGACACCGTCGCGATATGACTGAAAGATTGTTGAAAGCGACGTTAAGCCCAAATCAAACAAACAAACAAAGCAACTCAGTCACCACTATTTACTTTTATTGCACATCTAATTAAAATACTAAGAAAGTAATTATAAAACACTGTTACACAAGTTTAAATGAAAAGTCTAGGATGCAACAAAATATTTCACCACAAGTCCCAGGCTGAATGCATAGTTTGAGTTTGGGATGCATGAATTCTGGACCTAGTGAGTCCCAGGACCCATAAAGGCAAAATTGTAAAAAAAATCACTGGCTATTCCCAACATTTTTCATTTCTGGGTCGGAAAAGATAGGTGTGGGCTTGAAAAAAAAAGCGGCTAATTTTTATTTCAATTTCACCCAATATTCCTGTTTTGACTTTTTTTACCAGTGCAAAATGATGGTATTTTCAGCTATCTGGTCTAGAAATACTTATTTAACATATCAAAGAAGACGTACTGCAACCTTCGTCGACTTTGAAATATATAAGATGCTAAATTTCCCAAGCATTTGTTCCAAGGACTGGAAATTTGTGCCGAATATGACTTACGAGGCTGACTGCCCCTTATGGGGGCATTAATCCTTACAAGACAGTTTATACATCACAAAGGGATTTTTATGGCAGTATAATGAAAATTTATACAATTTTGCTCAATTGAGAGCTTCAAATATGCAAACGTGGCATATCAAAACCCTGTTGACACTTGCTGTCTCATTTGCAAAACCTTTCATGGTGTTTGATTGTTTATATGTAAATGCAGTACCTTAGATAAACTCATCATTTAACTCATTTTTGGGGTATTTACCCAATTAAAATTCCTGAAAAAGCAATTCAAATTAAATTTATGGAGTAAATACCCAAATACCAGTATTTCTTGCACCCAATAACAAAACAGGGTACCCAAAAGAAAAAGCCTGATGCCCTATTCAATGAGAAATGGGTGGGTAAAAATAGCCCAAAATACCCAGTTGCTTAAAATCTTATCTAAGACACTGTAAATGGAATATTTTGAAACAGCTTTCCTGAGCTATGTTCAGGATGAGCTATAGTGATCACTTTTCATCCGTTGTCCATCCGTCCATCTGTTCATCCGTTAATATTTTCAAACGACAACTCCTAATGCGATTTGTCCCTAATTTGGTAAGAATGTTGCTTTGGTAGGGGGATTTAAATATAGCTAAAATTATGGTTTGGTTGCCATGGCAACAGAAAGCTCCCATAGACTTATAATGGGAAAATTGTTAAATTGCATTTTCTCCATAAGCACTGAAGTGATGTGAGCCATATTTGGCAGTTATGATCATTTGATGATTGTCTACCCACTTTTTGTGTTTTATGACCAGTGGCCATTTTGTTTGGTTGCCATGGCAACATTGCCATTTTGAAAAAGGATTTTTTTAAATGACAAGTCCTTCAAAACCACTGAAGCAGTATGACTCTAATTTGGTACAAATGTTGCTTGGGTAAGGGCAATCCCAAAAAGCTAATATTATGGTGATCTGCCTCTTGGTTTGGTTGCCATGGCAACAGAAAGCTCCCATAGACTTATAATGGGAAAAGAGTTAAATTGTATTTTCTCCATAACCAGTGAAGTGATGCGAACAATATTTGGCACATATGATCATCTGATAATTGTCTACTCAGTTTGATGACCAGGGGCTATTTTGTTTGGTTGCCATGGCAACATTAAATTTCAAAAAATGGATTATTTTAAATGACAACTCCTTCAAAACCACTGAAGCAGTATGACTCTAATTTGGTTCAAATGTTGCTTGGGTAAGGGCAATTCAAAATAGCTAAAATTATGGTGATCTGCCTCTTGGTTTGGTTTCCATGACAACAGAAAGCTCCCATAGAGTTATAATGGGAAAAGGGTTAAATTGTATTTTCTCCATAACCAGTGAAGCGATGTGAACAATATTTCGTATTTATGATCAGTTGATGATTATTTACCCACTTTATATGTTTTATGACCAGTGGCCATTTTGTTAGGTTGCCATGGCAACATTAAATTTTAAAAATGGAATTTTTTAAATGACAACTCCTTCAAAATCACTAAAGCAGTATGATTCTAATTTGGTACAAATGTTGCTTTGGTAAGGGCAATTCAAAATAGCTAAAATTTGGGTGATCTGCCTCATGGTTTGGTTGCCATGGCAAAAGAAAACTCCCATAGACATAATGGGAAAAGGGTATTTTCTCCATAACCAGTGGTGATGAGAACCATATTTGGCATTTATGATCAGTTGATGATTGTCTACCTAGTTTATATGTTTTATGACCAGCAGCAATTTTGTTTAATTGCCGTGGCAACATTAAATTTAAAAAAAAAGAATTTTTTAAATGACAACTTCTCCAAAACCACTGAAACCGTAGGACTCTTATTTGGTACAAATGTTGCTTTGCTAAGGACAATTCAAAATAATGAAAAGTTTGGCAGTCTGCCTCTTGGTTTGGTTGCCATGGCAACAGAAAGCGCCTATAGACTTATAATGGGAAAATGGTTTAATTGCACTTGCTCCATAACCAGTGAAGTGATGTGAGCCATATTTGACAGTTATGATCAGCAAAATAAGTAAAATTATGGTGCTCTGCCTCTTGGTTTGGTTGCCATGGCTACAGAAAGCTCCCATTGACTTGGGAAATGGTTAAATTGCATTTTTATGCCTCACCACAAAAAGTGGCAAGTGTATTGTTATACCGTCCAAAATTTTGATTGTCCATCCATCTGTCCATGTGTCCAAGAATTAGGGGCTATTTTTGGGCTATTTTGGTATTTTGAGGTTTATTCAGTTTAAAATGCATTAACTAGCCCCTCAACCAAAAAATAATAATTTGAAGAGGAAGAATGTGTACAAAACACATTATTCTTCTTCAAAACCAAGAGCTGCTTAAATGATGATCCTCTCATAAGTGCAGTGACAGAATAGAAAACATTTTGTATAACAAATGCATATCTGCAGTGGCTATTTCACTCAGGTGAGCGAGCTGTGGCCCGTCAGCCTCTTGTTTAAATGGGGCGCATTCTAATAATGACTAATGTTCCCATAAGGGATAATCAGGCCTTGTAATCAGACACCTGACAGTTGGCTTTCTTGTCCCCATAAGGATTAATGCCCCCGTAAGGGGTAGTCGGCCTCGTAAGTCATATTCGGCACAAATATTTTCAGTCCTTGGAACAAATGCTTGGGAAATTTAGCATCTTATGTATTTCAATGTAGACGTAGGTTGCACTGCGTCGTATTTGATATGTTAAATAAGTATTTCTTGTCACAATAAGCCATTAAATGAAATGTGATATCCTTGATAAAATACTTGATTGGTGTACACTGTGGTCAGATTCATTATGGCATCTGTGAGATATGGTCATAACGATTATTGCAACAAATGGGTTATTCGAGGGCTCGAACTTTAAAACTATGCAATGACCTATACATAGTCCAGATAGCTGAAAATACTTTTCATATTGCACTGGAAAAGAAGTCAAAATAGGAATACCGGGCGAAATTGCAATAAAAAAAAAAGCTGCTTGTTTTTCCAAGCCCACACTTATCTTTTCTGGGAATAACATTGTCCGATTTTTCAAAATATGTTCATGGAATCGATGAAAAATCAATAAATCAGGAGAACTTACCCATTTGTTGACATTTGGGTGTCTCGTAAGTCATGGCCGGAAGTTCGCATAAGGATTTTTGTCGCACCTGCTTTAGCATGGGCGACTAAGGCGTGCAAGTTTCCATCCATCTGTCCATACGTCGGTCAGTCTTGTCCGTCCTTCCGTCCATTTTCGTCCTTCCGTCAACATTTACCCTGGGTGTCTTGCAGTTTTGTACTGATCATTTTGAAACTTTGCATGTGTTTTCGTCATGGTATGAAAATGTGTATGTGGTTTGGCTAGAATTGTCAGATTATTTTTTGTCACTTTTTCCACATTGTGAACTTAGTCATTTTTCACCTCAATATATAGACTGTGGGTACCCTTGTGAGCGCAACTCCTCTTACAGTTTTATACTGATTGTTTTGAAACTTTGCATGTGTTTTCTTCATGATATGAGGATGTGCATGTGGTTTGGGTAAAATTGTTAGAACATTTTTTGTCACTTTTTCCACATTGTGAATTTAGTCATTTTTTCGCCCTCAATATATAGACAATGGGTACCTCTTGTGAGCGCAACTCCTCTTACAGTTTTGTACCAATTGTTTTGAAACTTTGCATATGTTTTCTCCATAGTCTGAAGACGTGCATGTGCTTTTTGTCGCACCTGCTTTAGCATGGGCGACTGTTTATATATAAACAGTTGGTACCTCTTGTGAGTGCAACTCCTCTTACAGTTTTGTACCAATTATTATGATAGAAAAAAGGTTGTGTGACACATTGATATCAATAAGGTGTACCTACATAAGAGACAGGAAGGGCTAGGGGCCCATTCTCTTAGAATTATTGCCCTTTGTAAAATTTCTTGATGCAGTTAAAAGTTTGTGTACACACTATCTCTTTCACTGCAATTTGACCAAAGTAGCACAGACACATCATCAGGATGGGGGAAATAAGTGATTAGATTTTGGTGACCTTGACCCTATTTTCAAGGGCACTAGATTATAAATACTACTACCGGCTTCGGTGGCTCAGATGGATGTGCCGTCTGATTGAAGACCAGGAGGGCGCGGGTTCAACTCCCGCCGAGGTCGGCAACATTCTTTCGTGGAGATTGATCATGAAATATTTTCTACGGTCATTCTTTCCCTTCCACTGATTCAAGAAGGGCAGTTGTCAGTTTCTGGCAAAAGAATGTGCACAATACTGGTTAACCGCTTAGAGGACTAAGCCTGCCCAGTAAACGTGTGGTTAGGTAAACTGACAGCGCTCGACATGACCCCATTGGGTTGACTGGGCCGTAAAACCTCAACACAAACAAATATAAATACTCAAAAAGTGAGCCTTGTGTGCACTCTATCTTTTTTCTTGCATATCTTGATTACCGTAATATACCTAAGTATTGGGACACCTAAAGTATTGGGACACCCTTACAATTCGTAAAAATAATTATTTTTCATCACCCTAAGAATTGGAACATATCAAAAATTGCTAAAATTTTCAGTAATTTTTTGGACCATATGAATTGGGACAGTGCATTTGGGTGAAAAAATGATCTAATTAACAGGGTAAAACTGTTTTCTCGGTTTGTGTTTTGTTATGTTTACAAGCGATGTCACGCAATATTTTACATCTAAGCATACAACAGGGGGCTCCTATGGCAGGCTGGTTAGAAAGTAGAAAATAAATAAAACCTTTCTTTGAAAATATTAATATGAAATTTATTCAAGAAATCTGCAAAAACGAAAACGCTCATGCGTTTGCACCAGTCTGGATGCGTCGCCATTTTGTGGTTGTCACGTGACACGTCACGTTTTAATTTGCAACTCGAGTGCATCAATAAAGTTCTACAAAAAAGAAAAAACAAACACAACAAAAAAAAAGAAAAAAAAAAACTATGAATAAATAATAATAATAAAAAGAAATTCGACAGAATTGTTTAGCGATAACGTTTTAATGCAAAACAGGGTTGGGGGAACTTTAAAACACTGTTGAGATGAACCCCAAAACATCGTTGAGACGAACCCCAATAATAACGTCATCACCCGATGTAATGGCAGTATTTTTAGAACAGGTAGATTGTTCCCCGCATTCACGGTATCGGTTATGCCCATTTAACCTTTAAAGCGGGGAAGCAGCATATGATTATTTTTTTTACCTGGACGCTTTCAACACATGATAGATAAACGAGGGGATTATAAATCAAAACAATAAGTGCCAATCTGTTTATTCAATATTAACAATAGATTAGGTTAACGAGACAGTGGTCCGAAAATACACAAAACAATGAACACAAATATGACACATTTTTCATCTTTAATCGGTGCCATTTTCAACTACGAGACGTAAGTATTGGGACACCTAAAAAAATAATTACTTTTCGTGTTTCTAAGTATTGGGACAGCCAGAAATTTAATTATTTTTTTCCCGTCCCAATACTTACGTATATTACGGTAGTATTATTAGGAATCTTAACACATTTTGCATAAATGTTCATATTCATGAGATGCTGCTGCTACAGAAAAAGAAGGGTCAAGGGATCAATACTGTTATAGTTATTCCCCTTTGTAATTTTTTAATGTCTGTAACACTTCTGTTTTTCTCTGTATGTCTTGCTTAATAATTTTAGGAATCTTGTTTTATTAGAGTTTGGTGACCTTGACCTTATTTTCAAGGTCATGCCGGCACTTTGAAACTTAAATTTTTATAGAGAAAAGTTTTATGCTTCATGGGGAGGGGGGGGGGGGGGGTGTCATTTTTTGTCACTTTTCCTACTAATGAACTCATTTATCACCCTCAATATATAGACGATTGGTACCTGTGTGAGCACATCTCCACTTACAGTTTTGTACCGATCGTTTTGAAACTTTGCATGTCTTGTCTTCTTGGTATGAGGATGTGCATGGTTTGGAAATAATTGTTAGATCATTTTTCGTCACTTTTTCCACATTGTGAACTTAGTCATTTTTTTCTCACTAAGTATATTGACAGTGAGTACCTCTTGTGAGCGCAGCTTCTCTTACAGCTTTGTACTGATCCATTTGAAACTTGCATGTGTTTTCTTCATTGTATGAGGATGTGCATGTGGTTTGGATATAATTGTCAGATCATTTTAACTGCACAATACATTAACCTATCGATAATGTGCTATTCTATTTTGTATTTCAAACCTTCCACAGAAAAAAAGGACAGTCAGTCGTCTTAAAGAGTCTTAATCCAGAAGGTCCCTTTAAGCAGTTACCTGTGTGACATCACTCTTCCCACTCTTTTGATCAGGTGTCTGTTTACTTTCTTGTCCAAGTAAACAAAGGATTTTTACACCGAGTGAAAAAAAATCTCTATTTTCTTTCTTTCTTCGGTTATATTTATTTATCCATATCTTTCTTATGTTCCTCTATCATTCCTTCCACTTATTAGCTTACCTGAGCACAAAGTGCTCATGGTGAGCTATTGTGGTCAGTCAATGTCTGTCATCCGTCGTGCGGCGTCAACAATTGCTTTAAAAGCCTTCTCCTCCTACACTCCTGGGTCAATTGACTCCATACTTGGTAGGAAGCATCGGGGTGACCTGTAGATCAAAAATAGCTAAAATCGTTCCGATCAGAAATCCAAGATGGCCGCCATCTTGAAAATCTATTTTTCCCTTCTTCTCCTGAACCGAAAGGCCAATTGACTCCAAAATTGCTAGGAAGCATCAGAGTGACTTGTAGATCAAAAATAGCTAAAATAGTGCCAATTAGAAATCCAAGATGGCCACCATGGCAGCCATCTTGAAAATCTATTTTTCGCTTCTTCTCTTGAACTGAAAGGCCATTTGACTCCAAACTTGCTAGAAAGCATCGGGGTGACTTGTAGATCAAAAAAAGCTAAAATCGTGCCGATCGGAAGTCCAAGATGGCCACCATGGCAGCCATCTTGAAAATCTATTTTTCGCTTCTTCTCATGAACCGAAAGGCCAATTGATTCCAAACTTGCTAGGAATCATCAGGGTGACTTGTAGATCAAAAATAGCTAAAATTGTGCCGATTGGAAATCCAAGATGGCCACCATGCCGGCCATCTTGAAAATCTATTTTTCGCTTCTTCTCCTGAACTGAAAGACCAATTGACTACAAACTTGCTAGGAAGCATTGGGGTGACTTGTAGATCAAAAATAGCTAACATCATGCTGATCAGAAATCCAAGATGGCCGCCATGGCAGCCATCTTGAAAATCTATTTTTCGCTTCTTCTCCTGTACCGAAAGGCCAATTGACTCCAATCTTGCTAGGAAGCATCGGGGTGACTTGTTTAAGCAATCATCATAAATCTTGCTCAAAATGTTTGTCTTGATGATTTCTAGGTCAAGTTCGAAACTGGGTCACCTGGGGTCAGAAACTAGGTCACCTGGCCAAATCAGCAGAAAACCTTGTTGACACTCTAGTGGTCACATTTTTCAAGCAATCATCATGGATCTTGCATGAATGTTTGTCTTGATCAGTTCTAGATCAGGTTCTCAAAGTGCTATGATGCTCAGGTTAGCGGTACAGGGCCGTCATGGCCCTCTTGTGATCTTCTTATTTTCTATAAATCATTTTTCAATTTCTTGTTATTATTGATCACTTGTCCATGTCGTGCATTTTAGCAACTTTTCATGAAGATCGTTCCCTGCGATTTTGGACATATAAAAGTGCGGTGGGATAATCACCAAAATTGCTTATCAAGTTATTATTGGAGAATGCAGGCTACGAACTTAGAAATGCTCCATTTAATGCAAAGACTTTGTTTGATAATAAAATCAAAGAAGTTGCTAAATCTAATTACCAAGCACAACAACAGAGATTTTTAGCATCTTCATCAGCTAGTAATAATGTACAGCAACAAAAGTCTTCTAAATTGGAAGGCACAGTTTAAAAGACCTAGACAGCCAAGTAAATCAACTAGACCTAAACAGACACAACCATAAAGGTCTAAAACTCAAAACCAGTTTTTTATGTCCGGTACTAGAAAGCACTATAATAAGAGGAGTACTAACATGAGACAGTTCCCCGCCTCTAAACAAGCCTCTTCTTCCACAAAGTTCTGAAAGCCAACCCTTTCCACTGCCTATCTTGCCACGCCCAGATATTCCAGTGGGAGAAAGATTGGCCCACTTTATGGAACAATGGGGAGAATTAACAAATAACAGTTCGGTCCTCTATATTGTTCAAGATGGTTTCAGGATACCATTCAGGTCAACTCCCCCTCTTTTGTCAGTTCCGATAAGTCTGAGTCAGTCTTCCTCCCCGTTACTGCAAAAAGGATCAAGGAAATGAGCAGTGGAAAGGGTACACGATCCGGAAACTCCTGGTTTTTATTCCCGGTTATTTCTTGTTCCAAAAAAGAACCGAAATTTAGATCTTTCTCTGCTAAATCAGTATATAAGGAAACAACCATTCAAGATGGAGACAGTCAAGTCAGTATGGCAATCAATATTGGTCAACGATTGGACTGTCTCCCTAGACCAGACAAATACGTATCTACATGTTCCGATTCACCCTTGATCCAGAAAGTTGGTTCATGTTCAAAGGTGAGGTCTTCCAATTCACGGCCTTACCCTTTGGAATGTCTGTAAGTCCATGGATTTTCACCAAACTGATGGATGTAATAGCAACGCATTTGCGTCAACGTGCCATCCCGTTATTTCCATACCTAGACCATTGGCTTTTAAGAGATCTAATTCGCAACCAGTTAGTATCTCATACAATATATTGCCTTCAAAGTTTGCAGTGTCTAGGGTTCATTCCAAATCTAAAGAAGTCAGATTTGAATGCCCCAGAAATTCACTTTTACAGGGATGGAATTTCTGACACAACAAAATATAGTCAGGGTACCCAGTCGATTCTCTACTTCTGACTATCAAACTATTTCTTTCTCAGACTCAAGTTTTGGCACAAACTTCCCTGTCTCTTTTGGGCAAACTCAGTGCAGCAGCAGACTTCGTTCTCCTAGGCCGACTACACTTACGACCGCTTCAGATGTGTCTCTTATCTGTCTGGAGACCTCACATTCTTCCTCTTGATCATCAGGTTCCGATCAACAGTATGATTCTATTACATTTGAAATGGTGGATGGACACCAATCACTTCGTTCTGGGAACATCCATTCATCCTCCGTATCCCAATACATTCCTCTTTACGGATGCCAATCATTATGGATGGGGAGCTCACCTTGAGCTGATGAGACTATCCTTTCATGGTCCCTGGTCTGAAGACCAATCCCAGCTCCATATCAATATTCTGGAAATGATGGCCATTCGTTTAGCACTGAAGGAAGCCATAAAATACATACACCACTCTTGTGTTATGATCTCTACCCACAATACTACAGTGGTCTATATCAACAAACAAGGAGGAATACAGTCTCCCAACCTATGCGTAGAGGTATGGGAGATCCTCCATTGGTGTCTGGAACACGATATCATGATCAGTTTGTCATATTCTAGGCAGATTCAATATATTGGCAGACTGCCTTTCGAGATTGGACAGATCTCTCAAAACAGAATGGCTTTGGATCAATCGGTAGCGAACTCCATTTTCCAAATGCTCAATTATCCCAATGTGGATTTGTTTGCGACGTGATTCAATCACAAACTCCCATTGTATGTATCTCCAGTTTCAACATCCAAATCTCCCATTACTCGATCTTCACTCTTGGGAGTTATCAAGCAGTCAATTAAAGATGTTTTCGCAAAAGGTTGCAGACTTTGTCTCAAAATCAAGACGAACATCTACTCAGAAAGTCTATGATTCAAAATGGGTCGTATACTCCAATTGGTGTCATAGAAAGAAGGTTAATCCGGTCTCGGCCCCTCTTACAGTAATAGCCGACTTCCTTATTTACCTTTTTTCTGAAAAAAAATATCAAATAAGTACCATCAAGGGCTATAGATCTGTGATATCTAATACTCTTAAATTTAAGACTGGTAATAGAGTCGGATCCAACCCAGTCTTATCAGAATTAATTAGATCTTTTGAGTTGCAATTCCCAGTACAAAGATCTCTTGCCCCTAAATAGTAGTTTACCTCCAGAAAGTCCCATATGAACCACTACATAAGGCATCTAAACTTCATGTTATGATTAAGACAGCCTTTCTATTAGCTCTTGCCATGACTAAAAGATGCAACGAAATTCATGCCTTGGCAATGAATGCAAATCATTTAAGGTTCAATCAATCTGATGGTTCAGTATCATTGATAGTTCAAACTGGGTTTTTGGCAGAGAATCAGCTTCCGTCCATTTGCCAAGATCCAATAGTTAATCCCTAGTTTAGCTCAAACATGTAAAAGGGAATAATTGGATAGACTTTTATGCCCTATAAGAGCATTAAAATTCTACCTTAAGATGACTAGTTCTTATTGTAAGAATAGAACTAGATTATTTGTACCAATTAAAGGCAATCAAGACATCTCTAAGGCTTTGGTCTGGAGATGGGTATCTTATACTATCAAGCTTGCCTATAGGAAATTCACCCGTAGAGACATCTCTTTCCTAAAAATCAAAGCTCATGAAGTTAGGGCGCTATCTTCTTCTTGGACATTTTTTGATAAATTTCCACTTAATGAAATATTCAAAGCAGCAGTATGGAATCAATCCTCTACTTTTGCTAAATTCTACCTGAGAGACATGTCTCAAAAAGCAGCTAATCTTCACACTTTGGGGCCCAATTGTTGTTGCCCAAAAAGTGGTAGGGGGCCAGTAAAATAGAGCCTTTGTCACCTGGAGAAGACTGACAGCCTCCAAAGCATATGTCACATATATAAAGGTAATTAATATCTTACATATATGTTAGGAATTTAGATCATTCATAAGGTTGTATATCATGAATGTATCTTATTCCTAAGAGTTTCCTGAGCCTTAATTCAAAAGTTTGGGATTCAATATATGTTATTTGTGTTAGAACTAGGAGAGCTCCTCCCTCCATATCTGCAGATTCTAGCACATTATCTATAGGTTAATGTATTGTGCAGTTAAAATCAAGTTTTTAAAAGTAAAACATATTTTAACTAGCAATATTTAACCCATAGATAAAAGAATCCCACCTTGTTATCCTTCAAAGAAACTGGCATGTGATCAAAAGAGCGAGAAGAGTGACATCACTCAGGTAACTGCTTAAAGGGACCTTCTGGATTAAGACTCTTTAAGACAACTGACTTGTTTTTTCTGTGGAAGGCTTGAAATACAAAATAGAGTAACACATTATCTATAGGTTAAGTATTGCTAGTTAAAATATGTTTTACTTTTAAAAACTTCATTTTTGTCAATTTTTATACGCCTGTTTGAAAAACGGGACATATTATGTTACAGGGTATGGCGTCCGTCCATCCGTCTGTCCATAAACTTTTTTGTTTCCGGCTAACTCCTCCTACAGTTTACATCCGATCAAGCGGAAACTTAGTATATAGTTAGACCATGATGTGGCGCAGCGCATATTGTTTTGGGGTTACAGTCCACCTAATGTTTGCAGAGTTATGCCCCTTAGAAAATTTCTATAAACTTTTCATTTCCTGTTAACTCCTCCTACATTTTACATCCAATCAAGCTGAAACTTCATTTATAGTTAGACCATGATGTGGAGCAGCACATATTGTTTCGAGGTTACAGTCCACCAAATATTAGCAGAGTTATGCCCCTTTGAAAATTTCTGTAAACTTTTCGTTTCCAGCTAACTCCTCCTACAGTTTACATCCGGTCAAGCTGAAACTTGATTTGTAGTTAGACCATGATGTGGAGCAGCATATATTATTTCAAGGTTACAGTCCACCAAATATTAACAGAGTTATACCTCTTTGAAAGTTTCTTTAAATTTTTCGTTTCTGGTTACATCCTCCTACAGTTTACATCTGATCAAGCTGAAACTTCAGAAATAGTTACATGATGATGTGGAGCAGTGCATATTACTTCAAAGTTACAGTGCACCAAATATTGGCAGAGTTATGCCCCTTTGAAAATTTCTGTGAACTTTTCGTTTCCGGCTAACTCCTCCTACAGTTTAAATCCGATCAAGCTGAAACTTGATTTGTAGTTAGACCATGATGTGGGGCAACGCATATTATTTCAAGGTTACAGTCCACCAAATATTAACAGAGTTAAACCCCTTTGAAAATTTCTTTAAATTTTGCATTTCTGGCTAAATCCTCCTACAGTTTACAGCCGATCAAGCTGAATCTTCATAAATAGTTACACGATGATACGGAGCAGCGCATATTATTTCGAGGTTACAGTGCACCAAATATTTGTAGAGTTATGCCCCTTTGAAAGTTTTTGTAAACTTTTCGCAGCATATTGTTTACAGGTAAGAGTGTGCAAATTTTATTTTATAGGTATATTTTTTGCAAATAACTAAAGTTATGGCCATATGGGCAAGTTATTTATTTATTTATTTTTTTAACATCTTCTTTAAGTAGATTTGCAAGGAAGTGGTGCCATTTATTAATTCTTTATAAACACATTTATTAAATGATACAGAATTAAGAAGCTTGACTAATATCAAAACTTATAAACATAATTCTGTTTGGATTTTTTTTTTAATACTCTTCTGAGTTGGCTCCCTTGAAGAACAAAAATAAAACCAGTATAAAACAAGTTAAAGTTTTACAAAAAAAAATTCTTGCAGCATTTTTTTTTTTTTTTTTTGGTTGTTTATTTTTGTTTTGTTACTGTTGGTCTGATATTGAAGTATAGGAAAAACAAGTCAGCCAAAGGCTCAAATGAGCTTATAAGCTTATAATATAGCCATGCTTCTGTCATGTGTCTCTCCCTATTTTCCCTTAATTTCTGGGCCACCTTGGACCCTTAGGTTACAGTTCACCAAATATCAGCAGAGCTATGCCCCAATGAAAAGTTTTAAAAATTTTTTTTGTAATTCCACTTATAGTTTATATCCGGAGCACTGAATGTGCTCCTAAGGAGCCAGTTTATTACTTGCCATGGGCGTATAATGCCCTGCTTGGCGAAGCTTTTGTTCCACCTTGTGAACTTAGTCATTTTTCACCCTCAGTATATAGATAGTGGGTACCTCTTGTGAGCGCAACTTCACCAAAGTTTGATCTATATTTATCCAATAAAAGGTGAGTTTTTCATTAACTAAATCATATTCATAAAGTTCAAAGGTTGCCCTTGCATCTGATATTCATAGTATCATCTGGGCCTTTGTATACTGTGGATGCGATGGGATTGAAAAAAGTCTATTTTTTTAGGGGAACTTCTCATGCTGACACTGGTAAAGGCCAGAAAAGAGTCTGATGATTGATCTATTCTTAGACTACACATAACTATTAAAAACTGAATTATAGACACAAAGGTACATCAAGAAGGTCACTGGTTCCTGGTATAACCTATAGAAACCAATGGTTTCTATAGGCACACCAGGAACCAGTGACCTTCTTGACTGATTTTCACAGCAGAAGAAGGCAGAAAAACAAGTATTAGCTTTTTAAAAAATCTAGCTGGTAATTTAGCTTCATCAATTGCATAAACTGGGGGTGGTCGGGTGTGGTGGAGGTGTCGTGTAACTTACGTTACTGGGGCATCCAGCTGATATTGGCTTACAGTCGTCAAGGCCTGTTATCCTTGTAGCAGGTAAGGGTAGAAGAGGGATGTTTTTATTTCTTCTGTTTCTTCACTTTTATTCATTTTCCTCTTTCTTTGGTACATGTACCAGTGTATTCTTTCGTGGAGATTGATCATGAAATATTTTCTGCAGTCATTCTCTCCCTTCTGCTGATTCAAGAAAGGCAGTTGTCAGTTTCTGGCAAAAGAATGTGCACAGTACTGGTTAACCGCTTAGAGGACTAAGCCTGCCCAATAAACATGTGGTTAGGTAAACTGACCGCGCTCGACATGACCCCATTGGGTTGACTGGGCCATAAAACCTCAACACAAACAAACAAACATATACCAGTGAATATAGTGAACCCACTTAAACAGTTTGTTTTTTTTCATTCAGTTTTATTTGATTCTAGTCATCATTGGAATAAATTAATGAGCAAATCCTTTGATTCTAAATAGCTTTATTCAAAGATTTAATGATATACAGTACTGAGGCAGGACAAAGCATTTCAAAATCACATGTTCCCAATGAAAATTAAGAATAAGATCTATGGCTGTCCAAGGACCCTGAAAAGACACTCGTCAATTTCTGCTGATGTATAGGCTGATCTGAGTCACATGTAATTTGTAGGAATAATATTATATGCCTTGGCTCTGTTTACATTTTACAGTGGTCAGGTATATAATTTTTAAGATAACACCATACAGGTATACATTATCTGCAGAAATCATAGACCCTGAAAGTATCGAGATACATATCAGATCGTTTTACCTGTATCATGATATGTATTGTATCATGACATGAGCATATCTTCCCAGCCCTAGGATTTAGTCAAAATCATATTTATTTGTTGTTTAAGAGCATAATCTCTCGAATTTTGAATATAACATGGAAAAAAAATCTGGAATAAAAAATACCTAGTTTAAGTGAAGTTTCTGCCTATGAAGGCTAACTTCTTGTCAACATTGACTTCTGCCAAACATCTTGCAAACACAACCCTTGCAAAGTTCAGACTTTTATTAATTTTTCAAGAAGTCTGTCATTTCAGTACCTTTGGTGCTTTTTCAGAAACTACAAAGGTGATAGAAGAGGAGCAAGAGGAGGAGGATGAGACGCCATGTTGTAAATGTCTGAAATCTGAACAGCCTGAATGGGTAAGACAGGGCTGTGGAAATACCCTGCCCGACATTCAAATGCCCAGTTCCCTGAGGACAAGTAAGAAATTTCAATTTACTTGTCCTAGGACAAGGACTTTCTAGATCTTGCTAATAAGCATATCCAGATTATGAGAGATATATTTTTCTTGTTTCTGGACAAAAACATATGTTGTGGGTACTCATTAGAAGTGCCTCATTTGGGCACTTCTAATGAGTACCCACAACATATATTCTTGGTGAGGCCTTTCTAGTGAGTACCCACAAATTATGTTTTTTTCAAGAAGCACCTCCCCAAGACATTTGTAATGAGTACCCAAACATATGTTTGCTTTGAGAAATAAAAAAAAAAATGTCAATTTTTGGACAAGTAAATCTTGGTTGAACAAGTGAATTTTGACCATTTGTCTGTGGACAAGCAATAAAATTTTATAATTCCACAGTGGTGGGTAAGAGATTGCTCAAATTTCTGTACCTCATTTACACAAGCTAGCTGGACAGAAATGAAAAAAAATTTAGAAATGAAATGAGCTGCTTGATGAGGGTCAGTAGTGTTTGTCATTCTGGCAACGTGTTCAAGACATATCACCAGACAGAATAATTGATCCAATTGTAAATAGTTTAGGATAATAAGAGGACTGAATACACTTGGTAGATTTTCTGCCAATTATTGCCATTTGTTTACAAGGGATACAACTTTAGTGACTTCCTGTTTGCTTACCTGCACACCAAGTCTTCTGAAAAGGGGTCTGCTTTAAAAGTAAAGAAATAGCTCCAAATAGGAACAAATTCTTTACTTTAAGAGTAGACTTTTTTCAGAAGGGAGATAAAACAATTCTGACAGAGGAGTTACCTCCCTGAAAATAGTACCCATCCCCCTTGTCTGTCTCAAGAGTAGTTATTTTAACCATGGTCCTGTTGAACTGGGATATGCCCTGCCTTTGCAAACAGTATAGATCCAGATCAGTTACTCTGGATCTGCATTGTTGTCCCCCGCCTTTTCAAAGAAAAGTGGAGGGATACTGTTTTTGCAGGTACCTTGTCCCCTTAACTCCTCCCACAGTTTTTGGCCGATCCTTTTGAAACTTTACAGGTGCTTTAAGGATGGTCTGAAGATATGCATGTGTTTTTTTCAGAATCCTGAAATTATTTTTTATCACTTTTTACACGTTTTGAACTTAGACATTTTTTGAGTTCTAATATTACAGAAGTCTATAGGGAGTAGGTACCTTGTCCCCTTAACTCCTCCCACAGTTTTTGACCGATCCTTTTGAAACTTTACGTGTGCTTTTAGGATGGCCTGAAAATATGCAGGTGGATTTTTCAGAATCCTGAAGTATGTTTTTATTACTTTTTCCGCATTTTTAACTTAGACATTTTTTGAGTTCTAATATTACAGAAGTGTATAGGCTGCAGATACCTTGTCCCCTTAACTCCTCCCACAGTTTTTGTCCGATCCTTTTGAAACTTTACAAGGGCTTTTAGGATGGCCTGAAGATATACATGCGTTTTTTTTCAGAATCCTGAATTAATTTTTTACCACTTTTTCTGCATTTTTAACTTAGACATTTTTTGAGTTCTGATACTACAGAAGCATATAGGGAGTAGGTACCTTGACCCCGTAACTCCTACCACAGCCGATCCTTTGAAACTTTACAGGTGCTTTAAGGATGGTCTGAAGATATGCATGTAGTTTTTTTCAGAATCATGAAATTATTTTTTATCACTGATTTCCTGCTTCAATACTTAGGTAATTGATACAGGACCAATGGTCCTCTGGTTAACTTTACCATTTTTAACACCTCAAATAAAAATAAGGCGGGGGACATAAATTCCCCATGGAATTTGCTTGTTTGTCATTAAGTATTCGACTTTGTATCAACAACCTGGATCAAGAAATCTGACTGGCTCAAAATTAAAAGTGGGCATGACAAAATGTTACCAGGGTTTTCTGAATGAAAAATTGGATTGGAAGAAGAATCCCTGGAAAAGCCATAATGACAGCCCTCCCAAGGTAGTAAAAGACAGAGTATTATGTTAACATATTCTTGTGAAAGGTTTATTTAGACATAGCTTGAAATAAGCAATTTTTTTTCAACAAAAATAAGTCTACTTAGTCCAGCCAGGACCTTTGCTGTCAGTTTACATTGGAATGCATAGCTCCAGATAGGAAGAGAATCCAGATAAATATTTTTCTAATTTTTCCACAAAACCATATATTGTGGTACTCATTAGAAGTGTCTCTCAAAATGCTTAAGCTCATTTCATAGGTGACACATATTTATTTCATATTAGATAGTCCAAAATTTTCTTGGGCACTATCCACACCCCCTGCTCATGACCTAGAGGTTAAGGTCACAGACTTAGAAATTTTGTGTTAAGTTTTGCGTCAAAAGTTTTTATGATCTCTTAACCCTTAAACTGCCAATCACAACAATTGTCGTCTGCTTTGTCATCTGCTTGTCATTTAAAAGTCATTTTTGCAAACAGTGTGGACCCAAATCAGACTGCTCCGCTAGGAGCAGTCTGATCAGGATCCACACTGTTTGCTTGTATGCAAAACTAGGTTTGAAAAGTTTGCAAGAATATTCAGAAGACGACATAAACAGACAACATTTTCAGATGCAGGTTTTCTTGGCCTTTTAAGGGTTAATTTCTAAATCCTTGTATGGATTCACTTTATATTTGGCATGAATATAGATATTGGTCCTAAATTTTATTCAGCTCTATCCTCACACCTGTGAATGACCTATAGGTCAAGGTCACAGACTTAGAAATGTATGTTAAAAGTTTTGCAGCAAAGTTTTTAAGATTTAATATCTAAATCCTTGTTTGGATTTACTTTACATTTATCATGATTATAGATGTTGGTCCAAAATTTTATTGGGCACTCTCCAAATGCCTGCTAATGACCTAGAAGTCAAGGTCACAGACTTAAAAATTTTATGTTAAAGTTTTGCATCAAATTTTTTAATATCTCTTAATTTCTAAATCCCTGTTTGGATTTACTTTATATATGGCATGATTATAGATATTGGTCCAAAATTTTATTTGGCACTGTCCCCACCTCTGCCTTGACTTAGAGGTCAAGGTCATGTACTTAAAAATTTGTGTTCAAGTTTTGCATCAAAGTTTTTAAGATCTCTTTATTTCTTAATCCTTGTATGGATTTTCTTTATATTTGGCTTGATTATAAATATTGGTCCAAATTTTATTGGGCACTATCCACATTCCTGCTCATGACCTAGAGGTCAAGGTCACAGACTTAGAAATTTTATGTTAAAGTTTTGCGTCAAAAATTTTAAGATTTTGTAATTTCTAAATCCCTGCATGGATTTACTTTACATATGGCTTGATTATAGATATTGGTGGAAAATTTTATCTGGCTCTATCCCCATCCCAGCTTTTGACCTAGAGGTCAAGGTCAAGGACTTAGAAATTTATGTTAAAGTTTTGCGTAAGAGTTTTTAAGATATGTTTATTTCATAATCCTTGTATGGATTTTCTTTATATTTGGCATGATTATAAATATTGGTCCAAAATTTTATTCTGCACTATCCCCATCCATGCTTATGACCTAGGGGTCGAGGTCACAGTCTTAGGAATTTATGTTAAAGTTTTGTGTCAGTTTCTAAGATCTCTTGATTTCTAAATCCTTGCATGGATTTGCTTTATATTTGGCATAATTATAGATATTGGTCCAAAATTTTATTTGGCACTATCCCCGCCCCTGCTTGTGACCTAGAGGTCAATGTCTTTGACTTAGAAATTTTATTTCAAAGTTTTGCATCAAAGTTTTTAACATCTCTTGATTTCTAAATCCTGTCATGGATTTACTTTATATTTGGCATGATGATAGATATTGGGCCAAAATTTTATTTGGCACTATACCGACCCCTGCTTATGACATAGAGGTCAAGATCACAGACTTAGAAATTTATGTTAAAGTTTTGCATCAAAGTTTTTTAGATCTCTTCATTTCTGAAGCTTTGCATGGATTTACTTTAAATTTGGCATGATAATAGATATTTGTCCAAAATTTCATTCTGCACTGTCCTTACCCCTGCTTATAACCTAGAAGGCAAGGTCACAGACTTAGAAACTTATGTTAAAGTTTTGCCTCAAAGTCTTTAAGGTCTCTTAATTTTTAAATTCCTTGCATGGATTTACTTTATATTTGGCATGGTTATAGATATTGATCCAAAATTTTATTCAGCACTATCCCCACCCTATGATGTAGCCGCCAAGGTCACTGACCTAGAAATTTCATCTTTAAGTTTTACCTCAAAGTTCTTAAGATCTTGTATTTTCTCAGCAAGTTTTCAAATCATACTATTTATTTTGTTTATATCTGGTATACAGATAGCTATTGAAGATGTTCTCCATCCAAAATTATATCCAGTACAATGTCTCCCCTCACCCTCAAACCCCCCACCCCCACCCACCACTATGATCTGGATTTTAAGGTCATAGTCTTTTTTTTTTATTTGATTGACAAGCGTGTTCAGGTGAGCTATCCTGTCTGACAGGTCTTGGTAACATCTCCAGATAAGAGGCAGATCCAGATGATTTTTAATTCTTATTTAGACCCCCCCCCCCCCCCACACACACACACACACAAACTATGTTTCTGGAGGTTATACTGTTGTGGGGCTGTGGGGATGTGCGGGGTATACTATTTTCAAGTTGTCCATCAGTATGTCTGTCCATCCGCTGACAGTAATTTTGTTTTCTGCTTATCTTTTCCTATTTTGCATGTTGATGTTGATGAGATGTTATTGTTAGAGAAAAATTAAGGCCTAAAGGTTGATTCCTTTAGAATTATTTCCATTTTTATTCTTTAAAAAGTGTTTTGGTTTCTGCTTCTTGTCTTTTAAAATTATTTAAGGGACCTTTTCATATTTTGCATAAATGTTGATATAAGTGATGAAATGTTGCTGTTAGAGAAAAATAATGGCCTAGAGATTAATTTTCTATAGGGTTATTTCCCATCATTCTTTTTGAAAAGTTGCTTTGGTATCACTATATAGTGCATGCATGGCAAAATCAGCTCTTCTTAAAGTATCTGTTGAAGTCAGTCTGATTCTTAACAGACTCATTACAGACATATTAAACATTTACATGAAGAACTTTGCTACTGGAAAAAATATCATTTATGACAAAATGACAGCCAGTTTAACTTAGCCATTTACCATTTATGTCCATCCATATGTCTGACTGTCTATATTGGTTTCTTCAATCACATACAACCTGAAGCAAATATTTAATATACATTGCTTTTCAGTGCCCAGAAAGCAGTCATTACCTTGTGAGTGTGTCTTAATAAGCACTGCTTATTGACACTTTTTAGTTCACCTGAACTATGCTCAGGATGGGCTAAAGTAATCACTTTTTGTCCATTGTCCATGCATCTGTCCGTGAACATTTTCAAAGGACTTCTCCTCTGAAGCCACTGAGCCAATTTTGCTCAGATTTCACATGGAGCCTCCTGAGGTTGGGGGAATGAAAGATTGCTAAAATGGTCATTGTCCTTTGACCAAGATGGCCACCATGCCCATATATGGTAAAAGCCACTGAGCCAATTTTGCTCAGATTCCATATGGAGCCTCCTGAGGTTGGGGGAATGAAAGATTGCTAAAATGGTCATTGTCCTTTGACCAAGATGGCCACCGTGCCCATATATGGTAAAAACCTTTAAAAATCTTCTTCTCCAGAACCGAGGATGTCTGAATCTTTGCACAAATCATCGGGGATGGGAGGTCTACCAAAGTTGCTAAAATAGTGGTTGTACATTGACATTTGACCTTTTTACAGCGAGGTCAAGTTTGCTTCCCTATGCATTTGTATGGGAAAAATGTTGAGAATTTCGAACGACTTCTCCTCTGAAGCCTCTGGGCCAATGTTGGTCAGATTTCATGTGGAGCCTCTTTACGGTCAGGGGAATGAAATATTGCTAAAATGGTCGCGGTCCATTGACCAAGATGGCCGCTATGCCCATATATGGTAAAAACTTTTAAAAATCTCTTCTCCATAACAGAGGATGCCTTGGGGCTGAATCTTTGTAAAAATCATGGGGGACAGGAGGTCTACCAAAGTAGCTAAAATGATGGTCGGACATTGACATTAGACCTTTTTACGGCAAGGTCAGATTTGCTTCCCCGTGCATTTATACTGGCCCTGTACATTTATATGGGAAAAATGTTCAGAATTCATATTTTAGACATCTCCCCTATAATCCAGTTGAATCGAAACTTGATGATGAGCATTAGGGCCCTTACTAGACACAAATTAGCTAAGTGAGCCAATAGAAAATCCAAGATGGCTGCCACAGCTGCCATCTTGAAAATCAATTTTCGACATCTCTTCCCAAACCTGTGGTTGCCTTGAGCCAAAACTTGCTCTGTAGCAACAGGTGACTTCTGGATCAAAACAAGCTAAAAATTGTGTCGATCAAAAATCCAAGACAGCCGCAATGGTTCCGTTCCATTAAACAAGATGGCTGCCAGAGATAGAAAATCTTCAAACCGAAATCTTGTCCTTGGCCAATGGCCTGATTTCAAAATATTTCCACAGAAGTTTTCCTCCAATGGCCCTCTACCAGAATTGCTAAAATGGTTGTGCTTGGCTGAACAGAATGGCGACCAGAGCTAAAAATAGAAAAACCTTTAAAAGACATCTCTTCTGCAGCCAGTGTCCTGATTTCAAAGTTATTTCACAGAAGTGTTCCTCTTATGGCCCTTTACAAAAATTGCGAAAAAAAAGTCTGCTTGGCTGAACAAAATGGCCACCAGAGCTAAAAATAGAAAAAACCCTTTAAACGACATCTCCTCCTTGGACAGTGCCCTGATTTCACAGAAATGTTACTTTTATCCCCCTTTACCAAAATTTCCAAAATGGTTCTGCTCTGCTGAACAAAATGGTCATCAGAGCTTAAAATAGAAAAAAACCTTTAAACGACATCTCCGCGGCCAGTGGCTGGATTTCAAAATAATTTCACATCAGTGTTCCTCTTATGCCCCTTTGCCAAAATTGCTAAAATGGTTCTGCTCTGCTGAACAAAATGGTTGCCAGAGCTAAAAATAGAAGAAGGAAAAACCTTTAAAGGACAGGATAAGTAGATGAACTGATTAACTTCTGAAAAAAATCTGAACTTTTTTAGCTCACCTGAGCCAAAGGCTCAAGATGAGCTATTGTGGTCACCCACTGTCCGTTGTCGTCGTTGTCAGTGTCGTCATCACCGTCATCATCCATCTGTCCGTCTGTCTGTCCGTCCACAATTTTTAAACAACATCTCCTCCTAAACCACTGATTGGATTTTGACCAAACTTCACAGGAATGATCCTTGGTTGGTCCTCTTTCAAAATTGTTCAAATGGTTCCGGTCCATTGCATATCTAGGTCACAGGAGCTAAAAATAGATTTTTTAACTAAAAACTTAAAAAATCTTCTTGTCAGAAACCACTGGACAGATTTCGATATAATTTTGCAGAAATGTTTCTTTGGTGATCCTCTACCAAGATTGTTCAAGCCATTGGGATTCATCAAAAAACATGGCCACCAGGGGGCAGGGCTTATTTTCCCTATATATCTATATAGAAAACTTTAAAAATCTTCTTGTCAGAAACTACTGGACCAATTTCAATATAGTTTTGCAGAAATGTTCCTTTGGTGATCCTCTACCAAGATTGTTCAAGCCATTTGAATTCATCAAAAAACAAGGCCGCCAGGGGATGCAGGGCTTATTTTCCCTATATATCTATATAGAAAACTTTAAAAATCTTCTTGTCAGAAACCACTGGTCAGATTTCAATATAACACAGCAGGAATGTTTCTTTTGTAACCCTCTACCAAGATTGTTCAAGCCATCCTGATTCGTCAAAAAACATGGCCGCCAGGGGGCGGGACTTATTTTCTCTATATATCTGTATAGAAAACTTTAAAAATTTCTTGTCAGAAACCATTAGACCGATTTCAATATAACCTGGCAAAAATGTTTCCTTGCTGATCCTCTACCAAGATTGTTCAAGCCGTCATGATTTGTCAAAAAACATGGCCGTTAGTGGGCGGGGCTTATTTTAACTTCATAATACATTAACCTATAGATAATGTGCTATTCTCTTCTGTTTTCACACCTTCCACAGAAAAAACGACCTTTCAGTCGTTAATTAAAGTCTTAAACCAGAAGGTCCCTTAGGCAGTTACCTGTGTGACGTAACTCTTCCCGCTCAATTGACCACGTGTCAGTTTCTTTTCTGTGGACAAAGAAATTCAACAAGGATTATTTACCTGTGATAGAAATTTGGATTATTTCTTTCCTCACGGATAAATTTATGTATCCTTGTGTTTCTTTTGTTTATTTATCACTCCTTTCACTTTCTGTGTTATTATTTAAAATTTTCAATTTTCGATTTCATGTATTTTTTGACTGGTCTTTTTCCACATGCGTTTTTGCGACTCTCGCTATTCGGCACAACGCTCGTGCGCGATCGGTTCGAAAGTCGTGTTTATATGTGCAGAATATTTTTGTTCTTTTCATTCCAGGTTATTCAGCAATTACGATATGTTTTTTCCTGGACTTTTATTTGCAGAGATCTTCAGTTGGCTAAAGATTCTCATGGTGGAGAAGCTGATTGTAAAGAACTTGTCAACCCTTGATGGGTTATAAGACAATTCTTTACTGATGGGAGCCCCACCCCATATGGCTATACTGCCGGGGTAAGACCCATCAAGGTGGCATCTTTGGGTACTTAGTATCTGATAAAGTCTAAGTCCACCAGTCACCAGTCACCAGTCAACCAGGCACCAGTCAATCAGCTTCACCAGTCACCAGGCAATCAGGTGCCAGTCAACCAGGCACCAGTCACCAGTCATCCAGGTGCCAGTCAACCAGGCACCAGTCACCAGTCAACCAGTCACCGGTCAACCAGGCACCAGTCAACTAGTCTCCAGTCAATAATTTAATTATTTTCTGGAAAGACTTAGTTTTTGACATATTTCACCGGACAAAATAATCACGTATACTAACTTCCGGTCGTTATGTCTAATTATTAAAAATGTTTTCACTGGGCAAAGTGTCAGTAATATTTCTGATACTTATACCCGGTCATATTATTATATTATTTCTGATTTTTCACCAGGCAAACTTTTACAGAAAGTGTCTGGTCAATTTTTGCCTAATAATTAATTATCTTCGGGAAAAAGTTTCGAATACTTGTGCCCGCTCAGTTTTCATATATAATCTCCCTTTTTCATCGGACTAGAGTTACGAATACTACTATCCGATCAATTTGTCAAATTACTTGTAACTTTACCGGGCAACAGTTACGAATACTAGTGTCCGGTCATTATGTCGGGTAACTAGTATCAAAATAATGATTACTAATTCCCGAACAATCTATTATCGTTCATAGAGCTCCATTCACGTTTAAGTCAATGGATATAGGTTATTAAGTGAAATACATAATAACTTTTTATACAAAAAAAATTCTGTACAGTCTTTCCCGAATCAGACTAGAATCTTTAATATTCCATTGACTTATTATAGGTGTGTAATTCCATTAATATTTTAAATTAACTTATGTTTTATCTCTTTTATCCGCTAGAAAGAGTTAAACTTCCGACTATAACAAAATTCTTACCGGGTAGCAGTTCGTAGACTAGTGCCAGGTCATTCAAATTATGTTTTATCTCTTTAATTCGCTAGAAAGCGGTTAAATTCCAGCTCTAACGGAAATTCCACCGGGCAGTAGTTTCGTAGACTTTGTGTCGGATTACTAGTGTCTGAGTAGTAGTCACTAGTACTCGCTCAAGATATATTTATTTATTAACCACTATAGACATGTATAGTCTTGGATTAAGATATATTTATTTATTAACCACTATAGACATGTATAGTCTTGGATTATAGGTTATTGAATGACAGCGATGGGTTCTAATACCTAGTAGCCATTTATATTGTTGAATTCTGTCCAGTCACTTTTGAACTTGACTTAAATTCTATATATATATTTATTATTGAAAATGAATTAAGAATTATCGGTTACGATCAAATTCGCAATTCATTCACTAAGTGTAGAAGATACTTCCAGCTATAATTATATCTCTTTTATTCGCTACAAAGAGATTAACTTCTTACATATTCACCTTATTCGGCTCTAGGGCAAAGGTGAACTATAAAACTATCGTTATTTATAAGAAGAAAAATATACACGAAATCTAAAAATTTTCTTCTTTCCTCCCCTTTCTTCTACATGCTCCGATATGTAATCAGCATGTAATCTAAGGAGTAAATTGACAAGAAAGTAGCAATCGATCTTTTCTACTTTCTATTAATTTTTCATTCTTAAGGTATCGGAAATTTACACCAACCAGATAAATAAATTAACAGTTTATTTATTTATTCGCTACCTCTAGATTACTACGATTTAAAATTCTAGTTGAGGTACATATTTTCCTTTTGCCTTTTCTACATGGAAAATAGTTGATCCGATAAGCTATTATTCTACTTTATACTATCGTTTGATTGATTATATAAGAGTCTAGGTCAGTCGTGCTCTGTCTAAACTCTGCTATAAAATAATAAACAAGAAAAAAATCTTATATTTAGGCATAGATATAATTCGATACGTTCTTTACTTTGCCAGTTTTATTTTTTCTTCTGGATCATTTAAGACTACGATAGCAATATACCAGATATTTTTGCCTCAGTAAGAATCTATTACGCCGAAGATTCTTCATATTGGAATAATAATTTTATTATGATTATAATTTCTAGACCCAATTAATCCTCGTATATTATAGGTCTACTTTATCTTATTGAGGAATAGTTTTGCTCTGACTAGCTCTATACCTCTAATATTTTATTTATAACTAGAGTCCATGTCAATCAAAATTTTCTTGCACTTTGGTATTGACAATGGATACATATTTAGTAAAGGCATTAATTATTCAGTACGTGACAGATTATTATTGCCTAAATTAGATATTATATACAATACTTTCCTTTTGATATTTTGTTTTATTGACTTTGTAACTATTCAGAAACTGCCAAAGTCAATCATTTCCTTCCTCTAAACTTACCGAAGCTCTAGATTATGTTGATATATATTTTTGATATATGCTTAGAGGTTAATTAATGAGAGTTTACCTAATAATAGCAGATACATGTATTATTATATTTATATTAATCAATCTATAGTGTAGGCTTAGACAAAAGGGAAAACATCCTTAATTACGAGCCGGTAAAGAATTAAGACACACTTAATTATCTCTTTACCCCTTCTTTATGTTTACATTCGTTAAAGGGATCATAGTAATTCTCGCTAAGAGTTCAAGTTCAGTTTGCGAATAATGCAAAGATTAATATCTTGATTTCCAGTCTGCATCAAAAATGGTCTATATATATAGATAAATATCTTTTCCGAAACGGGATATATATTTATTTTTCCACAAAATAAGTCATTTCAAGACGTCGATGATTTTGAAATGCACTGCTTCAATTTATAATATAAAATATGTTTATATTAACTTCACAACTTAGTAAGTGCTGCACCTACGTTCCTAGTCAGATCTTACTTTTGTGATACGTTTTTGAACATACTGAAAGTTTTTTCTCCGATTATGCATTCGGTAAATAAACTTTCGAGTAGTATCTATGCTTTTAAACATTCAGATTATTTGATAATTGTTGGAGATAATATATTATACCGATATTTATATATCTATCTTCATTATTTATCTTTCTCATCTTACTTTTAAATTAGATTGACCTTCTCGCTACGTTCAAGGTTTAAATCTAGCTAACATTGTGGACCAGTCACTTTTTTTTATTTCCTAAACAATATTTTAACATTTTTCTCAGTATTCAGAGCATAACGACGTCATGAATACTTGGAAATAATTCAATTCTACGCTTGTTAAACTAAGCCTAAAACAAGCCCTAGTTTTTTTAGAATGGATATTATCCTTCGATTCAGTTCATGGAGATACATCCTTTTAGATCCCATTATCTCTATTTCAATCATACAAAGTTCTAATGACTAAGTACTCTTTTTCTACGTACGAATACAGAATATCGAGTCACTGTTGCTGCATATTGGTTAAAGATTAAACAAATTTTATCTTAAACCTATATGACGTTGAATTAATTATTATCTCTTTCATATACATGTTTTTACCCTTCCGTCAGGGATCGTGGTAATAATATTATTACTCTCTATGGTTTACGCATAGATCTCGAGAGTATATATATGTATTTTCTTCCTGAATTCATTTGCGAGTACGTAATTTGATATTTCAGGAATTACCAATTATGCAGACATAGATTTTATTCTATTAATATTCAATTCTAAAAATTTGATTGAATGTTTATCTATAAAATTTCTGGGCAGTAATTTTATAGAGAGTTATATGTTTAATAATTCCTTGCTTAATAAATAGTTATGCTTAACCTATTATTTATAGCAGGAATTTTGTTCTGTAGTATAATTTTAATTTAGTATTCATATATTTCTTACTATTCCTAAATATGCGTATAGAATAGTAATACTATCTCTTAACTTATAAATTAAGTGTTTTTTGAGATTATTAATCAGTATTATTGTATAATCTTTCTTCAGAGATTATCACACTATTACTTTTTCTCTGAGTCCTTCTCTTTTTATGAACATTTTGATTAGTATCAAAGTGGATTTTTTAACATTTCTTGATTTCCATGATTATTTACTCAGGAGTACTTTTCATGGCAATCTTCTGGTATAGAAAGATTCTATCCAGCTTATTTATTATTGCTTAATCTTATCAATACGGTAAGATTTAGCCAAACTATGACCGTCTTACAGTTTGCTGCGATCAACCTTATTCTTATCTCTCTTATTCTCTGTCAAACTCTTAAGTTATGATGTTGACAGTTTATTCTTTATTATTTTGTCAGGACATCAAACGCTTTTATATGTCTATGACAAAACTAATTATCAATGGTTTAGGTTGTTTTTTCTTCCCAGCAGTTATATGCAAACTCTGTATTATTTTATTGCTTGACTAAAAATTCGTAATACAATTAGTCTAGCAATAGTTTTAACCATTATGTTTGTCTATACCTTTTTCTTCTGATGGATAACTTAGTTATAGTTAAGTTAACTCCATCTACTTTTATTATCTCCCCTTCTTTAATTTGATCAAAGGGAAATAATTACATATTATGGTTATTTTAAGTCTGTGTCTGTTCATCGGAAACTGTCCTGTCGCTCCAATTAACAGAATCAAATTAGTTTATAATTCTAATAGCTTAGACTATTACAATTACATAGCTTCACATATCTAGAAGTTTATCCAAAATATCTACATATGTCAGTTATCTATAGGAAACTCCACCGAGTAGACTTTTCCTTATTTATTCAAGACCCTACATAGACTACTTACAGTGTATGGTCTTGGCTTTTTGTTTTACAAATTTTGTTTTGAAAATATTTCTATATTGCTAGCTTACTTTGCGATGGAATATTTATGTTATGTCTCAATGACTCCCTTTTCTTTTTGAAGCCAATTGTTGTTTCCCAAAAAGAAAAAAAGAGGGGGGTGGGGGGCCAATGTTAGGTCTCTGAGACTTAAGAACTGGCTTCCTCTAGAGTCTACTATTATATATAAGGTTGTTAGATCATAACACCTTAAAGATATGCTATTTTGTGAATCTAGATCATTCTTTCTATTAAATATAGAATTAGAATGTATCTGATTCCTTTGAGTTTCCTGAGTCTTAACCAGAAGTGGTGAGATATTATTGGTGTTAGAATTAGGAGAGCACCTCCCTCCTATTCTGCAAATTCTAGCACATTATCTATAGGTTAATGTATTATGAAGTTAAAATGAAGTTTTTTAAAAGTAAAACATATTTTAACGAGTAATACTTAACCTATAGATAATCAATTATCTCCCTCTGCCCACCCTCGCTTATCTCTCCTAATTGTGTCTATTGTTTTACACATAAAAGAAACTGACACGTGGTCAATTGAGCGGGAAGAGTTACGTCACACAGGTAACTGCCTAAGGGACCTTCTGGTTTAAGACTTTAATTAACGACTGAAAGGTCGTTTTTTCTGTGGAAGGTGTGAAAACAGAAGAGAATAGCACATTATCTATAGGTTAAGTATTACTCGTTAAAATATGTTTTACTTTTAAAAAACTTCATTTTCCCTATATATCTATATAGATAACTTTAATGATCTTCTTATCAGAAAACACTGGACCAATTTCAATATAACATTGCAGGAATGTTTCTTTTGTAACCCTCTACCAAGATTGTTCAAGCCATTTGGATTCATCAAAAAACGTGGCCGCCAGGGGGGCAGGGCTTAATTTCCCTATATATCTATATAGAAAAGTTAAAAATCTTCTTTTGAGAAACCACTGGACTGATTTCATTATAACTTGACAGAAATGTTTCCTTGGTGACCCTCTACCAAGATTGTCCAAGTAATCATGATTCTTTGAAAAACATGGCTGCCAAGGGGCAGGGCTTATTTTCCCTATATATCTATATAGAAAAGTTTAAAAATCTTCTTGTCAGAAACCAATGGATCGATTTCAATATAACTTGGCAGGAATGTTTCTTTGGTGACCCTCTACCAAGATTATAAAAACCATCATGATTCATCAAAAAACACGGCTGTTAGGGGGCGGGGGCATATTTTCCCTATATATCTATATAGAAAACTTTAAAAATGTTTTTGTAAGAAACCGTTAGATCGAGTTCAATGTAACTTGGCAGGAATGTTGTTTTGGTGACCTTCCACCAAAATTGTTCAAGCCCTCATGATACCTCAAAAAACATGGCCGCCAGGGGGCGGGGTTTATTTTCCATATATATCTGTATAGAAAACTTTAAAATTCTTCTTGTCAGAAACCACCAGACCAATTTCAATATTACTTGGCAGGAATGTAGCTTTGATGACCCTCTACCAAGATTGTTCAAGCAATCATGATTCGTTAAAAAACATGGCTGCTAAGGGGGTGGGGCTTATTTTCCCTATATATTTAAATAGAAAACTTTAAAAATCTTCTTGTCAGAAACCACTGAACTGATTTCAATATAACTTGGCAGGAATGTTCCTTTGGTGACCCTCTACCAAGTTTGTTCAAGCTGTCATGATTCGTTAGACAACATGGCCGTTAGGGGGTGATTTTTTTCCCTATATAGCTTTATAAAACACTTTAAAAATCTTTTTTATCAGAAACCACTGGACCAATTTCAATATAAGGTGGCAGAAATGTTCCTTTGGTGACCCTCTTTCAAGATTCAGTTCAAGCCGTATTGATGCATTAAAAAAACATGGTCACTGGGGGGCAGGGCTATAAATGTATACAAAAATCTTAGAGCAGTGAACTTGGCTGAAACTTCAACAGTAAGTATGCAAATCTGTTTGCTCAGGTGAGTGATATAGGACCATCATGGTCCTCTTGTTTTACTTATGGCCCTTTGAAAATTTCAGCATTTTAACCTTGTAAGCAAGATATCTCAAAAGCTGTTTAAGCCATTGCCTTTGAACTTGAAGGGCTAATAGGGAATGATGAGTAAATGAACTGATTAACTTACAGCAGTTAACTCAGATGAGCGTTGGGGCCCATGGGCCTCTTGTGTTATTCATGAAAACATGTTTTGTGGATTGCATTAGAAGTACCTCAGTGAAGCACTTCTAATGAGTATCTACCACATGTTTTCATGAAGAAATAAAAAAAATATAAACATACCTTGATTGAAAAAATGCATTATCTGGAGCTATTTTTGATGAAAAATGTTACCATCTTATTTAAAGATTTGTTATACTCAGCAGACCAGTATTTTATTTCTGTTCAATATATTTCAGATTCTTTTATGTGACAAATGTGATGCTGGGTACCATACAGCTTGTTTAAGACCCCCATTAATGATTATTCCAGATGGTGATTGGTTCTGTCCTCCCTGTGAACATGTAAGTAAAATTGTTTATCCACAGTCTATCATATTGTTGCAAAACTTTGTGATAACTTGGGAAATTTTTTGTTTTTTAGCTCGTCTGAGCTGAAGGCTTGTGAGGTGAACTTATAGGATAGGCTTGATCTGTCGTCCATTATCATTCACACTTTGAAACATGGATCTAAGACCAATATTCCAATCTGAATCAGACTTTATATGTAGCATAGTTGGGATGGGTGATTGATTGCATATTGGTTTGAGGCAGGTCCATTTGCTGTAGCAAGTGAAAGGCCCCATTGACTTATAATGGGGAAAACCATGTCTCCAGCTTTTGTCTGCCATTTTGATTGGATTGTCTTCAAACTTCAAGATAATCAGGACAGGCATAAATTCTGGAACAAGTTTGAATTTCAGGCAGGTCAGACTGCTCACTTTAGAGTTATATGCCATTGAATTAAGGAAATATAGTTACACTTCGAAACAAGAATATCTCTAAGACCCGTAGGCCAATTTTAATCAAACTTGATAAGTTGCATTGTTGGGATGGAGGATTGATTGCATATTGGTCTGTCCAAAACTGGCTGCTATGGCAACTGAAAGGTTCTATTGATTTATAATGGGAAAAACAGTGTCTCCAACTTTTCTCGGTCTTTTTTGATTGGATGTTTTAGACTTATTGGTAGGTTGCGGGTTCAACCCCGCCGAGGTTGGCAACATTCTTTCGTGGAGATTGATCATGAAATATTGTCTACAGTCATGCTCTCCCTTCCACTGATTCAAGAAGGGCAGTTGTCAGTTTCTGGCGAAAGAATGTGCACAATACTGGTTAACCGTTTAGAGGAAGCCTGCCCGGTAAACGTGTGGTTAGGTAAACTGACCGCGCTCGACATGACCCCATTGGGCCGTAAAACCTCAACACAAACAAACAAACAAACAAGCATAAAGTCTCGAATGAGTTTGAAGTACAGCCAGAACAGACAGCTCACATTTGAGTTATGTGCCCTTGAATTAGAGAAAGATCACCATATGGTTACATTTAGAAACAAGAATGTCTCCAAGATCAGTAGGCCAATCTGAATCAGACTTGATACACTGTAGATCTAATACATCGCAGTCCATTATTTAGCAAAATCCAACATATCCCGAATCGGCAGTGGATCCCAAATTTTCCACGAGCATAAAATTTAAAGCTGAAAAATGTTTGTTTTTGTTACCAACTTGAGAAAGAAAAACCCAACTCATTGCAATTCGTTCCGGTATTGCTTTTTCGCGCCTGTCCCTACACTTAGTCACTGACGCACTGTAAATTGTGACAAACAATCCATTTAGTGTCAGTCAGTACAAGTGTTGATTAAATGGCAAACAATAAACATGTTTTAATCAAGGGAAGCAACTCCAAGCGCAGTAAATTGTAAACAAACATTTAGAACATACGCAGTGTACATAGTTTCAGCACCGCTGTACCAATAATAAAGAATATTTTTATGCCTCCGCCATTTTCAATGGGGGGGGGGGGGCCATATAGTATCACAGCTGTCCGTACGTCCGTCCGTCCCGTTCGTCCGTCCCATCCATCCCGTATGTAACACTTTTGGTTTCCGTGCGATATCTTTTGAAAGGATTGGTGTATTGGATTGAAATTTTATACAGGTATATAATCATAAAATGTAGGCCAAGTTTGATTTAGGGTAAAATCCACCAATTATTTTGGGAGTTATGGCCCTTTTCAACTTCGACAAATTTTCAACTTTGAACAATGGTTTCCCTGCGATATCTTTTGAAAGGATTGGTGTATTGGATTGAAATTTTATACACAGGTATATAATCATAAAATGTAGGTCAAGTTCGATTTAGAAAAAAATCCGTCTATTATTTTGGGAGTTATGGCCCTTTTTCAACTTTGAAAAATGGTTTCCGTTCCATAACTTTTGAAAGGATTAGTATATTGGATTCATATTTTATACACAAGCATATAATTATAAAATATAGGTCAAGTTCGATTTAGGGTAAAATCCACCAATTATTTTTGGAGTTAAAGCCCTTTATCAATGTTGAAAAATAGTTGAAAAATGGTTTCCGTTCGATATCTTTTGAAAACAGTGTAATTGATTCAAATTTTATACACAGGTATATAATCATAAAATGTAGGTCAAGTACAATTTAGGGTAAAATCCACCAATTATTTTTGGAGTTATGGCCCTTTTTCACCTTTGAAAAATGGTTTCCATTCCATAACATTTGAAAAGATTAGTGCATTGGATTCATATTTTATACACAAGCATATAATTATAAAATATAGGTCAAATTTGATTTAGGGTAACATCCACCAATTATTTTTGGACTTACGTTCATTTATCTATGTTGTAAAATAGTTGAAAAATGGTTTCCGTACGATATCTTTTGAAAAGATTAGTGTATTGGATTCAAATTTTATACACAGGTATATAATCATAAAATGTAGGTCAAGTACGATTTAGGGTAAAATCCACCAATTATTTTTGGAGTTATGGCCCTTTTTCAATTTTGAAAAATGGTTTCCGTTCCATAACATTTGAAAGGTATAATCCACCAATTATATTTAGAGTTACAGCCCTTTTTCAACGTTGAAAAATAGTTTCAGTTTGATATCTTTTGAAAACATTAGTGTATTGAATTCAAATTTAACACACAGGTATATAATCATAAAATAGAGGTCAAGTTCCAAGTAGGGTAAAAATCAACCCATTATTATGGGAGTTACGGCCCTTTTTCACCTTCAAAAGATGTTTTCCTTCCGATATTTTTTTTAAAAAAAGATTGATTTGTCCTTTTTTCCAACTTCATTTTTTGCAAAATACCTGCGTGTGGTTGAGGATGGCCCTGGGTGGGGGCATCTGTGTCATACTGACACATTTCTAGTTTTGTTAATATTTTTATTAACAAAATAAAGGACCCTTTCATGTAGTTAAAAAAATACATACAGATGATTGTGATTAATAATAATCAAAATAAAAACTGTTACCTGCTGGGAGCTACTCTGATAACTAACCGTCCATTGTCATCATTGTCCATCTGTCGGTCCCGCCACATTTTCATTAAACAACATCTCTTTCTAAACTACTGACCAATTTTAACTGCACAATACATTAACCTATAGATAATATGCTATTCTATTCTGTATTTCACACCTTCTACTGAAAAACGACAGTACAGTTGTCTTAAAGAATCTTAATCCAGAAGGTCCCTTAGGCAGTTACCTGTGTGAGGTCACTCTTCCCACTCTTTTAATCACGTGTCAGTTTCTTTTCTGTGGACAAGAAAGTAAATAAAGGATTTTTCTCCCAGTGAAAAAAATCTATATTTTCTTTCTTTTTCTCTGGTTAACTTTCTTAATCCTTGTCTTTCTTGTCTGTATCATTCCTTCCACCGTTTATCTTATTTCTTTATGTAAATCGTTTTTCAATTTCTTGATATTATTTATCGTTTGTCCTTGTCATGAGTTTTCGCTACTTTCATGAAGATCATTCATGGCAATTGTGGACATAAAGTGCGGTGGGATAATCACCTAAATTGTTTTTCATGTTCTTCTTGTTCCAGGTTGTCGACCTGTTCTACGTGTAGTAATTGGTCTGAAAATACATGGATTCTTGCCGATAAGAGAAGAATATACTCCAGCAGAAAGTCAGTGATGACTAAGAAGAGACACAACAAGCAGAAGAAGCAGATTGTCATTTCTGATCTGTCAGACGACAATTCTGTGGATGGGAACACCACCCCATGGGGCTATACTGCCAGGGGTAGGGCCCATCCTGGTGGCATCTTTATGGGTGCTATAGGCACTCAAAAAAGTCTAAGTCCACCAGTCACCAGTCAACCAGTCATCAGTCAACCAGTCACTGGTCAACCAGTCACGGGTCAGCCAGTCTGGTCAACCAGTCACCGGGCAAGATTTCACACTGGTGCTGGTGAACCAGGCACCGGTAATCTGATACCAGGCATCAGGCACCAGTCACCAGTCATTGGAAAGTGATTACCAGGCACCAGTCACCAGGCACTGGGCATTTTATCACCAGGCACCAGTCATTGGTCATCCAGTCACTGATTACTGGGCACCAGCAACTTACCAGGCTCCAGTTTGCAGTATTCATGCTATAGGCAGCGAATACAGAGTAACTAACCAGACAGTTTTGGGTTCTGAGCATTCATTTTCAAATGAGCCTCAGAACCCAACTACTGCAAAAAGAATATTATTGCCTCTTGAACCTGATTTTAACAATATGTCTGACAGCAGTATAGTTATAGAGCCGCCTAGTAATACCTGGAGGTCAGACAATAGACAGACATCTCAGACTAGACGTAGTTCTAGAGATCAAACTAAAAGAAAACACAAATCTAGAAAGAGGAGAAGGCATAGATAATCCTTCTTCCTCCTCATCTAGATCAAGTCTGAGTGGTCTAAACAGTCTCATAAGAGGAGAAAACGATTGACGTCTTCTTCTTCCTCTTCTTCTTCTAATCATTCTGTAAACGATTACGGCAGATATAAAAGAAGTAGACAAACTCAGCAGGTTGCAGAGGTACCATCTACGCTGCAACCTGCAGAGACAATCAATGTAATACTATATCACAATCTGATAATGTTGCACAGCACTCTGCAAAGGACACAGGATCTGAATCAGAGTAAGAAATCTAGTCCTTTGACAGAGCCATAAATGAGGTGTTCAGACTCTTACCTCAGGAGTTATGTCCTAGACCTACTGAAGAACAAACTCCTGCTAAGCCCCTTTTGGGCATTGAGCACTTAATGGAGTCGCATGCGACTCCTTTATTAGCGCTACCACAATCAAAGTTGGGAGAATATCACGAAATTTCTCCAGAATAAGTTGAATTCTGAGAAATGTGGTAAAGACTGGTTTAGTCACAAAGTTTAGTCACGTCTTTGGCACCGACTAAATTCTACAGGAGCCAAAACAATATTTCTCAACTGAAAATATTCCACAATTAGAAGCGGATGCTTCTTTGCTGGATTTATCCAGCAAAGGAAGATGTTCTATACAGTTAAAAGCCTAGAAGAATGGGAAAAAAGAGCTCGCGAACGTGGCGATAAATTGGCACTCAGACGTTCTCTTCTGCTGCCTACTTATGTTTGCAACAGCAGTCCATGTCTTTCACAGCCCAATCTAGACTTTTAGAGGCTGTTGCTAAGTCTATTAAACATGCTACAGCAATGTCTACTATCTTAGCTACAGAATTATTCCAGGCTAGACGTGATGCAGCTTTAGACACATCAAAGCTTCTTTTGGAGAATTCATGTTATGAACTACAAAATGCTCTAATTAATGCCAAGTCTCTATTTGACAATAAAATCAAGGAAGTTGCCAAGGGCAGTTATGAAGCGCAACAGCAAAAATTCTTGGCATCTTCCTCAACCAATACAAACCTACAACAAAAACAAAAGACGTCTTATTCGACGCAAACAACCTTTAAGAGACCTAGACAGCTGAATAAGCCTTCTAGGCCTAAACAAACGCAACCTTACAAAGTCAGAGCCAGTCCCTTTTGTCTGGTACTAGAAAGGACTATTCAAAGAGGTGTGGTAACACAAAACAGTTCCCCGCCTCTAAACATGCCTCATCCTCCACAAAGTTCTGAAATCCAACCCTTTCCACTGCCTGTCTTACCATGACCAGACATTCCATTGGGAGGAAGGTTGGCCCACTTTTTGGAACAATGGGAAGAGTTAACAGACAACAAATGGGTCCTCTCTATCATTTGAAACGGTTTCAGGATACCATTCAGGTTACCTCCTCCTCTTTCAGTAGTTCCGATAAGTCTGAGTCCCCGTTATTACGAGAAGAGATCACAGGATCCAGGATCTCCCTGCTTTTATTCCGGGCTATTTCTTGTACCAAAAAAGAAGGGAAAGTTAAGTCTGGTAATAGATCTTTCTATACTAAATCATTACATAAGGAAACAACCTTTCAAGATGGAGACAGTCAAGTCAGTAAGACAATATTGGTCAACGACTGGGCTGTCTCCATAGACCTGACAGATGCGTATCTTCATGTCCCAATTCATCCGCATTCCAGGAAATATCTTTGGTTTATTTACGGACATCAAGTCTACAAATTCATGGCCTTACCTTTCGGAATGTCCCTAAGTCTGTGGATTTTCACCAAACTGATGGACGTAATAGCGCACTTGCGTCAACGTGCACTCTCTTTCCATACCTAGACGATTGGCTGATAAGAGATTTGATCCACAATTAACTTATATCTCATACAATCTATTGCCTTCAAACGGTACAAAGTCTAGATTTCATACCAAATCTAAAGAAGTCAGATTTGATACCAGCACAGAAATTCACGTTTATAGGCATGGGATTTCTGACACAACAAAATATAGTCAGGGTACCAGTAGACCGAGTCGATTCTCTTATTCTGACTAACAAGATATTTCTTTCTCAGACTCAAGTTTCGGCACGAACTTTCCTTTCTCTTTTGGGCAAACTCAGTGCAACAGCAGACTTCGTTCTCCTAGGCAGACTCCACTTGCAAATGTGTCTATTATCTGTCTGGAGACCTCACATTCTTCCTCTTGATCATCAGGTTCCGATCAACAGTATGATTTGATTCCATTTGAAATGGTGGATGGACACCAATGGCTTTGTTTAGGGAAGGCCCATTCATCCTCCAGACTCCAATGCATTTCTTTTATACGGATGCCAGTCATTATGGATGGGGAGCTCATCTAGAACTGATGAGACTATCCTTTCATGGTTGCTGGTCAGAAGACCTATTCCAATATACTGGAAATAATGGCCATTCGTTTCACACTGAAGAAAGCCATAAGATATATACACTGGAGATCCAATACATCGCGGTCCGTTATTTCGCGATATCCAGTATATCGCGAATCGTCCGTGGACCCCAAATTTACCATGCCCATAAAAAAAAAAAAAATAAGTAAATGTATTTTTTACTTAATTTGAAAAAAAAAAAAAAAAAAAAAAAAATGACTGTAATTCGTTGCGGTATTGATTTTTCGCGCATATCCAAACGCGAAATCGCGTCACGCATTATGACCAAACAATCCAATTAGTGTCAATCAGTACACAGATTGATAATAATTGGCAATCAATTAATATTAATCGCCGCACTTGTCATAATCAGTGTCATAATTGAGTACATGTTCTCAGTGCTCAATCAATTAACGATGTCCACGCGCCGTCTATTTAACTTGCAATCATGCAGAGCATCCTCATTGTGATCTATCACGCCTTTCAAGTGAAAATGTCAGCTATGAACAAGCCCGAAAATTCAAGAAAGAGGAAGCAGTTCAGCATCAAGGACAAGATCGACATCATCGACCAAGTCAAGAATGGAAAATCAAGATCTGCGGTGACCAAAGAATTCAGCGTTCCAGAGGCCACGCTACGGGGATGGTTGAAAGATGAAGACAGTAGCCTTATGATGTTGCCTATCTGTCCTAAACACCCAGTTCGTAGCCCTCCCACTTTACACTTTCCCAGCAAGTAATAATTTAACAAATAATAATAAATAAAGTATGAAAGAATTAAAAAGATCAAAAGATAAATAGAATAGTTTTTGGGCCCGCAGCAGACGAAAGAAGCGAAGGGAAGCAACCCGAATTGCCTCAGCAAAAGTCCGTGATATTCTATTCTATTCTATCCTTAGGATATGCGAGTTGCCCCCCTTCATCCAAAATGGCGTCCTCGCTTGACATTTCCGCGAACAAATGATTTTAAACGTCGTTTATCAGCTAGTCTCGATTAAAGTTAATTGGTAGATATAATCTCCCAGTGTAAATACTGCCATTGAGTAATTCTAAACCTACTATACTGATGTAATGTGGCCGATAGCTTTACTGACAGCCGTTTGGTGTTGATTGATTAGCGGCGTCTTAGCAAACTACCACCCCAGCTTATATCGCGATCCGGATATATCGCGGTAGCGGAACTTGGACCCCAAGCACCGCGATATATTGGATCTACAGTGTACACCATTCTAGTGTCATGATTTCTACCGACAACACAAGGGTGATCTCTTGTATCACAAAACAAGGAGGAACAGTTTCTCCCAACCTATGTGTAGAGGTATGGGAGATCCTCCATTGGTGCCTGGAACATGATGTTGTTATCAGAGTTCGACATATAACATGCAAAGTCAATATTTTGGCAGATCGTCTCTCAAGAATGGACAAGCCTCTCAAAACAGAATGGGCATTGGATCAATCGATTGCAACTCCATTTTCCAAATGCTCAATTGCCCCAATGTGGATCTGTTTGCTACACGTTTCAATCACAAACTCCCATTGTATATATCTCCAGTTCCAGACAATCATGCCTTGGCGATAGACGCATTATCATTGAACTGGAATTTTCTTCTGCGTTTCCTCCAGCAGTTCTGATACCTTCTGTTCTAGCCAAGATATGGCAATCTCACCGGCCTCGGTGGCTCAGTTGGATGCGCCGTCCGACTGGAGACCAGGAGGTTGCGGGTTCAACCCCTGCCGAGGTCGGCAACATTCTTTCGTGGAGATCGATCATGAAATATTTTCTATGGTCATTCTCTCCCTTCCGCTGATTCAAGAAGGGCAGTTGTCAGTTTCTGGCAAAAGAATGTGCACAATACTTGTTAACCGCTTAGAGGACCAAGCCTGCCCAGTAAACGTGTGGTAAGGTAAACTCACCGCACTCGACATGACCCCATTGGGTTGACTGGGCCGTAAAACCTCAACACAAACAAACGGCAATCTCGGTGCAGAATAGTTCTTATTGCTCCTCTTTAGCCCCAACGCTCGTGGTTCTCAGAGGTATTACAACTGTTAGTATCAGCTCCAGTTCATCTTACGCTCTTTCCAAAATTACTGACACAAGCAAAAGGAAAGTTTCAACATCCAAATCTCCCATTACTCGACCTTTATGCTTGGCAGTTATCAAACAATCAATCAGAGATAAAAAGTTTTCGCAAAACGTTGCAGATTTTTTCTCAAAATCAAGACGAACATCAACTCAGAAGGTCTATGATGCAAAATGGATTGTATACTCCAATTGGTGTCATAGAAAAAAGGTTAATCTGGTCTCGGCCCCTTTTACTGTATTAGCCGACTTCCTCATTTACCTTTTCTCTGAGAAAAAGTATCAAATAAGTACTATAAAGGGATATAGATCCATGATCTCTCATACTCTTAAATTTAAGACTGGAAATAGAATTGGATCTAACCCTGTCTTGTCAGAATTAATTAGATCTTTTGAATTGCAAAGCCCAGTACAAAGATCTCTTACTCCTAAATGGGATTTATCTTGGGTGTTAGTCTGTCTTCAGAAAGCCCCATATGAACCTCCTTACTCCTAATGGAATTTATCTTGGGTCTTAGTCTGTCTTCAGAAAGCCCCATATGAACCTCCTTACTCCTAAATGGAATTTATCTTGGGTCTTAGTCTGTCTTCAGAAAGCCCCATATGAACCTCTACATAAGGCATCTAGACATCATGTTATGATTAAGACAGCCTTTCTATTAGCTCTTGCCACTGCCAAAAAGATGCAGCAAGATTCATGCTTTGGCAATGGATGCAAATCATTTAAGATTCAATCATTCTGATGGCTCAGTATCATTGATAGTACAAACTGGGTTTTTCGCTAAGAATCAACTTCCGTCCATCTGCCCAGATCCTATAGTTATCCCTAATTTAGCTCGAACATGTAAAAGGAACACTCGGATAGACTTTTATGCCTGATAAGAGCATTAAAATTTTACCTTAAAATGACTAGACTATGTACAAGGCCTAGTTAGATTCATTCTGAGCACCTATTTCAAGAATTTCAGTCTCGAGTATAGGTCACATTGGAGTAGAGTCACTTCCTCAGATGCAGCCCTACCGTTCACAGCGTTTCTGATGTAATGAATAACATAGGTTCCTAGAGAGGCACTCAGTACTATGCCACATGGAATTATCTATACACAGCTGACCCCTGACGCTTTCACTGGAACAGTCCAATATAAGTTCAACAAATTTCTCACTAACACCGAGATAGCCATCAACTAACCCTTCAGGATTATTATGACTCAGGATAACTCTTAACTCCTCCCTAAAGCCATTCCTTATCACATCTAACCTTGGGCACTCTGCAACAAAGTGCACACAAGTTTCAGCTCCCGCACCACACAGAAGACAGCAATCACTAACATCATATTGATTGAACTTTGCCTGATTTTCTTGTAGGATATAAGTACCTGTAAGAAGACGCATTTTCGGATAGGCTCTTTTGACAGTTCTAACATCGTGTGTTAATGACTTCCATACTGGGTGTGTCTGTCCGACTTTAAGGGAACTTACATTTAAGTACCTCAGGGATGATTTTGAGTCACGATAGCAATGTACCTCAATATATGAGTCAACCTGTGTCTTAACCTGTGTTTTCCAGTGTTCAAGGGAGTCAATGTGCTTGTCAGCATGGTAGATGTTGGGTAAGTCGTATTTGTAGAGAAGACGATTGCATTCAGCAAACCAGCTTTTGCTGTCTATGGATTTGACAGCAAGCTGCTGCTGAGCAATCTCATGTTCAGGTGTGTTTTTATGATATAAAACACTACCCATTAGTGTGAGCTTCCTAAGATCAAATTCCTGTTGGATTGGTCTTATGCCAAGCAAGCCGTACACTGCTGCTATAGCGGCGTTGATGGGGAGACTCTGTATCCGTTTCATAAAGGAGCCCTGCAACTGCTCAAGCTGCATGACATCTTTAAGACTAAGGGAATACACCTCAAGGCCATACAACATCCTCGGAAGGGTAAAGACCCTCCATAGATGAGATGTGACTTGGGTAAGACACCAGAGCATCCATAGGCACCTGCACCCATCATAGCATACATAGTCCTTCTACCCATCTGGACTCTCTCCTTGATGTCTACCACTCCTGCATGGTTCCTATCGACACCCAGGTGCACCTCAGAGTCACTCTTTGAATCCTCTCTTCTCCCAGGGCAGGCTGTCTGTCATCCATGGCTGGTTTAGAGCATCTATGGTCCACCTCAGCAGACTTCAGGGCATTGATGAAGTAATGCTCTCTGCAAATGAAAAACTTAACCACAATAAGCAGTAGCTGCAGGCATAGAAAGAACTTTGCCAACAGTGCAACATCATCGGCACATGTAGGACAACTACAGTCAATGTGACCGATGGCCATGCCTACCCTAAGAAACTCAAGGAGGTTCAGAAGTTCATTGTTGAAGAGTTTATAATGCAAGGTAGACAGGATGCCTCCCTGGCGAACACCTTGTTTAATTTCAAACATAGGGGAAATAACTCCCTGCCTCTTTACTGCGGAAGTAGCCCCTTTATAAAGATTACTGAGACACGTCCAGACTTTACCCGGTATACCTACATTATATATCTTCCTGAGTAAGGAATCCTGCCATACGATGTCAAATGCTTTACAAGCATCAAGAGTGACCAATTTCAATGGCTCTCCTATGTCCTTGGATTCATTCTGCGCTTCTGAGATAATCAGAGCGGCATTCACCGCAGAGGAATTATTGGTAAACCCCCTTTGCATCCTAGACTGTTGCGCCTCAATCTGCTGTTTGGTTCTGTTCTGAAGAACCCTTTCAAGAACCTTACCAATAATGGATAGGACAGTTATACCCCGATAGTTAGTAGGAAGAGTGGCATCCTTTTTCTTTTTTAGGACAGGAGTAAGCACACCTTGCTTCAAGAGCGGGGGGACATGTCCAGTATGCAAGATAGAGTTCATGAGGGTAGCAAGTACCTGGAAAAGTATGTCTGGGGCATATTTCAGATGTTCAGCAGATAGTCCAAAGATGTCCTGAGCCTTGTTCAACCTGAAGGATCGCACAATGCTCAGGACCTCCTTGGCAGTGACCAGTCTGAAGGGTTCCTCCTGTAACAGTGCAAGGGATTCTATAAGTAAGTTGTCAAAGGTGACCTGCCTGGTATATTCCTTGTCAAAAACTTCGTGATCTACAGGAGTAGCAAGATTTCTGAAATGTTCAGAAAAGGCATGGAAATAAGTACACACATATTTTTGTGTTCTGTCAGACTTGAAGTTCAAGAGTTATGCCCTTTCCATCGACAGACACAATGGAATCTTGTCAGCAAGATGTCTCGAAAAGCATTTGAGCTAGAATCTTGAAACTTGGTATGCTGATTGGGGATGATGAGTAGATGACCTCAAAAATTCTGATTTTTATGCCCCACCATTCGAAGAATGGTGGAAAGAGCCTATAGTGTTACCCTGTCTGTCCGTCCATCTCCATCCGCACCCCGCTTTAGCAATTTGCATTTAAGTTTTTCAGGTGGGGGCATCTGTGTCCTTTGGACACATTTCTAGTTTTTCCTGAATTATGTTCCTTGTAAAAAAAATTACAAAAACTAATATTGAAATCTATTTGAGTTGGGGCCCTGAAATTTGGTATGCTTATTGGGGATAATTAGTAGATTATCTTTGAACAGATTCTGATTTTTTTCTGGAATTATGCCCCTTGTAATATAATGTTAATAAAATCTTTTTAGCAAGATATCTTGAAAATTATTTGAGCTATGGCCTTAAAACTTGGTATGCTTATTAGGGATGATGCACATATTACCTGATTAACTTCTGAAAAAACTTTTGAAACTTTTCCAGGGTTATTCCCCTTGTGATGTAATGATAATGAAATCTTGTCAGGAAGATATCTCAAAATTGTTTGAGCTAGGGCCTTGAATTTTAGTTTGCTTATTGGAGATGATGAGAAGACTACCTCATTAACTTTTGAAAAAAATTTGAATTTTTTCCAGAGTTATTCCCCTTTTAATATAATGATAATGAAATCTTCTCAGCAAGATGGCTCCAAAATTTGTTGGCAAGATGTCTCAGAAACTAGTTGAGCTAAGGCCTTGGAACTTGGTGTGCTTATTGGGGATAATGAGTAGATTAGCTTTTGGAAAAATCTAAATTTTACATTAAAATGTACATCTTTGATGGCCTGCTGTAACAACAAACTTTCAGCATCCAGTATGGGTTACCATTGCCCATTTGAGCGACCACCGGCAGACAAAGATGCATCGGGAGACTGACAGCTGAAGTCTGATACACTGAGCCAGTTACACATTTAGCTGTATGAAGCAACTTTAAAAGTCATAGATCAAGTGAAACAGCTAGTCGGATTCAGGTGAGGGATCATTGCACATTGGGCTGCTTGTAGGTAGTTAACACAAAATTTCCGCTGTCTGAGTTGTAAGTTATCTATAGTCTTTTATTAGTAATGTTAGATACTTAACTCAAAATTTCTGCTCTCTGAGTTTTAAGTTGTCTAAAGTCTATTACTAGTAAAGTTAGGTTATTAACTCAAATTTTTTGCTTTCTGAGTTTAAGTCATCTGTTTTTGACATTTCAGGCAATGTTGATAGAAAAGCTTCAAGAGAATCTCACTTCTTTAGACCAGAGTCTTTTGAAAAGTGACCGTCTTGTTAGGAGGTAACACTTCAATTGATTATGAGAAAATGAATCTTGTGGTATATACATATTTACATAGCTCTAGATAAGAGGTGTATCAGGTAAATATTTTCTTATTTCTCTATGAAAACATATGTTATGGGTACGCATTAGTACCTCAGGGAAATGCTTCTAATGTGTACCCACAACATATGTTTTCATACTTAAATAATTAAAATATCAATTATACGAGGGATGTTCGAAATGAATTGCTTATTGTCCTCTAGCTCAATATCCACGTGGGGCATGATAAAAACCAATACATACCTGTATAGGGTTATTCAATATCTACACAATGGTGTATAAATGTACATGTTAGACTAAGTGTAAGACATAAAATTTGCCATTTGAATACACGCAGTCATTGACCACTGCAGTAAAAATGGTTGGTAGAAGGGTCGACAAAAAAGATGAAATACGGGCTTACATCAAAGCTCGCTCAAAACTTGGTTGTTGTTTGAAGAAGCTGATGACTGAAATTTCTACTGCTTTTGGACCTTCTTGTGTGTCTTATGACACAGTTCGGCAGTGGAAAAAGAAATTTGAGTCTGGTGTAAAGTCCATCAAAAATGCACCGAAATCAGGTAGGCCAAAATCTGCATCTCGTAAAGAAATTGTTTCCAAAATAAAGGAAATCATTGAAGGAGATGCCAGATTTACAGTTCGTGATATTGCACGAAAGGTAGGCATATCACTTTCAACGGTTCACCTTATTTTGAAGAAGCATTTGAAAGTCAGAAAGATTTCTACTAGATGGGTGCCACATCTGTTGACTGACGAGCAAAAGAGGCAACGGGTTAAAGTGGCCAAAAAGCTGCTTCAAATGTTTCCAAAATATGACAAAAAGCAGTTTGCCAATGTCGTCACAGGTGATGAAACCTGGGTCCATTATTTTGAGCCCGTCAGAAAGGTTAGCAGTAAGATCTGGGCCACTAAACACAGCAAACGCCCAATAATTGTCAAACGTTCTTTGAGTACCATGACGCCTTCAAGAAGTGGATACATCGGCTGAAACTTTGCATTTCTAGCCACGGGGAGTACTTCGAGGGCATGAAATGAGTACTTTTGGGCTAACTTGAAATTTGAAGTCTCTAGATAGAAATAAGCAATTCATTTCGAACATCCCTCGTATTTGGTTGAAGAAAAGCACTTTATCTGTAATTATATAATTTACCCAAAATATTTGTCTTAGACCGGTAGACCTGAGCAAACAGTATAGACCCAGCAGGTTAATCATGGTAGACACTACATTCAGTCAGCCTTTGTAGACACAACATGAGCTAGTCAGATGAGCATTTTCAGCTTTCAGGATAAGGACAACTAGCAGTTAAAGCTTAGCACTCTTTGTAAAATTTTCAGCAGATGAGATTTTAAAATATTTTTTATTTTTCCCAGAAAATAGGCTTGTCATTTCATTCAAGTTGTCTCCTCTAAGTATACAATTTGCATGAAATGTGAAAGCCTATTTTTAGGAAAAATATCATCCAATATATCATCTGCTGAATTAGCCAAGCGTGGTTATGGTTAAAATGATCAAAGTTTGGGTAATTAGGGTGTATATGTTCGGCGCAAAGTAAGAATCGGTTCAATTCCGAAATTGTCCTGCGCAAAGTAAGAATTCTTACTTTGTCCGCCAATTCCGGAATTGTACTGGACAATTCTAGAATTGCGCAGGAGATATTATAGTTGATTGATAAGGTAAATGTGCCTGCGCAAAGTGGTAATATTTTGGAGAAAGTGAGAATATATTAAACTAGTAGGTTGGTTTAGGGGAAGATGGAACCAGAATTATCTTCAGTTGATAAAAACAGGACACGCATCCTTCTACCAACTAACAACCCCCCTAAAATTGTAGAATTCTTCCTTACAGTCAACACCCATAATTCTAGATACAAAATGTTCCATCATGATGTATGTAGTTTCTTTTATTTATTTATTTATATTTATTTATATTTTTTTTTTCTTTTATTTCTTCTTTTTTTCTTGCTTAGATAGATAGATAGATAGAATTCAAAGATCGGCATACTTCAGAGGACATGGTTAATGCTTTGTTTTAATTGTTGACCTGTGCCATTAAAGAACTCGGAAAGAACAAGGACGCAAGAAAAACAAATCAATCATGTTACGGCTAGTTAATAATCTACATGTATTTACTTTAGCAATATAAGTCTAGTCCAATTTTTGGATGTTGGCAAACAATGTAAACCCAGAGCAGACACTGCAGTTAGCCCAGTGTCCATTTTTGGACATAATAATGTAGACCCAGAGCGGATGCCACAGATAGCGGCGTCTGATCAGGGTCTTCACAGTTTGCTTGCCAAAATATCAACTTGTAAATAACCAAGATAAGCCCAGAGTCCAATTTTTGTTTTGGATGTAGGCAAATAATGTAGACCCAGAGGGGACGCCACAATTAGCAGTCTGATCAGGATCTCCACAGTTTACTTGCAGTAAAATCAACTTGCACCTAACCAATATAAGCCCAGAGTCCATTTTTTGACGTAGGCAAATAATGTAGACCCAGAGCGGATGCCAAAGCAGCGTCTGATCAGGTCCCACAGTTTGCTTGCAGAAATATCAATTTGTACCTCACCAATATAAGCCCAGAGTCCAATTTTTGTTTTGGATGTAGGCAAATAAAGTTAACCCAGAGCGGACGCCACAGCTTGCGGCATCTGATCAGGGTCTTCACAGTCTGCTTGCAGAAATGTCAACTTTTTCCTAACAAATATAAACCTTGAGTCCAGTTTATTTTCGGACGTAGGCAAACAATGTAGATCCAGAGCGGATGCCACAGTTAGCGGCATCTGATCAGGGTCTCCACAGTTTGCTTGCAGAAATGTCAACCAATATAAAATGTTTTAATTTAAAAAATCTGAAAAGTGCCCAAAGTTTGTTTTTCTTTTTTCTTTTTTTTTTTATTTTCAGAAATAAAAAGGTGACAAATCTCAGTAAATGAAGCGCATAAAATTCAAACCATGTTTTTATACTATGAGTACAAATATCAAACTTTATTCAACACAACAAATGAAAGTCCGTAAGAAGGAAAATGTTTCGGTTTCAGTATTAATGTTAATTAATCTGTTTATGACAGGTGAGCCAATGAGCGAATTAAAGGCGGGGCATGGCATTGATTATAGTCGCATTTTCATGTCAGGTGGGGATTATCTCAGGTCATGTGGACCAATAAGACTGACGGCCATATTTATTTTATTGGCAACAGTTGCTAATATACATGTACAACAAAGATGTCTAATTGTTAAGTTAAATAATTAAACGATTGTCTGCAATAAAAGGCATAAATGGCATAAATTCGTAAATGACTTTTATCCATGGAGAGAGGGAGGCTCAATTTATTTAGTTGTTCAAATCTGAAATTTGTCTGATGTCTATTTTTATTTCTTTAAAATATTAATAAACTATAAAATAATAATAATAGCAATAATAATAACAACAATGATAATGATAATACTGGACCCCACAAACGAAAAGCATAAACGTTAGTTGTTCAAATCTGAAATTTGTCTGATTTCTGTTTTTAGTCTTTGAAATATTAATATACTACAAAAAAAGTAAAATAAAATAAAATAAAATAAAGTAAATAAAAAAAAAAAAAAATATAAAGATAATGATAACGAAAAAACTAAACCCCACAAATGATTTTGTATGAAATCACAGCTGCAGATAAGACTGGGAATCCACATGATAGTTTTCTTATGTCTCCATTGAAACATAAGCTGTGGCTTCTCATTAGAAGCGCCTCAATTTTTTCTAAAGAATGTCCACAACATATGGTTTCGTGGAGAAATCAGAAACATGCGGGTAGAAAAATAGATCAGTAGACAACATTTTAAAACATTCTTATTTATTTATTTTTTTTTCAGAAAATGACAATTCATTCAAATTGTCTTTCTTATTTATAACTTTTATTATTATTATTATTATTTTTTTTTTTCTCCCAAATAGCATTTGACATTTCTCGCTAGTTGACCAGGAGAAAATTTGCATGTCCAACCCTGTTTTCTGGCAAGATAAGAAAGTTAATTTCAAACTGTCGTCTGCAATTTCAAAATGTCGTCTGCTGCAATTTTACTCAGCATGCTTAGCGTCAAAAGACTTAAAAGATTTAGAATAACGTTAACCATTAAAGTGCAAAACATTCTAAATTTGCTATTGTTCAATGAAAAAAAAAAGACCTGGCATTTCATGTGATTCAGCTACTAGGCAGATGATTCACATGAAATATTACGACTTGTTTTTTTTTACTTTGAAAAAATACAATGTCTTTTTTTCTATGAAAAAAAAAAAAAATGTTGTCTACATTTAAAGTTACACATTTTGGCTTTGTCAGTACAGGGTTGTGACTTTTAAAACCGTATAATAGGAGGATAACCCCAAAACCACAGAAACATTTTCAGACCATGTAGAACAAATATGCATAGTTTTAAAATGATCGGTAGAAAATTCCAGGAGGAGTTGCGCCCACAAGGTATCCAAACTTGCTAGGAAGCATCGGGGTGACTTGTAGATCAAAAATGGCTAAAATCGTGCCATTCGGAAATCCAAGATGGCCGCCATGGCAGCCATCTTGAAAATTTATTTTTCGCTTCTTCTCCTAAACCCAAAAGCCAATTGACTCCAAACATGGCAGGAAGCATTGGGGTGACTTATAGATCAAAAATAGCTAAAATCGTTCTGATAGGAAATCCAAGATGGCCGCAATGGCAGCCATCTTGAAAATCTATTTTTTGCCTCCTCTCCTGAACCAAAAGGCCAATTGACTCCAAACTTGCTAGGAAGCATCAGGGTGACTTGTAGATCAAAAATGTTTAAAATCGTGCCGATCATAAATCCAAGATGGCCGCCATGGTGGCCATCTTGAAAATCTATTTTTCGCTTCTTCTCCTAACCCCAAATGCCAATTGACTCGAAACTTGGTAAGAAACATTGGGGTGACTTATAGATCAAAAATAGCTAAAATCGTGTCAATCAGAAATCCAAGATGGCTGCCATGGCCACCATCTTGAAAATCTATTAGTTTTTGCTTCTTCTCCTGAACGGAAATCCAATTGACTCCAAACTTGGTAGGAAGCATCAGGGTAACTTGTAGATCAAAAATAGCTAAAATCATGCCGATCGGAAATCCAAGATGGCGACCATGGTGGCCATCTTGAAAATTTTTTTTTCACTTCTTCTCCTAAACCCAAAAGCCAAATGACTTGAAACTTGGTAGGATGCATCGAGGTGACTTATAGATAAAAATGGCTAAAATTGTTCCGATTGGAAATCCAACATGGCCGCCATGGCTGCCATCTTGAAAATCTATTTTTCACTTCTTCTCCTGAACCGAAAGGCTTATTGACTATAAACTATGTAGGAAGCATCAGGGTGACCTGTAGATCAAAAATAGCTAAAATCATCCCTATCAGAAATCCAAGATGGCTGCCATGACAGCCATCTTGAAAATCTATTTATCGCTTCTTCTCCTGAACTGAACGGCCGTTTGACTTGAAACTTGGTAGGAAGCATTCCGATGACTTGTAGATCTAAAATAGCTTAAATTGTTTGGATCAGAAATCCAAGATGGCCGTCATGGCGGCCATCTTGAAACTCTTTTTACTCTTTTTTTCGCTTATTTTCCTGAACCAAAGGGCCAGTTGATATGAAAATTCGTAGGAAGCATCAGGATGACGTGTTGATATAAAAATAGCTAAAATCATTCCAATCGGAAATCCAAGATGGCGGCCATCATGAAAATCTATTTTACCCTTCTTCTTCTGAACTGAAAGGCCAATTGACTCGAAACTTGGTAGGAAGCATCGGGGTGACTTATATATCAAAAATAGCTCAAATCGTTGCGATAGGAAATCCCAAATTGCGGCTATAGTGGCCATCTTGAAAATCTGTTTTGAACTTTTTCTCCTGAACTGAAAGGGCAATCGACTCAAAGTTCATTGGAAGTATCGAGGTGACTTATAGATCAACAGTAGCTAAAATCGTTCTGATTGGAAATCCAAGATGGCTACCATCTTGTTTATGTTTATTTTATTTTCCTGCCACTGTGCTGTTTACATGTATAAAGTCATGATTCTTCAGAAACCACTTAGCCAATTGCCACCAAATTTCACATTGATCCTACTGTTGAAATGTGATTGAGAATTTGTTCAAATGATCACGCTCCATTGACTGTTATGCCATATATAATATTCTTCTTCAAAATTAGGATGATCTTTTCATTAGTTGCGATGACAGGATTGGAAAAATGTTGCATAACATCTGCATATCTGCAGTGGCTATGTCACTCAGGTGAGCGACCCGTGGCCCGTGGGCCTCTTGTGTTTTATATTTTTTTCTCCTCTAAAACATAGTTTGTGGGCAGTCGTAATAAATCACCTCCATGAATACCCACAATCTATGTTTGTTATAGATCTGAGATAATCTTAGAAAGGCTTTGACAATAAGGTAGTTCTTGAGCAGACATAATAATATTTTGCATAGGCATGTTAACGTAATGCTGACAGCATGCTGTTGAATGCGTACATGCGTTTTGATTGGTAATCACATAAAAGAGCCACAATCATTAATTATAACCTTGTAATAGTACTATGCGGAAAAGTAAGCTTCAAAGATGTCCTAACACCCTGACTTGAAAATGCTGGAGAATGGAAATACGTCGAAAAGACAAAACTAATCCTTATATTATATTTTCAAAATGGGAAAGAGGTTTAAAAATATGATTACTGCCATAAGAAAAACTGAATACAAATACATGTACAATGGTGGATATTCTCACTTTGTCCCGATTACTACTTTGCGCAGGAGCAATTCCGGAATCCTCTTACGCAAAGTAAGAATTCCCACTTTGCCGGGCAAAGTGGGAATTCTTACTTTGCGCAGGACAATTCAGGAATTGCACTGATTCTTACTTTGCGCAGAACATATAAATGGCTGTTTTTGTGTAAGCCTTTAGGTTCATAGGTGAGCTTATAGTATAGGTAGGCACCCAATAAAGCTTTTAAAATGATAATCTTGGGTAGACCTTGACCTTTTTATGGAAAAGTCAGTTTTTTTTTCATAGACTCTTATAGGCAAAAGTTTAAAAATTAAAAAATCTTGTCTGAAACTAGAAGGTCAAGGCCTTTAATATTTGGTATGTAGATTTATCTTGTGGACCTCTACCAAGATTGTTCATTTTATAGCCCTGGGGTAAAAAATGGCCCTACCAGCAGGGGTCACTTATTTTACATAGACTCATACAGGGAAAAACCTTAAAAATCTTCTTGTGTTAAACTAGAAAGCCCATACCTTTGATATTTGGTATGTAGCTTCATCTAATAGGCCATAATCAAGATTGTTCAAATTATATCCCTTAGGTAAAAATGGCCCACCCCAGGGTTGTTTTACATAGACTAATATGGGTTTGCTTTAAGATAGTTTGACAAAACTGTCTCTTATCTGGAGCCTTTGTACTCCTGTCTGTGAGTCAGCCTGTCTGTTGCACATCTGACTGGTGATCAGGAGGTCACAGGTTTGATCCCCGCCATGTCTGGCAACATTTCATGGAGATTAGTCATAAAACATTTCATATGGCCATTCTCTTCCTTCCACTGATCCAAAAAAGGCAGTTGTCAGTTTCTGGCAAAGAATGTGCATAAGTATTGGTTAACAGCGTGGAAGACTACTTCTGCCCAGGAAAAGTGGGGCTAGGTAAATTGTACAGCTCGACATAACCTTAAAGGGGAACTCAACCCAAGTAAATTACATGTTCCAAACTGTAGAAATTTACAAAACATGTATTTTGGTACAAGTTTGATCAAAATTATTCAAGCATTAGGGGAGGTATGGGCATTTGAAAATTTCAAGATGGCTGACATGCGTGTGGCCATTTGGAATATTTAAATATTTTCCTCAAATTTTAAAACTGTTATTTAACAGGCAGGTCTTCTCATAAACAGGGTTTATTTTGTTAAAATTAATTGTTCATTATGTGAATTTGACAGCTACAGAAATATTGAAGCAAAATATTTTTGTGATCCTTTAAATTTAGGCTTTGCGTATTTATTTTGGGATTTGTGATGTCACAAAGCCTAGAAAATGGTGACACCCATGACAGCCATTTTGAATATACCCTATTCGACCTAATTACCCCACATACCCTATAAGCGCAAAGTCAAGCATAGTCCATAGTCTTCAGATTATAGCCAGTGTACTTTTGGTCTGCTTCCTTATAAAGGCGTATGTTGTGGGATGCAATTCAAATTGGTGCCCACAACATATGCCTTTATAAAGAAAATCAGAAAAAAAAATCACATAAGCATCATTAGATAAGTCTTTCGCTGATTTTTTTTTTTTTTTCAGTCTACCCTTAGTATAGGTGGATACATATTTTACCACAAGTTTTCCCAGTAGTTTTGAAAAACCTAAACACACGGTGCAGTAATTAGGTTGAATACGGTATTCAAAGTCCTGTAACTTGTTTGTTTCCAAAACTATTTTGATGAAACTTGCATCAAAATAAAGGTCTTTTGAAGTTATTTCCTGCTAGTCATACTTACTGTTTACATTGCTTTTCCCTTTAATAGTGTTGACTGGGTCGTTAACCTCCAAACCAAACCAACTCCTATCTGTAGCCTCTAGAAAGATTTTTCTCTTGATATGCGCCCTTTTGAGAAGAAATAAACCGTATGACAGATGCAGCTGGAGAAGACCCAGACAAACCTGTACATTGTCACAGTCTGAGCAGGATCTATACTGTTTACTGAAAGAATGTTTAAAGTTCATGCATGATGTTAGTGGCCATTCTAGACTGTGATCAGACTGTGCAGATGTGCAGGATGATCTGAGTCTACATTGGTTGCATATATGTTATAAGATAGCTTTCTATTTGGAGAGACTCCTTATGGTATATGCAATAGTGGATACATAAGGATGGGAAACCTGTGTCATACAAAACAGTGAAAAACACTATAGATTTATGCAAAAAGGGCCCATTTGAATTGTTAGTTGTTTTTAGCTCACCTAGACGAAGTCCAGGAAGAGCTATTTTTTTTAGCTCGCCTAGATGAAGTCCAGGAAGAGCTTTGACCTTGGCGTCGGCTTCCACATTTACGTTAAAGTTTTTTTAAGAGCTTATATTTTCCAGACCATTTGATAGATTTGGTTCATATTTGGTATGATGATAGAAATAGTTCCAAAGTTTTATTCAGCAATACCCCAGCCCATTACCTCAGGGTCAAGATCAGGTCAAGGTCATAGAATTTTTAATGTTACAGATTTTTAAGAGCTCATATTTTCCAAATTATACGATGGATTTTGTTCATATTTGGTATGATGATAGATACAGTTCCAAAGTTTTATTCAGCAATATCCTGACCATGCCTGTGACCTCAAGGTCAAGGTCACAGACTTAGAAATTTTATAATTGATCCCTGATAATATCAAATTCATAAAAACAAATGACCAAACTTTAGCACAGGAAATCCTATCAAGAGCTAAAATGCCATAACATTTCCTCTTAACATAATGATTCTAAGTATTGGGACAGACAGTGCAGACCCAGATCAGACTGGTTCTAAAGAGCACCCTGATATCCAGTATCACCCCAATCTCAGGTGAGCTATGCTGTCTGCTGACAGCTCTTGTTTGTCTACAAGTTGTTCCGATACTTCCACCGAAGTTTCAAATCAGTTGGCCTTTAGTTCAGGAGAAGAAGTCCAAAAATATTTTTAAGATGGCGGCCATCTTGGATTTCCGATCGGAATAATTTTAGCTATTTTTATGCCCCCGCCATTTGAAGAATGGTGGAAAGGGGAATATAGTGTTACCCCTGTCTGTCTTTCCATCTGTCTGTCTCCGTCCGCATCCGGCGTTAGCAGTTTGCGTTTAATAGGGGGGAGGGGGGTGGAGGGGGGTCCTTTGGATACATTTCTAGTTGCTCTACAAGTTGCCCCAATACTTTCTTCGTTTCATGTCAATTGGATTTATGGTTCAGGAAAAGAAGGGCAATGTAGATTTTCAAGATGGTGGGCATCATGGATTTCCAATTGGAATGATTTTAGCTATTATTTTATCTACAAGTTGCCCCGATACTTCCCACCAAGTTTCGAGTCAATTGGCCTTTTGGTTCAGGAGAAGAAGCACAAAATAGCATTTCAAGATGGTGGCCATCGTGGATATCTGATTGGAATGACTTTAGCTGTTTTTGATCCGCAAGTTGCCCTGATACTTCCGACCAAGTTTCAAGTTAATTAGCCTATCGGTTCAGGAGAAGAAGCATAAAATAGATTTTCAAGATGACGGCCATGGCCAGGATTCCCATTTGTTTTTTGAAACTGGGGGTAAACTTTCTATGTTTCCTTATTTTTGTACCCCTAATGAATAAAATCATATATACAATCCCTTTATTTTTTGGGGTACATGACAAAATTTGTTGGTAAAAAACCCTCAGTAGAGGGTAAATGGGAACACTGCATGGAGGCCATCTTGGATTTCCGATCAGAATGATTTTAGATATTTTTTATCAGCAGATTGCCAAGAGACTTCCTATCAAGTTTCAAGTCAATTGGCCTTTTGACTCAGGAGAAGCGCAAAATAAATTTTCAAGATGGTGGCCATCTTGGATTTCTGATTGGAACGATTTTAGCTGTTTTTGGAAGTATTGAGGTGACTTGTAGATCAAAAGTAGCTAAAATTGTTCTGATTGGATATCGAAGATGGTTGCCATCTTTAAATTCTATATTGAACTTTTTCTCTTGAACCGAAAGGCCAACTGACTCAAACTTGTCTGGTAATCGGGTGCGCAATACAGGGCCATCTTGACCCTCTTGTTTAGACAACTTGCTGAATTTTTATGTTTTAACATTGTTTCAGAAAAGAAAGGTTGGCATTTGTTGGTATTAGTCTTGATAACATCATCAAAGAGGTGAGTGACAATGTGAAATACTTTATCATATTTTTTAGCTCACCTGAGCAAAAGCTCAGGGTGAGCTATTGTGATCACCCTCTGTCCGTCGTCCATCGTCCGTCGTCCATCATCAACAATTAGTTTGTTAACACTCTAGAGGTCACAGTTTTGACCCAATCTTGATGAAACTTGCCCAGAATGTTTACCTCTTGAAGTCTAGGTCTAGTTTGATACTGGGTCACTTGGGGTAAAAAACTGTCACCAGGTCAAATCGAAGGAAAACCTTGTTAACACTCTAGAAGTCACAATTTTGAAGCAACCATCATGAATATTGCTCAAAATGTTTGCCTTAATGATTTCTAGGTCAAGTTCAAAACTGGGTCAATTGGGGTCAGAAACTAGGTCACCTGGCCAAATCAAACGAAAACCTTATTAACACTCTAGTAGTCACATTTTTGAAGCAATCATCATGAATCTTGCTCAAAATGTTTGTCTTGATGAGTTCTAGGTCAAGTTTGAAACTGGGTCATTTGGGGTAAAAATTAGGTCACCAGGCCAGATCAGCAGAAAACCTTGTTAACTCTCTAGCGGTCTCATTTTTGAAGCAATCATCATGAATCTTGTTCAAAATGTTTGTCTTGATGATTTCTAGGTCAAGTTCAAAACTTGGTCACGTGGGGACCAAAACTAGGTCACCTGGCCATATCAGAGAAAAACCTTGTTAACACTCTAGCGGTCACATTTTTCTAGCAATCATCATGAATCTTGCTCAGATTGTTTGTCTTGATAATTAGTAGGTCAGACTTGAAACTGGGTCACTTGGAGTCAAAAACTAGGTCACCAGGCCAAATCAAAGGAAAAGCTTGTTAACACTCTAGAGGGCATATTTTTGAAGCAATCATCATGAATCTTGCCCAAATGTTTGTCTTGATGATTTCTAAGTCAGTTTTGAAACTGTGTCACGTGATCGAAACTGGGTCACTTGGGGTCAAAAACTAGATCACTGGGCCAAATCAGCAGTAGCGGTCACATTTTTGAAGCAATCATCATGAATCTTGCTCAAAATGTTTGTCTTAATGATTTGTAGGTCAAGTTCGAAACTGGGTCATGTGAGGTCAAAAATTACGTCACCTGACCACATCAGTGTAAACCTTGTTAGCACTCTAGCGGTCACATTTATGAAGCAATCACCAAGAATCTTGCTCAAAATGTTTGTCTTGATGATTTCTAGGTCAAGTTTGAAACTGGGTCACTTGGAGTCAAAAACTAGGTCACCAGGCCAAATCAAAGGAAGACCTTGTTAACACTCTAGAGGGCATATTTTTGAAGCAATCATCATGAATCTTGCCCAGATGTTTGTCTTGATGATTTCTAAGTCAGTTTTGAAACTGTGTTACGTGGGGTCAAAAACTAGGTCACCAGACCAAATCAAAGGAAAACCTTGTTAACACTTCAGAAGTCAAATTTTTTAAATAATCATCATAAATATTGCTCAAAATTTTCGTCGATGATTTCTTGGTCTAGTTTAAAACTGGGTCACTTGATGTTAGAAACTAGGTCACCAGGCCAAATCAAAGGAAAACCTTGTTGACGCTCTAGGGGTCACATTTTTTAAGTGATCATCATGAATCTTGCTCAAAATGTTTGTCTTGATGATTTCTAGGTGACTTTCTTCATGAGTTATGGCCCTTTATAATATTGGACATTTTTACCTTGTCAGCAAAATATCTCAAAAAACTGTTGGAGCTAGAGCCTTGGAACTTGTGGAATTGATTGGTATTGGTGAGTGGATGACCAGATTAACTTTTGAATAAATTCTAAAAAATATTTCATGAGTAATGGACCTTTGTACATTTGGGCGTTTTTCCCTTGTCAGCAATATATCTCAAAAACTATTCAAGCTAGAGCCTTGAAACCTGATGAACAGATTGGTAGTGATAAGTAGATGACCTGATTAACTTTTGAATAAATTCTGAAAAAATACTTCATGAGTTATGGCCCTTTGTAATTTTGGACATTTTTACCTTGTCAGCAATATATCTCAAAAACTGTTGGAGCTAGAGCCTTGAAGTTTGGGGAAGTGATTGGTAATGACAAGTAGATGACCTGGTTAAATTTTGAATAAATTCTGAAAAATATTTCAAGATTAATGGCCCTTTGTGAATTTGGGCATTTTTACCTTGTAAGCAGTATATCTCAAATACTGTTAAAGCTAGGGCCTCGTAACTTGATAAATAGATTGGTAGTGACGAGAAGGAAGTTAGAGGGACCTATTGCTTCTGGGTATGAGTAATGTCCCTTTATAAATTTGGGCATATCCCTTGTCAGCAAAATATCTCAAAAACTGTTGGAGCTAGAGCCTCATAATTTGATGAATAGATTGATAGTGATGAGAAGATGATTCTGTTTAACTTTTGAATAAATTCTGAAAAATATTTCAGGAGTTATGGCCCTTTGTAGATTGGGCCATTTTTACTTTGTATTATCTTTAGAGGCAAGCATATGGTTGGGGCATAGTAATTTGGAAACAGAATTTCTAGTTAAAATCTGTTACTTTAAGAACTTCATTTTACATAGGTAGTAAACCAGTAGGACACCAGTAGAAAAAAACTTTTTGTCGGAACCTAGGAGGCCCAGACCTTTGATATTTGGTATGTTGCTTCATCTAGTGAACCTCTACCAAGCTTGTTCAAATTATAGCTCTTGGGTCAAAAATGGCCCCACCCCAAGGGGTCACATGTTTTACATTGTTTTATTTAAGGAAGAACCTTTAAAAATCTTGTCTGAAAACTAGAAGGCCCAGATCATATTTGGTATGTCACTTTATCAAAGCCATACTTTATGTGAAGTTTCTGTTCCACCAAGTTAATTAAAGCTAAATTTCATGCCAAGTTAGTGTAGGATACAGAGACCAAAGGATTTTCTAGTACCAAATACCATACCCATATGTTTCATTCTTTAAAAATGTTACCAAAGCTTGCTCAGAACAAATAGTCTCAGCTTGGTGTACTGTTCTTATTTTTTCCATGAAAACATATGTTGTGATACTCATTAGACGCACCTTGCTGAGGTGTGTCTAATGAGTACACACAATGTATGGTTTCAAGGAGAAATGATGAAAGTGTTTTTCTGATACCTACTCTCATCTCAGTCACAGAGACTGTAATTCTGATACCCACTCTCATCTCAGTCCAAGAGACTGTAATCCTGATACCCACTCTCGTCTCAGTCACAGAGACTGTAATCCTGATACCCACTCTCATCTCAGTCACATAGACTGTAATCCTGATACCCACTCTCATCTCAGTCACATAGACTGTAATCCTGATACCCACTCTCATCTCTGTAATCCTGATACCCTCCTTCAGCCTTCGTATAGCACCACTTTTAGAATCTGCTAATATTAACACTAAAAACATCCCAAAACACTCTTTTTCTGATATTCCATCCTGGTGCATTACTAAACCAACTATTATTTTCGATTCACACAACAGCAAAAAGTCACTTTCTGATTCACATCTCATAATACAAAACTTCCAAGAATTACAATCGCGACTTTCAGATTATCGGCACATCTACACTGATGGCTCAAAAGTTGAAGATAAGGTTGGCTGTGCGTATATATCGGGCAATCACCATGAAAAGATCCATCTTCCTGATGGCACATCTATTTTCACTGCTGAATCCAAGGCTATTGATATGGCTTTGGATTACATTATGAATAATTCTTTAGATAACAAATTCGTTATTTTCTCGGGCTCCCTTTCTGTTTTGAAATCTCTAAACCACACATCTTCAAAAAATCCCAAGATTCAGAACCTGATAGAAAAACATCACAAGTTATCGAAAACTAAGGAAATTTTCTTCTGTTGGCTCCCCAGCCATGTTGGCATAAAAGGTAACGAGGCTGCTGATGTAAAAGCAAAGGCCTCACTTGATCTAGAAATTTTGAATTTTAAACTTCCATGTACAGACTTTAAACCTTTTATCAACAGGTACATCTTATCCAAATGGCAGCTGTCATGGGACAGAGCGACATTCAATAAACTTTATGAAATAAAACCAGTTCTTGATAAAAATATCATAGATCGATCATTAAGGCGAGAAGAAGTGGTTCTTACTTGTCTACGTATAGGTCATACTAGACTCACACATTCTTATCTACTGAAACCAGAAAATCAGCCATTTTGTATCAGCTGTAATGAACCTTTTATGGTGAAACACTTTCTGATTGACTGCATTGAATTCTCTCATGTGCGACGTCAATTCTTCCAAACAAATGACCGGAGATACTTATTTGAAAATTTACTGGCTGATAACATACTTGTGTTTTTAAAACACATCAATCTTTTTAACAAAGTATAACTGCTTTAATTTTTAGATTCGTTCTAGTTTTACATTTTATGCATATATGACATCATTATAACCTTTTCATTACAGAACCATGTTAGTTCACAATTTTGACGCAAATGACCCTCATGGGTTGATGCGTCGTTAAACCTGAACTCATCATCATCAATCCTGATACCCACTCTCATCTCAGTCACAGAGACTGTAATCTATCAAAGCTGTAGATTTGTTTTGACCAAAATGTATTTTTAGCTCACCTGAGCACGAAGTTCATGCTCATGGTGAGCTATTGTGGTCAGTCAATGTCCGTCGTCCGTCGTCTTTCGTGCGACGTCAACAATTGCTTCAAAAGCCTACTCCTACACCCCTGGGCAAATTGACTCGATACTTGGTAGGAAGCATCAGAGTGACTTGTTGATCAAAAATAGCTAAAATCGTTCCAATCGGAAATCCAAGATGGCCCCCATGGCCGCCATCTTGAAAATCTATTTTTCCTTTCTTCTCCTGAACCGAAAGGCCAATTGACTCCAAACTTGCTAGGAAGTATGGGGGTGACTTGTAGATCAAAAATAGTTAAAATCGTGCCGATCAGAAATCCAAGATGGCCGCCATGGCGGCCATCTCGATAATCTATTTTTTGCTTCTTCTCCTAAACCCAAAGGCCAGTTGACTCCAAACATGGTAGGAAGCATTAGGGTGACTTATAGATCAAAAATAATGCGGGCCCCCATAGCCTAGTGGATAAGAGAGTTGACTCTTAATCCATTAGGTCTTTCACCGCTGTGGTTCGAGCCTCGCTCGGGTCATATGTGGGAAAGCCAAGTTCTGCTTACGGATGGTCAGGTGGTTTTTCTCCGAGTTCTCCGGTTTTCGCCCACCTTCGATGAACGATCGGCTCGATATAAGTGAAATATTCTTAAAAGGGCCGTAAAATCCAAATCAAAAAAAAAAAAAAAAAAAAAGATCAAAAATAGCTAAAATCGTTCCGATCGGAAATCCAAGATGGCCACCATGACAGCCATCTTGAAAATCTATTTTTTCCGTCTTCTCCTGAACCGAAAGGCCAATTGACTCCAAACTTGCTAGGAAGCATCGGGGTGACTTGTTTAAGCAATCATCATGAATCTTGCTCAAAATGTTTGTCTTGATGATTTCTAGGTCAGGTTCGAAACTGGGTCACCTGGGGTCAAAAACTAGGTCACCTAGCCAAATCAGTCGAAAACCTTTTTATCACTCTAGCGGTCACAGTTTTCAAGCAGTCATCATGAATCTTGCTCAAAATGTTTGTCTTGATGATTTTTAGGTCAAGTTCGAAACTTGGTCACTTGGGGTAAAAAACTAGGTCACCTGGCCAAATCAGCTATAACCTTCTCTAGTGGTCACATTTTTGAAGCAGTCATCATGAATCTTGCTTACAATGTTTTGTCTTGATGAGTTCTAGGTCAAGTTGAAACTGGGTCACTTGGGGTCAAAAACTAGGTCACCGGGCCAAATCAGCAGAAAACTTTGTTAACACTCTGTTGGTCACATTTTTTAAGCAATCATTATGAATCTTGCTCAAAATATTTGTCTTGATGATTTCTAGGTCAAGTTTGAAACTGGGTCACCTGGGGTCAAAAACTAGGTCACCTGGCCAAATCAGCGGAAAACCTTGTTAACACTCTAGTGGACACATTTTTCAAGAAATCATCAAGAATCTTGCTCAACTTGTTTGTCTTGATGATTTCTAGGTCAAGTTTGAAACTGGGTCACTTAGGGTAAAAAAACTAGATCACCTGGCCAAATCAGCAGAAAACTTTGTTAACACTCTAGCCGTCACATTTTTGAAGCAATCTTCATGAATTTTGCTCAAAATGTTTGTCTTGATGAGTTCTAGGTCAAGTTTGAAACTGGGTCACTTGGGGTCAAAAACTAGGTCACCAGGCCAAATCAGCAGAAAATTTTGTTAACACTCTAGTGGTCACATTTTTGAAGGAATCATCATGAATCATGCTCAAAATGTTTGTCTTGATGATTTCTAGGTCAAGTATGAAATTGGGTCACATGGGGTCAAAAACTAGGTCACCAGGCCAAATCAGCAGAAAACTGTTAACACTCCAGAGTTCACATTTTTTAAATAATCATCATAAATATTGCTCAAAATGGTTGTCTTGATGATTTGTAGGTCTAGTTTAAAACTGGGTCACTTGATATCAGAAACTAGGTCACCTGGCCAAATCAAAGGAAAACCTTGTTGATGCTCTAGAGGTCACATTTTTTAAGTGATCATCATGAATCTTGCTCAAAATGTTTGTCTTGATGATTTCAAGGTGATGTATATTTTTCTGTCCAGTGACTTTCTTAAGTTTTTCCGTTTAGGTCAGTTTCTCAGTAATTATTGGTCCTACAGAGTGATAATTGGTACTTGTGAAGTGTTCCGTGTTTAGGTCAGTTTCTCAGAAACTATTGCTCCTACAACCAGTGATACTTAGTACATGCATACATCTTAGCATGGCCTCTTGAGTGCAGTCATCCATATTTGACCTTGACCTTTATTTCAGTCCGTTAGACATGCTACATTGTCTTACTTGTTAATATAATCATTTTGAATTTTGATCAGAATGTTTGCCTTGATCAGTTCTAGATCAGTTTCTCAAAGTGCTATGATGCTCAGGTGAGGGTTACAGGGTCGTCATGGCCCTCTTGTTCTTATTTATACCCCCCCCCCCCCCCCCCCGACCCGCAAACTTTGTTTGTGTGTGTGTGTGGGGGGGGGGGGATAGGGGATATACTGTTTTCACGTTGTCCGTCCATCCTTGTTTTTGCTACAGAAAAAGAAGGGTCAATCAAGGGATCAATGCTGTTATAGTTATTCCCCTTTGTAATTCTTTAATGTCCATAACACTTTTGTTTTTCCTGTGTATCTTGCTTAATAGTTTTAGGAATCTTGTAATATTTTGCATGAATGTTGATATTGATAAGTTGTTGTTGCTGTGGAAATTTTTTATTTTTCCTGTCTGTCTTGCTTAATAATTTTATTAGATTTTGCTGACCTTGACTTTATTTTCAAGGTCATGCCGGCACTTTGAAACTTAAATTTTGTTAGAAAAAGGTTTTATGCTTTATGCAGGGGTATCAAATAAGCGCTGCTTATTGACAATTTTTTAATCTCCATCAAAACATACGTACTCATTAGAAGTACTCATAACATATATTTTCATGGAGCAGTTAAAAAAAATATTAATATAGACATTAATAATATTCATATGGACAGTCACATAAAAATATTCTCTTCACCTAAAAACAAATATATGGACGTTCACCTCAAATTATTCATATGGACATTCACCTAAAATATTCATAAAGACATTCCATTATCTAGAGCTACGATTTATTCTTGTAGGAAAAACAAGAAGAAATAGAAGATGAGACTGAATCGGAATCCACTTCCAGCAATTCTGATGAATCTGAGTCTCAGTCTCAGAGTTCTGAATCATCTACAGAACAACGCTATCCTAGGAGAAGAAGATGTAAAGAGAGGGTGGAAAGAAGAAGGGAGAAGCCCAAGAAATCTGGAGTTGAAGTTCGGCCAGCTTACGTTAAGAGAACTTGCCGGTCTCGTAATCCTATCAGCTACAAGTTTGAAGAGTTTGATGAACTAATAATGGATGCGATACAAGAAGATATGAGTATACCAAAAGAACCAAAACCAAAGAAGGTTATACCACCAGGTAAAATGTTCATAATGCTTTTATATAATGCTTCTAATACCCCCTGCATAAGAAGTATTCCAAAGGGGTATATAGTTTTCGTTGGTTCTGTCCGTCCGTTCATCTTTCCATCCTTCCATCCATCTGTGATTCCGTTCATTAACTCTTTCTATAAGCAAGATTTACTTCGAAGTTTTTTGATTACTTATATCTCTGCAGCCACCGATCAAAAACTCTTCATATGTGGTATTGAGGTACCTTGGAGGGTTCTCTTCCATTCTACATTTATGAACCCCTGGGTCATGCTCCAGGACAGGGCTAGAGGTCAAAATCTAGGACACCCCAATAAAGTAGTATATTGCAGTTTGTTTATACAAACAACTCCTTAATAAAGAAGGATGGGCATCAGACATGTTTATTACATCAACATTCAGTGTAATAAGGTCAAGGTCATTGTGACCTTATTTTCATGCTCCAGGGATTTTGCCTTCTATTTTGAAGACTATTTCATGGATTAATCTGATACTTGGGATGTTTTAATGTGATACTTGGTTCTGTGTGACACCACAATTGACATCTTAACAAATGTAGGTTCCCTTGACCTACATTTCATGGTCCCTTGATTTTGCCTTATAGCTTGAATGTTTTTTGATGTATGTGCATCATTAGTATGATCAGTATGATCCGACAGTTGACCTAAAAGTAAATGTAGGTCATTATGACCTATATTTCATGGTCCAATGATTTTATGTTACATCTTGAAGAAAATTGGATGTATGACTATCATAGTTTGGGATCATGTGACCTATATTTCATAGCCCTTTGATTTTGTCTTATATCTCCCTGTGTCACATTTACATATAATGACACAATGTGACCCAAACTTTGACCTCAAAGTAAATATAAATCAGCATGACCTATATTTTATAGTCTAGATATTTTGCTTAATATTTTCTAGATTATTTAATGGATTAACAACAAAGTTGTTATAATGGATCAATGTGACCATCAGATTGACCTATCAAGTTTATGTAGGTCAATGACCTATATTTTATGGTCCAGCAATTTAGCTTTATGTCTTGACTATTTACTCCAGAAAAAGTGTACTTGTGATGATAGATCAATGTCACTCAGAGACTGACCTTGTACACTTTATGTGGGTCAGTGACCAATATTTCATAGTCCATTGATTTTGCCTTATATCAGTGTCGTTGACTTTAAAATATTTTATGAATAAAAAATGGCACCAGCCAGGGGTAGTATAATAGTGCTTTTACAAAAATGCTTTTATATAATGCTTTTGTAATAATAATTCTTTTATATAATGCTTTTATAATAATAATTCTTTTACATAATGCTGTTATAATAATGTCTTTATAAAATGCTTTTTATAATTATACGCCCATTTCTGTATTATGTTACGGGCTCAGTTGTCCATCTGTCTGTCCGTAAACTTTTTCATTGTCGGCTAACTCCTCTTACAGTTTACATCCAATCAGTCTGAAACTTGGTTTATAGTTAGACCTTGATGTCGAGCATCGCATATTGTTTCGCATTTACAGTCCACCAAATATTAGCACAGTTATGCCCCTTTGACAATTTCAGTAAACTTTCCATTTTCGGCTTACTCCTACAGTTTACATCCGAACAAGCTGAAACTTGATTTATGATAAGACCATGATGGGGAGTAGCGCATATTGTTTCTAGGTTGCAGTCCACCAAATATTATTAGAGTTATGCCCCTTTGATAATTTCAGTAAAGTTTTCATTTCCGTCTAACTCCTACAGTTTACATCTGATCAAGCTGAAACTCGATTTATTGTAAGATGTGGAGCAGCCTATATTATTTTGAGGTTACAGTCCACCAAATATTAATAGTTATGCCCCTTTGAAAAGCTGACTCCTCTAACAGTTTACATCCCATCAAGCTTAAACTTGATTTATAGTAAGACCATGATGTGGAGCAGCGCATATTGTTTAGAGGCTACAGTCCACTAAATATTAGGAGAGTTATGCTCCTTTGAAAATTTCCATACACTTTTTGGTTGTGGCTAACTCCTTCTACATTTTAGATCTAATCAAGCTGAAAATTGGTTTGTAGTTAGACCATTATGTGGAGCAGAGCATATTGTTAGCTCACCTGAGCAAAGCTCAGGGTGAGCTATTTTGATCACCCTCTGTCCGTCATCCTCTGTCATCAACAATTAGTTTGTTAACACTCTAGAGGCAACAGATTTTACCCAAGCTTGATGAAACTTGCTCAGAATGTTTGCCCCTATGAAGTCTAGGTCAGTTTCGAAACAGGGTCACATGGGATCAAAAACTAGGTCACCAGGTCAGATCAAAGGAAAATATTGGTAACACTTTAGAGGTCCCATTTTTTCAAGCAACCATCACAAAATCTTGCTCAAAATGTTTGTCTTGATAATTTCTAGGTCAAGTTTGAAACTGGGTCACATGGGGTCAGAAACTAGGTCACCTGGCCAAATCAAAGGAAAAGCTTTTTAACTCTCTAGCGGTTACATTTTTTAAGCAGTCATCATGAATTTTGCTCAAAATGTTTGTCTTGATCAGTCGTAGGTCAGGTTGCAAACTGGGTCACTTGGGATCAAAAACTAGGTCACTGGGCCAAATCAAAGGAAAACCTTGTTAACACTCTAGCGGTCACATTTTTGAAACAATCATGAATCTTGCCCGAAATGTTTGTCTTGATGATTTCTAGGTCAAAAAGTAGGTAACCAGGCCAAATCAAAGGAAAACCTTGTTAACACACCAGAGGTCACATTTTTTTAATAATCAGCATAAATATTGTTCAAAATGTTCATCTTGATGATTTCTAGGTCTAGTTTAAACTGGGTCACTTGATGTCAGAAACTAGGTCACCTGGCCAAATCAAAGGAAAACCTTGTTGACACTCCAGAGGTCACATTTTTGAAGTGATCATCATGAATCTTGCTCAAAATGTTTGTCTTGATGATTTCTAGGTGAAGTTTGGAACTGGGTCAGTTATGGCCTATATTTCACGGTCCAGTGACTTTCTTAAGTTTTTCTGTTTAGGTCAGTTTCTTAGTAATTATTGGTCCTACAGAGTGATATTTGGCTTTTGTGAAGTGTTTGTGTTTAGGTCAGTTCCTCAGTAACTATTGCTCCTACAGCCAGTGATACTTAGTACATGCATACATCTTAGCATGGCCTCTTGAGTGCAGTCATCCATATTTGACCTTGACCTCTATTTCACAGTCCATTAGACATGCTACATTGTCTTACTTGTTAATATAATCATTATCAATTTTAATTAGAATGTTTGCCTTGATTAGTTCTTGGTCAGGTTCTCAAAGTGCTTGATACTCAGGTGAGCATTACAGGGCCATCATGGCCCTCTTGTTTTGAGGTTGCAGTCCAACAAATATTAGCAGAGTTATGCCCCTTTGAAACTTTCTGTAAACATTTTTGTTTCCGTTTAACTCCTGATTTACATCCGATCAAGCTGAAAGTTTGTAATAGTTACACTATGATGTGGAGCAGGGCATATTATTTTGAGGTTATAGAATTATGTCCCTTAGAAAATTTCCATAAACCCTTTGTTTCCAGATAACTCCTCCTATAGTTTACATCCAATCAATCTGAAGCTTAATTTGTAGTTAGACCATTATGTGGAGCAGTGCATATTTTTTGAGGTTGCAGTCCACCAAATATTAGCAGAGTAATGCCCCTTTGAAAATTTCTGTAAACTTTTTGTTTGATATACTTTACATCGGATCAAGCTGAAACTTTGTAAATAGTTACACTATAATGTGGAGCAGAGCATATTATTTTGAGGTTACAGTACACCAAATATTAGCAGAGTGATGTCCCTTTGTGTAACAGAGCGTCACTTAACGCTGCCGTACTCTTCGGGTTCGTTACTGGACCATGACAGAAACCAAAGACGATTCTTGATTGAATGTATTTAATGGCAATGGCTGGATGATGTCAAGTTATGGGTACAGGTACAACTGAAAAGACATATCCAAAATATATCTTTTAAACACAGAAAATATTGATAATTTATGTTGATAAAATATTGAATGTAAATCAAAGCTAATGGACTATGACTAAGCGGTAAAAGATAATGTGGCAATCAATGACTATAATTACAAATACTACATTGTTTACATTATCATCAAATACACATACACCCGATTACACACTTGAACATGGCATATCTCGCAGAATCTGATGACAATTAAACATCTATAAAATACACTTATTAATGAGCATTATTGTTATGGAAACATTATGCTAATTAAAAGACAAGGAACTAAACTTTCACATACCTGAAAAGACATATCCAAAATATGTCTTTTAAACTCTGAAAATACTGATAATTTATGTTGATAAAATATTGAATGTAAATCAAAGCTAATGGACTATGACTAAGCGATAAAAGGTCAGGAGAGGTCACAATTAGAGTTGGACAAAGAATTGACACGCCCAGTAACCTTTTTAGACGCAACAAAGGAAAATGAGTTCCAATGAAGGACGACCAAAAGCCAAGACAAACAAACAACAGTGGCAGCGAATGGCAAAACATTGCTTCCAAAAAACCACCACTGTTACACTATTTAAAAGGAGTTATAGGACTGCCAATTGTCATTAGTTTTCGTGACTGGTGATATTATATTTTTTTTTTGGAAATGGGCTCATTGATGACATCATCGTCATCGGCTGGACCAATTTAGATTTCAGAATTTCCAGAGCCCTGGACCTTGACCTCTATTTCACAGTCCATTAGACATGCTACATTGTCTTACGTGTTAATATAATCATTATGAATTTAGGTCAGAATGTTTGCCTTGATCAGTTCTAGGTCAGGTTTTCTGAGTGCTATGATACTCAAGTGAGAGTTACAGGGCCATCATGGCCCTCTTGCTAGCTCACCTGAGCTATGCTCAGGATGAGCTATAGTGATCACTTTTTGTGCATCGTTTATCTGTCCGTCTGTCCATCTGTCTGCTCTTTTGAGAGGGTAGTTGTGAGTTGATTCATCTGTACCATCCAGATGTGGGGAAAAATCGACTTGTGAGTTGCACCTCAGAAGTCAGTATTTTCCAATTACTTTTAAAAGGTGGGGAAGGAGGTTAGGAGTTATTTGAAATATGTTTGTTTTCACAAGTTACGGACATTCTGTCAGTTTTGTCCAAAAATTGTGGGTCTAGACATACAGAGAGCAATTGTGAGGTGTGATCACACCTATAGTACTTTTTGTATGTCTCTGTCCATGATGGACAACATTCTGAGGTGCATATTTAGGCATATTTGTGGGGTGCAACCCATAACTGCTCCCTCATGTATTGATTACGTCTGTTCGTCCATCCAGTTGTCTGTCCCTTCATTAACACTTTCAAATGACAACTCCTCCAAAGCAATTGAAGCGATTTGTCCCTAACTTGGTAAGAATGTTGCTTTGTTAGGGGCCTTTAAAAATAGTAAAATTATGGTGATCTGCCTCTTGGTTTGGTTGCCATGGCAACAGAAAGCTCCCATAGACTTATAATGGGAAAATGATTAAATTGCGTTTTCTCCATAACCAGTGAAGGGATGTGAACCATATTTGGCAGTTATGATCATTGGATCATTGTCTACTCAGTATATGTGTTGTATGACCAATGGCCATTTTGTTTGGTTGCCATGGCAACATTAAATTTTAAAAAAAGAATTTTTTAAATGCATTCTCCTCCAAAACCACTAAAGCAGTATGACATTAATTTTATTCAGATGTTGCTTGGGTAAGGACAATTCAAAATAGCTAAAATTATGGTGATCGGTTTCTTGGTTTGGTTGCCATGGCGACAGAAAGTTCCCATAGACTTAAAATCGGAAAAGGGTTAAATTGCATTTTCTCCATAACCATTGAAGTGATGTGAACCGTATTTGGCAATTATGATCATTGGATCATTGTCTACTCAGTATATGTGTTTTATGACCAATGGCTATTTTGTTTGGTTGCTATGGCAACATTAAATTTAAAAAAAGAAATGTTTTAAATGACATCTCCTCCAAAACCACTGAAGCAGTAATTTTCTAATTTTGTACAACTGTTGCTTGGGTAAAGACAATTCAAAATAGCTAAAATTATGGTGATTTGCCTCTGGTTTGGTTGCCATGGCAACAGAAAGCTCCCATAGACTTAAAATGGAAAAAAATGGTTAAATTGCATTTTCTCCATAACCAGTACCAGTGAAATGATGTGAACCATATTTGGCATTTATGATCATTGGATGATTGTCTACCCAGTATAGGTGGCTATGGTGGTATGACCAGTGGCTATTTTGTTTGGTTGCCATGGCAACATTAAGTTTTAAAAAAGAAATTTTTCTAATGACTACTTCTCCAAAACCATTCAAGCAGTATGACTCTAATTCTTTACAAATGTTGCTTGGGTAAGGACAATTCAAAGGAGCTAAAATTATGGTGATCTGTTTCTTGGTTTGGTTGCCATGGCAACAGAAAACTCCCATAGACTTATTACGAAAAAATGGTTAAATTGCATTTTTTTCATAACCAGTGAAGGGATGTGAACCATATTTGGCAGTTATGATCATTGGATCATTGTCTACTCAGTGTATGTGTTTTATGACCAATGGCCATTTTGTTTGGTTGCCATGGCAACATTAAATTTAAAAAAAAAAGAATCTTTAAAATGACATCTCCTCCAAAACCACTGAAGCAGTATGACTTTAATTTTGTTCAGATGTTGCTTGGGTAAGGACAATTCAAAATAGCTAAAATTATGGTGATCAGTTTCTTGATTTGGTTGCCATGGCAACAGAAAGTTCCCATAGACTTATAATCGGAAAAGGGTTAAATTGCATTTTCTCCATAACCATTGAAGTGATGTGAACCATATTTGGCAGTTATGATCATTGGATCATTGTCTACTCAGTATATGTATTTTATGACCAATGGCTATTTTGTTTGGTTGCCATGGCAACATTAAATTTAAAAAAAAAAGAAATGTTTTAAATGACATCTCCTCCAAAACCACTGAAGCAGTAATTTTCTAATTTTGTACAACTGTTGCTTGGGTAAAGACAATTCAAAATAGCTAAAATTATGGTGATTTGCCTCTGGTTTGGTTGCCATGGCAACAGAAAGCTCCCATAGACTTAAAATGGAAAAAAATGGTTAAATTGCATTTTCTCTATAACCAGTACCAGTGAAATGATGTGAACCATATTTGGCAGTTATGATCATTGGATGATTGTCTACCCAGTATAGGTGGCTATGGAGGTATGACCAGTGGCTACTTTGTTTGGTTGCCATGGCAACATTAAGTTTTCAAAAAGAATTTTTTTTTAATGACTACTTCTCCAAAACCATTCAAGCAGTATGGCTCTAATTCTTTACAAATGTTGCTTGGGGTAAGGACAATACAAAGGAGCTAAAATTATGGTGATCTGTTTCTTGGTTTGGTTGCCATGGCAACAGAAAACTTCCATAGACTTATTACGAAAAAATGGTTAAATTGCATTATTTCCATAACCAGTGAAGGGATGTGAACCATATTTGGCAGTTATGATCATTGGATCATTGTCTACTCAGTGTATGTGTTTTATGACCAATGGCCATTTTGTTTGGTTGCCATGGCAACATTAAATTTAAAAAAAAGAATTTTTTAAATGACATCTCCTCCAAAACCACAGAAGCAGTATGACTTTAATTTTGTTCAGATGTTGCTTGGGTAAGGACAATTCAAAACAGCTAAAATTATGGTGATCGGTTTCTTGAGTTGGTTGCCATGGCAACAGAAAGTTCCCATAGACTTATAATCGGAAAAGGGTTAATTTGCATTTCCTTCATAACCATTGAAGTGATGTGAACCGTATTTGGCAGTTATGATCATTGGATCATTGTCTACTCAGTATATGTGTTTTATGACCAATGGCTATTTTGTTTGGTTGCCATGGCAACATTAAATTTAAAAAAAAAAAAAAATGTTTTAAATGACATCTCCTCCAAAACCACTGAAGCAGTAATTTTCTAATTTTGTACAACTGTTGCTTGGGTAAAGACAATTCAAAATAGCTAAAAGTATGGTGATCTGCCTCTGGTTTGGTTGCCATGTCAACAGAAAGCTCCCATAGACTTAAAATTGAAAAAATGGTTAAATTGCATTTTCTTCATAACCAGTACCAGTGAAATGATGTGAACCATATTTGGCAGTTATGATCATTGGATGATTGTATACCCAGTATAGGTGGCTATGGTGGTATGACCAGTGGCTATTTTTTTGGTTGCCATGGCAACATTAAGTTTTAAAAAAAGAATTTTTTTTTAATGACTACTTCTCCAAAACCATTCAAGCAGTATGACTCTAATTCTGTACAAATGTTGCTTGAGTAAGGACAATTCAAAGGAGCTAAAATTATGGTGATCTGTTTCTTGGTTTGGTTGCCATGGCAACAGAAAACTCACATAGACTTATTACGAGAAAATGGTTAAATTGCATTTTCTCCATAACCAGTGAAGGGATGTGAACCATATTTGGCAGTTATGATCATTGGAGTTGATGTGTTTTATGACCAATGGCAATTTTGTTTGGTTGTCATGGCAACATTAAATTTTAAAAAAGGAATTTTTAAATGACATCTCCTCCAAAACCACTGAAGAGTAAGACTCTAATTTTGTTCAAATGTTGCTTAGGTAAGGACAATTCAACATAGCTAAAATTATGGTGATCTGCCTCTTGGTTTGGTTGCCATGGCAATACAAAGCTCTCATAGACTTTAAATGGAAAAAAAATGGTTAAATTGCAATTTCTTTATAAGCTTTGAAGTGATGTGATCCATATTTGGCAGTTATGATCATTTGATGATTGTCTACCCAGTGTATGCATTTCATGGCCAGTGGCCGTTTTGTTTTGGTTTCCATGGCAACATTAAATTTGAAAAAAAGTTTTTTTTTTGTTTTAATGACTACTCCTCCAAAACCACTGAAGCAGTAGGACTCTAATTTGGTACAAATGTTGCTTGGGTAAGGACAATTGAAAATAGCTGAAAGTCTGCCAATCTGTCTCTTGGTTTGATTGCCATGGAACTGAAAACTTCCATAGACTTATATGAGAAAATAGTTAAATTGCATTTTCTCTCTATAACCATTGAAGTGATGTGAACCATATTGAGCAGTTAGGATTATTGGATGATTGTCTACCAAATTTATGTGTTTATGACCAGTGACAATTTTGTTTGGTTGTCATAGCAACATTAAATTTAAAAAAAAAAAAAAATTTTTTTTTTTTAATGACTACTCCTCCAAAACCACTGAAGCAGTAGGACTCTAATTTGGTACAAATGTTGAACGGATAAGGGCAATTGAAAATAGCTAAAAGTCTGCCAATCTGTCTCCTGGTTTGGTTGCCATGGCAACAGAAAATTCCCATAGACTTAAATGAGAAAATGGTTAAATTGCATTTTCTCCATAACCATTGAAGTAATGTGAACCATATTTGGCAGTTATGATCATTGGATGATTGTCTACCCAATTTATATGTTTTATGACCAGTGACAATTTTGTTTTGGTTGCCATGGTAACATTAAATTTAAAAAAAAATGAATTTTTTAAATGACCTCCAAAACCACAGTAAGCAGTGTTGCAAACTTCGTTACTGCTTATCAAGTGTCAATAAAACCGAGACTCCCATTTTCTAATCATAGTGATTTCTTTGCAATCTTTTTGATGTTTATTATATTTCCCTGCCCCTGTGCTGTTAACATGTATAAAATCATGATATTGTTAGACAACTCTTCAGAAACCACTTAGCCAATTTCCACCAAATTTCACATTGATCCTACTGTTGAAATGTGATTGAGAGTTTGTTTAAATGATCACGTTCCATTGACTGTCATGCCCATGTATTCTTCTTTAAAACTAAGAACTGCTTAAATGATAATCCTTTCATTAGTTACAGTGATAGGATTGGAAAAATGTTGCATAACATCTGCATATCTGCAGTGGCTATGTCACTCAGGTGAGCTCCGTGGCCAGTGGGCCTCTTGTTAGTTTTTTTTTTTTGTGTTGGCTTGATGGAAAAAAGAAATGATACATCTGTGATAGTGTTTGAGACTAGATCTACAACATCATAGGAGTTGTTAAGGAGGAGCATTTGGTGATAGTTCTGGGATAATTTTCTCCATATCTCTATAAAAAAACATGTTGTAAGACCCATTAGAAGCACCTCAGAAGGAGAAATAAGAAAATTGTCCCAGATTTGTCACCAAATATGCCTCCTTAAATCCTTCAGTGCTTTAAACCAAAACAGATATCTTTGCAAACAGTGTAGATCCAGATGAGACAGCTTGTAATAAGCTGTCTCATTAGGATCTTCTTTGTTTGGCATTCTATTTTTGACAATAGGCTGACATCCCTATTTGCAATAAAGGCCATGTCCAAATCCAAAGATGGAAAAGTCCACACCAGAAACTCAGATATGCTGAGCCATATTTGTTCTGGCTGGAAGTGGTATTTAGAAATGGAAAAAAATGCTTTTTTGCTGATGACATTTTTCTTTTGTATTTTAACCATTTCCCTCCCTCCCCTCCCCTCCTGCCCTTCCACCGCTCCCACAACCACCCCCACCACCTTCACCCCCACCACACACACACATTTCTGACATGGACTTTTCCTTCTCTGAATTTGGAAACAGGAGTTTTTCAGTAAAAATCACTAACAGACTTGCAAACAGTGTAGATCCCAATGAGACAGCTTATTATGAGTTGTCTCATCTGGATCTGCACTGTCTGTAGAGATGAAAGGGTTAATAGTACTTCAATATAGATATTTTGAAATTGTTCACATGGCTCCCAATGAAAGGATTTTTTTATGCTTGGTGGATTACTTGAATAGATTAACCCATTTCAGCTCTGCAGACCAAACAAATAACTGCAAACAGCTCGTCATGAGCTATCTAATCAGGATCTACACTGTTGGCCATTCTATTTTCAGTTTTAAACTGAAACCCCTCAGCATCAGTGGAGATGTTCAAATTAAAGGTTAGAAGAGTCCACTCCAGAGACTTTAGGATGGAAAGGTTAAGCTTCCCTATTATGTAATTAAGACTATTTTTATTGCCCCTATTAGCATCGTCTACTTAGATATGCAAGTTTCTGTCCATTCGTTGGTGTACTTAATCCACTCTAGCGTCAGCCTTAGCATTCATCCTAGCGACCACTCTAATGAAGTTGAAACCGTTTGAAATATTTTACACAGGTATGACATGAGTTTTTTTTTCTATTTTTATACCCTGCCACACAATAGCGGCAGGGTATTATGGTGTCATGTTGACTGTCCGTTTGTTCATCTGTCTGTCTGTCCTTCTGTCATATGTTCATCCATCCATCTGTATTTTTGTTTCAAGATGATAACTTGAGTATTAATGTAAATGGATTTTTACTGAAACTTGGAGTGTTATCTGTCTGCAACATATCCCTATTTGCATTTCTGGATGATAACTTCTGTAAATATCAATGTATTTTCTCTAAATATCAATGGATTTTCTGTAATATTAATGGTATTTTGGTTTCATGTTGCTCTCCATGTGTCCATCTGTCTGTCATATGTCCCTCCTTCCATCTGTATTTTTGTTTCCGGACAATAGCATGAGTAAATATAAATGGATTTTCACCAAACTTGGTAGGTGCATTGATATTATGGAGATCTGGTTTGTGATTGTTAATGGGCAAATTTTATCAGTTTTGAAAGAGTTATCTGCCCACCATATGTCCATATTTTCGTTTCTGGGCGATAGCTTCTGTAAATGTCAATGGATTTTCACGAAACTTGGTATGTGCTTTGATATTGTGGAGATCTGGTTTTGGATTGCTAATAGGCAAATTTCATCATTTTTTTTTTCAGGGTTATCTGCCAGGGACACTTTCCTATTTTCATTTCAGGACAATAACTTGAGTAAATCTCAATGGATTTTTACCAAACTTGATATGTGTATTGATATTGTGGAGATCTGCTTTTGATTGCAAATGGGAAAATTTTGTTGATTTATGACAGAATTATCTGCCCAGGACATGATAATAACAGGGTATTGTTGTTTCATGTTTTTATTTTATATAGGTATAAGCCGAGGGAAAGACATGTCTAATATTCTGGGCGTTTCTGATGAGGAAGAAAAGCCATCAAAGATTGCAAAAAAACGACGTCCACGTTTGACAGAACTTGATGATACTGAGGAAGATGACGATACTGATGATTATCATGTTTCACTGTAAGTTTGTTGAATGTTGAATTGCAACAAAAACTTTTATCTTATTCTTATGCGCAATGTGTAGTGGCTAAGGTGATGTGGCTTCTTGTGGAAACTTTGATACCTTCGGTAGGATACCAAGATTAGGTACTATGGGTACCATTGCTAGGATCTAAAGATGTGGTGCTATGGGTGCCACTGGTAAGATATTAAGGTTGGATGCCATGAGTACCATTAGTAGGATGATAAGATTTGGTGCCATTGGCACCATTGGTAGGATATTAAGATTCGCGGCAATGGGTACCACTGGTAGTATATTAAGATTTGGCACCATGGGTATCATTGGTAGGATATTAAGATTTGATGCCATTGACTCAATTGGCAGAATATAAAGATTTGCAGTCCTGGGTACCATTCATAGGCTGTTAAGTTTTGATGCCATGAGTACCATTGGTAGGATAGTAAGATTTGGTGTCATATGTACTATGTGTAGGATATTTAGATTTGGTGCCATGGGTACCATTGGTAGGATATTAAGATTTGGTGCCATTGGCACCATTGGTAGGATATCAAAATATGCAGCAATCAATATCGTTGGTAGGATATTAAGATTTGGTGCCATGGGTACCATTGGTAGGGTATTAAGATTTGTTGTCATTGGTACCATAGATAAGATATCAAGATTGGTGCCATGGATACCATTGGTGGGATATCAAGATCTGGTGCCATGGGTACCATTGGTAGGATATTAAGATTTTATGTCATGATTACCATAGATAGGATATCAAGATTGGTGCCATAGGTACCATTGGTAGAATATTAAGATTTGGTGCCATAGGTACTTTGTGTGGGATATTAAAATGGTGCTATGAGTACGATTGGCAGGATATTAAGATTTGGTGTCATGCATACCATTGGTAGGTATTAAAATTTGGTGCCATTGGCTTCCTAGGTAGGATATCAAGATTGATGCCAAGGGTACCATTGGTATAATATTAAGATTTGGTGCTATGGGTAGGATATCAAGATTCAGTGTCATGGGTACCAAAGATAGGCTATCAGGAATTGGGACCATGCACACAATTGGTAGGATGTTAAGATTTGTGGCCATGGGATATTTAGTGCCATGGGTACCATTGATAGGATATTAAGATTTGGTGCCATGGGTAGGGTATTAAGATTTGGTGTCATGGGTCAGATAATAAGAATATGTCATGGGTAGGATATTAAGGTTGGTACTGTGGTTACCATTGGTTGGATATTAAGATTTGATGCCATGGGTACCATGGGTCAGATGTTTGATTTTTGGTGCAATAGGTACCATGGTTAGGATATAAAGATTTGGTGTCATGGGTACCTTGCATAGGATAATAAAATTATTTGCCATAGGTACAGTTGGTAGAATATTATGATTTAATGTCATGGGTAAGATATTAAGAGTTGGTGCCATGGGTACCATGGGATAGATATTAAGATTTGGTGCCATGGGTACCATGGGTAGGATATTAATATTTGGTGCCATAGGTACTATGAGTAGGATATTAGTATTTGGTGACATGGGTCCCTTGGGTAGGATATTAAGATTTTGAGCCATTGGTGCCATGGGTAAGATATTAAGATTTGGTTCCATGGGTACTATAGCTATGATATTAAGCTTTGGTGCAATGGATACCATGGGCAGGATATTAAGGTTTAGTGCCATGATTACCATGGGTAGGATTTTAATATTTAGTGCCCTGGATAGGATATCAAGATTTAGTGCCATGGCTATTATGGATAATCCTTAGGTTTGGTGTCATTGGTAGCATAGGTAGAATTTAAGGTTTAGTGTCATGGTTACTATGGGTGGGATATTAAGATTCAGTGCCATTGGTAGGATATTAAGATTTGGTGCCATGGGTAGAATATTAAGACTTGGTGCCATTGGTACCTTGGGTATGATATCAAGGTTTGGTGCCATGATTACCATGTGTAGGATGTTAATATTTAGTGCCCTGGGTAGGATATTAAGATTCAGTGCCATGGCTATCATGGGTAGGATTCTAAGATTTGGTGTCATTGATAGCATGGATAGGATTTAAGGTTTGGTCCTATTGTTACTATGGGTGGGATATTAAGATTCAGTGCCATGGGTAGGATATTAGGATTTGGTGCCATGGGTAGGATATTAAGGCTTGGTGTCATGGGTACCATGGGTAGAATATTGAGGTTTGGTGCCATGGTTACCATAGGTAGGATATCATGATTTGGTGCCCATAGTGGAATATTATGATTTGATGCCATGGTTACCATGGGTAGGATATTAAAATTTGGTGTCATGGGTAACATTGGTAGGATATTAAGGTTTGGTGCCATGGATATCATAGGTAGGATATTAAGATTTGGTGTCATAGATAGGATATTAAGATTTGATGCCATGGGTAGGATAAGATTTATGGTTGCTGCCATGAGTAGGAATTCTGTCATTGTAAAGTTTATCTTGAGTGAGCATTTGATTTAAATCTGGTGCCATAGGCAGGATGTGACATATAGTTTTCTAAATGGGTATGACTTAGTTTTATTGAAACAAAAATGTAAGGATGAAGTATATTAAGCTATTCTGGAAAAAAACTGGTTAGTTGATTATAGCGAGTAGTTATCAATAGTTATTATTTGTCTTTGTTCAAGCTCAATTAAGCTGTAATTATATTAAGGCAATATATGCAAGCCAAAAGTAACAGTCCACATAATTAGCGTATTTTTGCTTTTTTTTTTCTCTGCAAAATTTTACTGTCAAATATTTGTTTATTTATTACATATCTGTATTTAAGTTAAAAGTAGATATTTTGGAAGTAGATATTTGGCACGGAAGGCTTTTTAGGGGTAGACTTTCTGTGAGTAGACATTTCAGCACTGTTACATTCCAGTGATCCACAAAACCTGTTTGAGCAGAAGTAACTAAATGTCATTATCACCGCAGTTATCTGGACCTAAAATCTTCACAGCGTAATGAATTGTTTTAGGGGCCACTCCCATAGCACAGTCAGTAGCACATCTGACTGCAGATCCAGGGGTAGCAAGTTCCAAGTCCCAGCTCAGCCACATAACATTCAGGCCCGGTTGTTCAAAGCGTTGTTAGCTGTTTTAGCAGATTCAATATAAAATTCTGATATTTTTTGCTGAAAAAATGTGAGTAGCTTTTGCACTGCAAAAGCTACTCACATTTTTTCAGCAAAAAATTTCAGCATATTTGTGTTTCACTCGATTTAAATTTTAATGAATCGTTAACTAACGACATTGTTAGCTTTGAACATCTGGGCCCAGATTGATCGTGATATCATTTCTATGGTCATTCTCCCCCTTTAACTGGTTCTAGAAAGGCAGTTTTCAGTTACTGGTGGAAGTATGTGCAAAAGTACTGCTGGTTTACCACTTAGAGAACTAAGCCTCCACAGGAAAAGTGTGATTAGGTTAACTGATCGACCATTTAACTGATTGGTAAGAATTCCAAATCAATTGAAAAAAAAATCAATTGTTCTAGGGAGTCTTCTGCCACTGATGTTTCCCGGGAGTCTGAGGGTGTTGCAGAATCTGGCAGTGACTATATTGATGAAATGTATGGCAGAAGACGACGGCGTCGGCGTCAAGGAGGCAAGAAAGCTACAAGAAGAAGTAGGAGAAGAAGAAAGGGCTGTTCTAGATATGAGGATGATTTTGGTATTTATATTACTGTGATAACCTTAAGTATTGGGTCAGACAGGCCTGAGCAAAGTGTAAATCCAGATCAGATGGCTCAGAATCAGGGTGTACACTGTTTGCCACTCCTCCAGCAGTGTTTAGATACATGAGCAGGTAGTAAATAGGGACATGTTCATATTTTAGGACAAGTATCATAAGAAGTTTAGTTGTGTGGCACCGTTTCGTGCTAACTCTATGCTTAGTGTAAACTGTTAACAATAAATGTTGCAACTGCAGCACTTATTGTTTACCTTGCTGTGGTTACTTTAAGCATCAGTTATGTTGATCAAATAACAGGATCAACCCTACTGTAACACTTCTGTAGACAATCACTTTAGCCATAGCAGAATGGGAATTTAAATTATTTTAAACATTGGCCATTGTTACATAAGTACCTATATTTCATGGTCCAGTGATTCGTCTTTTTAGCTCACCTGAGCACGAAGTGCTCAAGGTGAGCTATTGTGATCTGTCAATGTGTGTTGTGCTTCATCTGTCATGCAGCGTCAACAATTTACTTTAAAAGCCTACTCCTCCTACACCCCTGGGCTAATTGACTCAAAACTGGTAGGAAGCATTGGGGTGACTTGTAGAGCAAAAATAGCTAAAATCGTTCCTATCAAAAATCCAAGATGGCCACCGTTGGCCATCTTAAAAATCTGTTTTTCCCTTTTTCTCCTGAACCCAAACACCATTTGACTTGAAACTTGGTAGGAAATATCAGGTGACTTGTAGAGCAAAAACAGCTAAAATCCTTCCTGTCAAAACTCCAAGAAGTGCTCAAGGTGAGCTATTGTGATCTGTCAATGTGCGTCGTGCGTCATCTGTCATGCAACGTCAACAATTTGCTTTAAAAGCCTACTCCTCCTACACCCCTGGGCTAATTGACTAAAACCTGGTAGGAAGTATTGGGGTGACTTGTAGAGCAAAAATAGCTAAAATCGTTCCTATCAAAAATCCAAGATGGCCACCGTTGGCCATCTTAAAAATGTATTTTTTCCCTTCTTCTCCTGAACCCAAATGCCAGTTGACTTGAAACTTGGTAGGAAGTTCCGGGTAACTTGTAGAGCAAAAATAGCCAAAATAGTTCCAATCGGAATTTCAAGATCCCATCTTGAAAATCTATTTTTCACTTCTTCTACTGAACCAAAAGACCAATTGACTTGAAACTTGGTAGGAATGATCAGGGTGTCTTGTAGATAAAAAATAGCTAAAATCGTTCCGATTGGAAATCCAAGATGGCCCCCGTGGCGGTCATCTTGAAATTTATGTTTCGCTTCTTCTCCTGAACCAAAAGGCCAGTTGACTTGAAACTTGGTAGGAAGGATCAGGGTGACTTGTAGATCAAAAATTGCTAAATCCGTTTCAGTTGGAAATCCAAGATGGCCTCCATGGCGGTCATCTTGAAAATCTATTTTTTGCTTCTTCTCCTGAACCAAAAGGCCAATTGACTTGAAACTTGGTAGGATGCATTGGGGTGACTTGTAGATCAAAATGAGCTAAAATCATTCCAATTGGAAATCCAAGATGGCCACTGGTGGCCATCTTAAAAATCTATTTTTCGCTTCTTCTCCTGAACCAAAAGGCCAACTGACTTGAAACTTGGTATGAAGCATCAGGGTGACTTGTAGAGCAAAAATAGCTAAAATAGTTCAGATCCGAAATCCAAGATATGACAGCCATCTTGAAAATCCATTTTTCGCTTCTTTTACTGAACCAAAAGGCCAATTGACTTGAAGCTTAGTAGGACATCAGGGTGACTTGTAGATCAAAATGGTTCAGATTGGAAATCCAAGATGGCCCTTGTGGCAGCCATCTTGAAAATCTATATTGCACTTCTTCTCCTGAACCCAAAGGCCAATTGACTCGAAACTTGGTTGGAAGTATGGGGGTGACTTGTAGATAAAAAATAGCTATAATTGTACTGATCCAAAATGGAAGATGGCCACCATGGTGGCCATCTTGAAAATCTATTTTTCGCTGCTTCTCCTGAACCAAAAGGCCAATTAACTTGAAACATGGTAGGAAGCATTGGGGTGACTTGTCGATCAAAAATAGCTAAAATCCTTCCTAATGGAAATCCAAGATGGCTGCAGTGGTTGCCATCTTGAAAATCTATTTTTCACTTCTTCTCCTGAACCCAAAGGCCAGTTGATTTGAAACTTGGTAGGAAGCATCAGGGTGACTTGTAGATCAAAAATAGCTAAAATATGCGGTCATCTTGAAAATCCATTTTTTGCTTCTTCTACTGAACCAAAAGACCAATTGATTTGAAGCTTGGTAGGAAGCATTGGGGTGACGTATAGATAAAAAATAGCTGAATTCATTCCAATCCTAAATCCAAGATGGCCTATGGCCATCTTGAAAATTTATTTTTCATTTCTTCTCCTAGGCTGGTGGACTTGAAACTTGGTACGAAGCATCGCGATGACTTGTAGATTAAAAATAGCCTAAATCATTCTTATCGGAAATCCAAGATGGCCTCTGTGGTGGCTATCTTGAAAATCTATTTTTGGCCGCTTCTCATGAACGGAAAGGTCAATTGACTTGAAACTTGGTAGGAAGCATCAGGGTGACTTGTAGATCAAAAATAGCTAAAATTGTTCCAAGATGACCACTATCTTGAAAATCTGTTTATCGCTTCTTCTCTTGAACAGAAAGGCCAATTGACTTGAAACTTGGTAGGGAGCATTTTGGGTGACTTATAGATCAAAAATAGCTAAAATTGTTCCGATCAGAAATCCAAGATAGCTGCCATGGCCGCCATCTTGAAAATCTATATTTTGCTCCAAAAGACCAATTGACTTGAAACTTGAAACTTGGTAGGAAGCGTCAGGGTGACTTGTAGACCAAAAATATTTAAAATTGTTCTGATCAGAAATCCAAGATGGCCACCATGTTTAAAATCTATTTTTAGCTTCTCCTGAACTGAAAGGCCAATTGAAATGAAACTTAGGAAGCATCAGGGTGACTTGTAGATACAAAATAGCTAAAATTGTTGTGATGGGAAATCCAAGATGGTGGCCACCATCTTGAAAATCTATTTTTCGCTTCTCCTGAAACAAAAAGCAGTTTGTCTTGGAATATGATAGGAAGCATTGGGGTGACCAGTAGACCAAATTAGCTAAAAACATTCTGATTTGAAATCCAAGATGGCCTCCATGGCAGCCATCTTAAAAATCTATTTTTCACTTCTTCTCCTGAACAGAAAGGCCAACTGACTCTAAACTTGGTAGGATGCATCAGGGTGACTTGTAGATAAAAAGGAGCTAAAATTGTTCCGACCAGAAATCCAAGATGGAGCAATTGCCACTATCTTGGAAATCTTTTTTGCACTTCTTCTCTTGAACCGAAGGGCCAAGTTATCTGGTAATCAGGTGAGTGATACAGGGCCATCTGGGCACTCTAGTTTACATATATCTTGAAATGTGGAATAAGAGATCTCCAGACATTCTTAGGATAATGGATGAGCCAGAATCAAAAACAAAAGTTTTTCAGTGAGCCAGCAATAATTTAATCTTATATTTTAGCATCTTGATTTTGGTGTATAATATTTTAGTGAGCATTAATTCAACCCCGTTAGCACTAAGTGGTGCCAGTAAAATCAATACTGTCACCACATAACATTATGTCTCTTTTTTTCCAGTTGTGGAAAGTGATTATGACAGTGAAGAGGAAGACTATGGTAGAAGATCCACACGAAAATCAGCAAGAAAACGTGTCAACTATAGAGAAATTAACAGTGATGAGTCAGAAACAAAATTTGCTGAAGAAGACTCATATCATGCATCTGATTTCAGTTCAGATGAAGGAAGGAGAAAGAGATCATTTGGAAGGTTTAGGTCAAGAAGTGAAAAAAGTAAGAGAGACAAGAAGAGAAAGAAGAGAAAGCATGTAATGTCTTCCGAAGACGAAAGTGAGGAAAGTGATACAGATTCTAGACCTTCTTCTAAGAAGAAGGAAAAGAAACCAAACAGAAGAAAAAGATATGATAGTGATAAAGACAGTTATAGTGAAGAAAGTGATGATGATGATAAGTACAGAGAAAGGGTAGCAGTAAAAGGAAAGAAAAAGGTAAGAATAGATTCAGAAGAATCGGGAAGTGAAGAGACTATGGATGAGTCTAAAGCAAAACAAAAGAAGAAACCAAAGGTTATACAATCAGAATCTGGTAGTGAATCTGATTTGGAAGAAGGCCAAGTTTTGGACAAAGATGATGTTGAAGATGGTGATGGAAATGAAGATGGAAGTGAAACAGAAGTTTCTGAAGGTGACTGGGAGGAAATAGATATAAATAGTGGAAGTGATAAAGGCGAAAGAATGAAAAGCCCAAAACAGGGGTCTAGTTCTCCTCAGAAACTTAATACCTCAGAATTAAGAAGAGATGCTTCACAAAAGACGGTTGGGAGCCCATCAAAAAAGGCTTCCAAGGTACTGCAGAAAATGATCTCTCCTGGAGAAACTTCAGAGGAATTAGAAACGGGGGATGATGGGGAAAATAATGTAGAAGCTGGTAAGAATTTGAGGAAACCTATGCCAGGTGAAAAGAACGTAAGAAAGAGGAAAAGTACAGATACATCTATTGATGAAAGCAAAAGCTTTGAATCAAAATATCAGCAGGAGATTGAAGATACTTCTACTAAATCAGATGAATGCACAGAAAAAGATATGGAACGTACTTCTCGAATACATCCAATTTTTGAGTGTAGTGTCAGTTTAGAAACCCTTTCAGACAATATATTACAAGCTGATAGTATTCATAAAGGAGATATTCAAATGGAACCAAGTCCTGATAAAGAAATGCAAGATTCTGCATCAGACTCTAGTCCTATTAAGAAGAAGAGAACTAGGAGGACCAAAGCACAAATGGAAGCTGCCAGAAAGATAGAAGAAGAGATGATTGAACAGTTGATAGCCGATGGCGTCTCTCCTGAAATTGCTAGAAAAAAGATTTGTGGGAAAAAGTCAAGGTCACGGTCTTTTGAGCAACTTCAGATTTCTGCAACTGATGCAGTTACTTCAGACCAAGTAAATGATAATACTGAAGAAAATTCAGAAGTGCAGACTAATGTAGGTGAAATAGAAAAGACTGGGTCTGAAGTTGTAATTAAGAAAGAACCAGAGAGAACTGCAGAGACTAAAATAGATGAAAGAAAAAATGAGAGTCCGCTGTCAGCTAGAAGAGATTACAACAATGCTCCTGTAGGTATTGTTAAACCTGAAGTGAGGCAGGGTGTAATTGTAGAAAATAGACAAGTTATGGATTCCATGAGAGGTCCTGTGGGACCTGGAGGACGGCCACATGTGGGTAGCATGGTCAGTCCACTTCAGGGGATGAAAGATATGACAATGGGTAAAATATCAGATCAAGGAGGATTTTCACCTCCAAATATGCCACCTGGGTATCAAAATAGAGGAAATACAGAAGGATTTCGGCAACCCAATTATCCAGCATACCCTTCTCAGCAAGGCCCTTATGGCCCTCCTCAACAATCCTACCAGCAAGGTATACCTCATAGACCTTATTCACATACAGATGAACAAGGTCCTATGTCTCCGGGCAGTTATCCGCCTGCCAGTCAGTATGGGTCCCCAAATATGCCACCGGGATCTCAAGGATATTATCCAGGATCCTTCAGATCGGCCTTGGAGGGTCCACAAAGTCCTCCAGCTGGTTTTGGAGGTTATGGTCCTGTGGGAGGTCAAAACTACCCCCATCAAGGGCCTTATAGCCAAGGCTTCCATTCCCCGACAGGACCTTACCAAGGACAGTTGCAAGGGGCTGGTCCTTATCCAGAACCACAGGGTGCCCACCAGGGTCCACATCCAGGATCATCAGCTCAAATGAATTATCCACCAAATATGCCTTCTGGCTACCCTCAGATACCTCAGCCACGTCACCCACCCCCTCATGGCATGCATTACCCCCAGGCTGTGCAACCTGTTAGTCCAAACCAGCCTGTCAGACCTCAGCCTTACCCAGCAACACATGCAGGTCCTCCTAAGTCAGACAGCCCCAGTGTTAGACCACCTATGGCTGGTGTGCCTCCTAGAAGTAGACGTGGTTTCATGATGGACAACATTCTAAAACCAACATCGACTGGCATAAAGGAAGAAGAAAATGTGGATGAGATAAATGATATTGTTAATTATGTAGCTAATGACGAATATTTTAAAGAACATTAAAACAGAATTTGCAAATTCAAATTAACATGGCTGATAAAATATATAACTGTGCAGTAAAGCTTCAATGACTCAAACACCAATGGCTTATTTACCATGGCTGATTCAAACTTGTTTTTTGAGTCCCTAAGAAATTCTTCTTAGTCGGAGAAAACAAATATAAAGGGATATATTAGAGAAATTTTCTTACTTTATCATGAACATGCATGTTGTGTGTACTCATTAGAATTGCCTCATTGAGGCTGTTCTAATGAGTATACTCAACATACCAGTATTTTATAGAAGATGGAAAAGACATCCCTGAATTTCCCCATTTTCATCCTGACCTAGCTCTATGATGAGCCCTCAGTTGTTAGAAGTACATGTCTCGAACAAATTTCCAGGGTCCTAATGTTGTTCTAGCCATTGAAATTTGACTAAATGAACAGACCACCATGATTACACTACATAGTGTACCATCATGATCCGTACTGTACTTATCCTAAAATTTGAGTCCATTAACCCATTTTATGTCAAGTGGACTCCTACCACAACTCTTAGGACTGGTCTGTTTCCAATAGAAGGGTGTCTGGTTAGTTTTAGTATTACTATGTTTTATAGAAATTCCTGTGTTAAATGTAGACAGTGTAGAACCTGATCAGATGCTTCATTCAGAAGCATTTGATCTGTGTGCACTTATTTCTGCTGAACAAAAAGGCCAATTGACTCGAAACATAGTAGGAAGCATCAGAGCGACTTGGATATCTAAAATAGCTAAAATCGTTCCAATCAGAAATCCAAGATGGCCGCCATGGCTGCTATCTTAAAAATCTATTTTTTGCTTCTTCTGAACCGAAAAGCAAATGGACTTGAAACTTGGCAGGAAGCATCTGGGTTACTTGTAGATCAGAAATAGCTAAAATCATTCCTATCAGAAATCCAAAATTGGCTGCCATGGCCGCCATCTTGAAAATCTGTTTTGGCTTCTTCTCCTGAAACAAATGGCCAACTGACTTTAAACTTAGTAGGATTCATAGGGGTGACTACTAGATCAAAACTAGCTAAAATCAATCAGATCAGAAATACAAGATGGCCGCCATCTTGAAAATCTATTTTTCACTTCTCCTGAACCAAAAGGCCAATTGACTAAAATCTTGGTAGGAAGCATCAGGGTGACCTTGTAGATAAGAAATAGCTAAATTAGCTTCAATCAGAAATCCAAGACGGCAACCATTGCTGCTATTTTGGAAATCTATTTTGCGCTTCATTACCTGAACCGAAAGTCTAAATGACTTGAAACTTGGTAGAAAGCATCAGGGTGACTTGTAGATCAAAAATAGCTAAAGTCATTACGATTGGAAATCCAAGATAGCCTCCATGGCCACTATCTTAGCCACCACGGTGACCATCTTGAAAATCTATTTTGTACTTCTGATGAACAGAAAGGCCAATTGACTCAACACTTGATAGTAAGTATCAGGGTGACTTGTAGATCAAAATAGCTTAAATCATTCTGATGGAATATCCAAGATAGTCACCCTAGCAGACATGTAGAAAATCCAAGTTGGCCACCATCTTGAAAATCTCTATTGAACTTCTTCTCTTGAACTGAAAGGCCATTTGACTTGAAACCTGTCTGGTAATCAGGTGAGTGATACAGGGCCATCTTGGCCCTCTTGTTTCATCACCTATCTCTCAAAGATTGCCACCTCTGTGTAAAGCGGGATTAGTATGTGAATTTATATCATCAACCTGGATCAAGAAATCTGATTGGTTGAAAATTAGAACTGGGTGTGGCATGTTAATTTATTTAGCATGGCAATGGTTTATCTAAAATACAAGTTGGGTATAGTTCCTGTTCAGGTGCCTAAAATGCTAGCTGAATGGGAAACAATGCAGATACAGATCAAACTGCTCCAAGGAGCAGTCTGATCTGGGTCTACACTGTTTGCTCCGACGTATTTGGACACTTCAACTCCTCAAGGTACTTATCCTAAACTTTGAAGAAGTCGTTCAGCTAACTTGTCTGGGTGTCTAGTAGTGATGGCTGAATGGCAAACTTTGCAGACGATAATGAGCAATTTGATGAGATTCTGCTCTGTTTGCTCAGTGCTGTCTGTCCAAATATCTAGAATGAATAGAGTACACAGTGGTCATTTTCAGTTGTTTTTTTTTTCATCTGTATTGTAAAGAATCATTTTTTTTTTTGTATTCCAAGGAAGTATTTATACTGTAAATTCTTACACATATTATATTTTCCGTATATAGATGTCATTGAATTTTAGATGTATACAAAGTAGTGTTGGGAGTCTGTCACAAGTTTATAATTGATCATTGGTCTTGTAAAACCAGCTGATTATCCACTAATAGTCCACTTGGAGAAATACATTCATTCTTATTTAAGCCCTCATCCAGGAACTTATTAGTACTTCCAGATAAGATAGGTATATATATATCCACAAAATATTTTTCTTATTTCTCCATGAAAACTTATGTTGTGGTACTTATTATAAGCACCTCTCTATGCTTCTAATGAGTATCCCAACTTATCTTTTTGTGGAGAAATAAGAAAATTGTCTACTTTGCTTGAAAAAGCTGGAGGAGTATTTGCTAATTTCCAGCTTTTATCAAATTTCTTCATCTTTGTTCACCACAAATTTAAAATGACCCAAGTAGACAGCTTAGTATTTCATTTTTTATAACATTTCTATTAAAATGAAAAGAGAGAAAAAAATATGTTCCTTAAAATAAAACTTTTCGATAATTCATTAGTCCCTCTATGAAAATTGTACTCATTAGTCCACTATGAAAATTGTTTTTTATCATCTGTCACAAGAGGAAAAAGTCTGCTGATCCATTGTAATTGGGCTGTGCCATGCGAAAATATATTTATCTTTGGGCATGTGTGGAGAGCGAAGGCTCAGATCAGCCTGCACATCCATGGAGTCTGATCAGGGCCTTCACTGTCCACTAACAGAATCATTGGATACTATAGAATGTATGAATGGAGAGCAAAATTAATGCCCTGATTATACTTTGTGCATGTGCAGGATGATCTGAATCTGGGCATATATATCAGTTCACATAACGAAATTATGGAGGGGATATGGGTGAATATATAATTACGGGTTTTTTCGTATCCTGGAGTATTGATTCCGTTGTATTCATTAAAAACCGTCTGAAGTCTGTGCTGTGTAATAAATTTTCAGTCATGTTGCACAGTTAGATACTTAAAAATGGAAGGTGTTGAGAAAGTATGTCCTATACTTTCAATATAACGGTAAAATGTCTGGGCCCAGTTGTTCAAAGCTAACGACGTCGTTAGTTAACGATTCATTAAAATTTACATCGAGTGATACGCAAATATGCTGAAATTTTTTGCTGAAAAAATGTGAGTAGCTTTTGCAGTGCAAAAGCTACTCACATTTTTTTAGCAAAAAATATCAGAATATTGTATATTGTATCCGCTAAAACAGTTAACAAAATGACCCTTAACAAGCTCGTTAAGCTAACGATGCTTTGAACAACTGGGCCCTGGATTTCAAAATTCAAACTTCATTTCATTTTTAGTTCACATGAGCTATGCTCAGGATGAGCTATAGTGATCATTTTTTGTCTGTTGTCTGTCCGTGCATGCGTGTGTCTGTTCATCCATTAACATTTTCAAACAACTTCTCCTCTGAAGCTACTGAGCCAATTTTATTCAAATTTCATATGGAGCCTCCTTAGATTGGGGGAACGAAGTCCGTTGACTAAGATGGCCGCCATGACCATATATGGTAAAAACCTTTAAAAATCTTCTTTTCCAGAACCAAGGATGCCTTGGGGCTGAATCTTTGCACAAATCATTGGGAATGGGAGGTCTTCCAAAGCTGCTAAAATGATGCTCATTTGACCTTTTTATGGCAAGGTCAAATTTGCTTCCCTGTGCATTTGTATGGGCCCCATACAAAAATGTTGAGATTTCAAACGACTTCTCATCTGAAGCCTCTGGGCCAATGTTGCTCAAATTTCAAGTCGAGCCTCCTTGGGGCAGGGGAATGAAAGATTGCTAAAATAGTCATGGTCCATTGACCAAGATGTCTGCCATGCCCATAATGGTAAAAACCTTTAAAATTCTTTTTCTCCAGTAATGGGCCTAATCTTTGCACAAATCATCGGGGACAGGAGGTCTGCCCAAATTGCTAAAATGATGGTCCTACGTTGATGTTTGACCTTTTTATGGCAAGGTCAAATTTGCTTTCCCATGCATTTGTATGGGCTCTATACATCTGTATGGGAAAAATGTTGAAAATTCATATTTTGGACATCTCCTCTAAAGACTATGATCTAACTGAGTTGAAACTTGTCTACTTTGCTTGAAAAAGCTGGAGGAGTATTGCTAATTTCCGGCTTTTATCAAATTTCTTCACCTTTGTTCACCACAAATTTAAAATGACCCAGGTAGACAGCTTAGTATTTCATTTTTAGCTCACCTGAGCTCTGCTCAGGATGAGCTATTGTGATCACTTTTCGTCCGTCGTCCGTCCGTCCGTCCGTGCGTCCGTCCGTCCGTCCGTCCGTCCGTGCGTCCGTCTGTTAACATTTTCAAACGACTTCTCCTCTAAAACCGCTGAGCCAATTTTGCTCAAATTTCATATGGAGCCTCCTTAGGATGGGGGAACGAAAAATTGCTAAAATGGTTGCGGTCCGTTGACCAAGATGGCCGCCACGCCCATATATGGTAAAAACCTTTAAAAATCTTCTCCTCCAGAACCGAGAATGCCTTGGGGCTGAACTTTTGCAGGAATCATCGGGGACGGGAGGTCTACCAAAATTGCTAAAAGAATTGTCGTACGTTGACGTTTGACCTTTTTACGGCAAGGTCAAGTTTGCTTCCCTATGCATTTGTATGGGAAAAACCTTTAAAAATCTTCTTTTCCAAAACCCAGCATGCCTTATGGCTGAATCTTTGCATATATCTGTGGGAACAGGAGAGCTACCAAAATTGCTAAAATAATGGTGGTACATTGACATTTGACCTGTTTACGGTAAGGTCAATTTTGCTTCCTTATGCATTTGTATGGGAAAAATGTTCAGAATTTCAAACAACTTCTCCTCTGGAGCTTCTGGGCCAATTTTGCTTAAATTTCATATGGAGCCTCCTTAGGGTGGGGGAACAGAAAATTGCTAAAATGGTCACGGTCCGTTGACCAAGATGGCCGCCACGCCCATATATGGTAAAAATCTTTAAAAATCTTCTTCTTCAGATCCGAGAATGCCTTGGGGCTGAACCTTTGCAGGAATCATTGGGGACGGGAGGTCTACCAACATTGCTAAAAGAATTGTCGTACGTTGACATTTGACCTTTTTACAGCAAGGTCAAGTTTGCTTCCCTGTGCATTTGTATGGGAAAAAACCTTTAAAAATCTTATTTTCCAAAACCGAGCAGCCTTATGGCTGAATCTTTGCATATATCTTCGGGAACAGGAGGGCTACCAAAATTGCTAAAATAATGGTCATACATTGACATTTGACCTTTTTACGTTAAGGTCAATTTTGCTTCCTTATGCATTTGTATGGAAAAATGTTCAGAATTTCAAACAACTTCTCCTCTGGAGCCTCTGGACCAATTTTGCTCAAATTTCATATGGAGCCTCCTTAGGTAGGGGGAACAAAAGATAGCTAAAATGGTCACGGTTCGTTGACCAAGATGGGCGCCATGCCCATATATGGTAAAAACCTTTATAAATCTTCTACTCTAGAACCGAGGATGCTTTGGGGCTGAATGTTTGCATAAATCATCGGGGACAGGGGGTCTACCAAAGTTGCTAAAATAATGGTCATACATTGACATTTAACCTTTTTACGGCAAGGTCAAGTTGCTTCCTTATGCATTTGCATGGGAAAAAACATTTAAAATCCTTAATCTCCAAAACCGAGGATGGCTTGTGGCTGAATCTTTGCATATATCATCTGGAACAGGCAATCTACCGAAGTTGCTAAAATAATTGTCATACATTGACATTTAACCTTTTTAGGGCGAGGTCAAGTTTGCTTCTGTATGCATTTGTATGGGCCCCATACATTTATATGGAAAAAATGTTGATAATTTCAAATGGCTTTTCCTCAGACGCCTTCGGGCCAGTGTTGCTCAAATTTCATGCGGAGCCTCCGTGGGCAGGAGAATGAAAGATTGCTAAAATGGGTATGGTCCATTGATCAAAATGGCTGCCATACCCATATATGGTAAAAACCTTTAAAAATCGTCTTCTCCATAACCAAATATGCCCTGGGTCCTAATCTTTGCACAAATTACGGGAGACAGGAGACCTACCAAAATTGCTCAAATGATGGTTCTATGTTGACATTTGACCTTTTTGCCTCCAAGGTCAAATTTGCTTCCCTATTTGTGTGGGCCCTATACATTTATATTGAAAGTATCGAAGTGACTTGTAGATCAACAGTAGTTAAAATTGTTCTGATTGGAAATCTGAGATGGCCATCATCTGGTTTATATTTATAATATTTCCCTGCCACTGTGCTGTTTACATGTATAAAATCACGATTCTTCAGAAACCACTTAGCCAATTTCCACCAAATTTCACATTGATCCTTCTGTTAAAATTCAGAAACCACTTAGCCGAATTCCACCAAATTTCACATTGATCCTTCTGCTGAAATGTGTTTGATAGTTTATTCAAATGATCATGCTCCATTGACTGTCAGGCTCATATATTCTTCTTCAAAACTAAGAACTGTTCAAATGATGATATTTTCATTAGTTGCGATGATAGGACTGGCAAAATGTTGCATAACATCTGCATGTCTGCAGTGGCTATGTCACTCAGGTGAGCGAATTGTGGCCCGTGGGCCTCTTGTTTATATGGAGCATTGGGGTGCCTAGTAGACACAAAATAGCTAAAACTGAGCTGATCCAAAATGGCCGCCACAGCTGCCATCTTCAAAATCAATTTTCAACATCTCTTCACAAACCTTTGGTCAATTTGAGCCGAAACTTGCTTTGTAGCAACAAGACAACTTCTGGATCAAGATGAGCTAAAATCCTGTCAATCGAAAATCCAAGATAGGTGCCGTAGCCGCCATCTTGAAAGTCTGTTTTGGACATATTCTTGCAAACCACAAGGTGAATTAAGTTGAAACTTACAATATAGCAACAGGTTGATTGGTAGATGAAAAATAGTTAAAAGCATGCCAATTTGAAATCCAAAATGACTGCCGTAGCCACCATCTTGAAAACTAATTTTTGACTTCTCCACCCAAACCATTTGGCAATTCGAGTTGAAACACACTATAGCAACAGACCTCTAGATTGAAAATAGTTAAGACTGTGCCGATCGGCCACCACAGCTGCCATCTTGTTTTTAAATGTCTTCATATCTGAAATTGCTTGTTTTGTTTGGTTTTCTGCAGTGGGTATTTCACTCAGGTGAGCGAGCAGTGGCCCGTGGGCCTCTTGTTATTCATGACCGCCTTCCATAAAATAGATTCTTTTGAAGAGGTAAAAAATTATATTATCTTTTGTTTATTGTAAGAGTCCTTTCAAAAACAATTCATTGCTGACTGCTTATAAAATTCAAGTTAAAGGTCTGTCCCTAGATGTTATGTCCATACTGTTACAACTTCATCTAGATCTTGCAATGAAGCCTCTACATTTGGAATGGACACAGTTGAACGTCAGCAACACTTCTATTACTGCATTATTCAGTTTATCAGTGGAAACGCAACTGAAGAACAAAACTATATCAGGAAAAATGACTATGGAATGAAAAACTTTGCATGTTACATTTATTATTTATCCATGCCGTTCATTTTTTTTTCATTTGAAAGTAAATCTTTTTCATATGAATCCATTTTGACATAAATGGGGATGAAATAAACTGAGTGTTTCTTACTATGGACACCACTCTGTCTGTTGAGACATATGGTATGTGTTATTTCCATAACAAATTCCGAAATGTCCATACCGTAACGGTCTATACCATTACTTTTTACATCCACACCGTTACTCTAGTGTGTAATGGTGCAGACATTTTCATGTTCATTTTCTTGAATATGCATTTTGTTGTAAAGCCTTGTTGAAGTTATAGTTTCCTGTGGATTTGCTTGGAAGTCAGTTAACATAATATGCCAAAGATATGTTTGATCAACAGATTTATCATCAGTGTTTTTCACATTTAATGCCAATTCAGGGATACCCATCCTGTTTGTAACTCTGTTCATATTATGTTTTTGGATCAATAGTTTTGTTGCCTGCGTAAAATATGTCCTGAAGCCTGTAATTATCCACTGAAAAAGATTAAAAGGGTCTGAGACTTATACATTTAACATGCCAAAATGCTGTCTTGAAGTTACTATATTTTTACCCTTATGGTTGTCATGTACCCTTACGACTGTCATTTCCATTACAAATGAAAATAAAAATGAATTATTTCAAACAGAAATATTTTCTACTAGGTTTCCTTTCATGACAAAACAGAAGTATACATAATGGCATGATGACCACAGCAAGTGTGACTTTACAAAACACCCCTTTTGATAGTCACAGGGAAATTTTGTCTAAATTTCACTATTTTTATAATCCCCGCAAACTTTGTTTGTGGTGGGGTAGACTGTTTTCACGTCCGTCCGCGACACTTTGGTGTTTTCCTTATGTCTTAAAAATGCAGCGATGGATATTCATCAGTTTCTGCAAACACATTGATATCAATTAGGTGTACCCACATAAGAGAAAGTAAGGGTTAGGGGCCAATTCTCTTGGAGTTATTGCCCTTTGTAAAATTTCTTAATGCAGTAAAAAGTTTGTGTGCACACTATCTCTTTAACCATTGGCTGGAATTTGACCAAACTAGCACAGATACATCATCAGGATTTGAGAAAGAAGTGATTTGATTTTGGTGACCTTGACCTTATTTTTAAGGTCACTACATTATAAATACTCTAAAAATTAGCCTTGTGTGCACCCTATCTCATGAATCATTAGATGGAATTTGTTCAAACTAGCACAGATACTTCATTGGGATGGTGGAAAGAAGTGATTAGATTTTGGTGACCAGGTCCTCATTTTCAAGGTCACACTGACACTTTGAAACTAAAATTTTGATAGAAAAAAGCTTATCTCTTGAACCAGTGGTTGGAATTTGACCAAACTAGCACAGATAGAGCAATTGGATGACACTTTGAAACTAAATTTTTATAGAAAAAAGCTTATGTGCACATTATCTCTTGAACCAATGTTTGGAATTTGACCAAATTAGCACAGATTCATCAGTTGGGTGGGTGGGGGGGGGGGGGGGGGGGGGGGTGGGGGGGTGGGGAGAGAAGTGATTAGATTTTACTGACTTTTACCTCATTTTCAAGGTCACTACAATGTCTATACAGTACAGTGACATAGCCATAGTTGTTGACTGGGACATCATACCACAAAAAATTGGTTCTCACTATGCTACTTGGGTGAAGTACAAATTTTACATAAGAATGTCTTCCATTTTGAAGAATAAGTTGTCTTAGTTTTGTTTTCTTTACTGGCCATTCCTGTGTGGGACTGTGGGGTAACTTGGGGGTCATTTTGGTACAGATGTGTGGCCCAACATTTCAAAACCCATCCTATTTATATACCTGGGCTCTGACAATTGAGACCCATTCATATACTTACGTTCAAAATTGCCACCTATACATATACAAGTATGGGACAGACAATAGCTTCTAGGGAATAATAATCAGCCTATTTAGACTGATTTTAGATCAAGCTTTCTTATAAAGATAAATTCAAGGATCGATCGATCGTTGGATGCGCCGTCCGACTGGAGACCAGGAGGTCGCGGGTTCAACCCCCGCCGAGGTCGGCAACATTCTTTCGTGGAGATTGATCATGAAATATTTTCTACGGTCATTCTCTCCCTTCCGCTGATTCAAGAAGGGCAGTTGTCAGTTTCTGGCGAAAGAATGTGCACAATACTGGTTAACCGCTTAGAGGACTAAGCCTGCCCAGTAAACGTGTGGTTAGGTAAACTGACCGCGCTCGACATGACCCCATTGGGTTGACTGGGCCGTAAAACCTCAACACAAACAAACAAATTCAAGGAAATAGAGCAAGTTTAAAGCTATAGATATGCTTCAGCTACAAGAAGCGAGCCATTCATGTACCAAACACTGAAAAAATAGGGCCATTCATATACTTTCAGAGCTGTAAATAGGGGGCTATTTGGGCCACACTGCTGTATTACAACTTATAGGGGTGTTTGAGGTGCTGGTGGGTATCTAATAAGCATTGCTGATTGACACTTTTTTCATTGTAATTGTCCATGCATTTTATGTACTAAAACCTGAAGTTAGAAACATTCCTTTCGATATATAATAAGTATTAGAATGTCTTTGCATCAGATTTTATACTTATTTAGCATAAGTACAGCTTGAATGCAGAACAAAGCTCAGGTCAAGGACTACCGCGTAACAGGAGTGGACATTTTACTGTTATGGGGCACTTCTGGTTGCTGTAGAAATCCTAGTTTGTATTAGAATGGTGTCTGTTTAAGAATATTGTACTTTAAGTGTCATATTTTCATATTTTACATCGAAAAGTTCAGAGCAAATAAGTTGATTTTAGCAAGTAATATATGTCAAAAAGTCCTGTAACTGTAGATTCACCCTTATAGGGTTTGTCCAGTACATAAGTAAGTACGTACATAGGTACATACTTATGTTCACCTTTTGTCATCGCTCTAGTGCCTACATTTATAGATGGATTTTAATATAACTTCACACAAATGTTGGATATGACAGTATCTTGAGCAAGTTTGAATTTCAGGGCCCTGGGCTCAAGGTCATTGTGGCTATTTTTAGAAAAACTTTGTCAACGCTCTAGTGCCTACATTTATTGATGGATTTTAGTATAACTTCAAACAAATGTTGGGTATGACAATATCTTGAGCACGTTCTACTTTCAGAATCCTTGGCTCAAGGTCAAGGTCACTCTGACTATTTTTAGAAAAACTTTGTCCTCACTCTAGCACCTACATTTATTGATGGATTTTAATATAACTTCACACAAACGTTGGGTATGATATTATCTCGAGCAAGTTTGATTTTCAGGGTTCTGAGCTCATGGTCAAGGTTGTTGTGCCTATTTTTAGAAAAACTTTTTCATTGCTCTTGTGCCTACATTTATTAATGAATTTTAATATAACTTCACATAAATGTTGGTTATGATAATATCTCAGCAAGTTTAACTTTCAGGTTGTTGGACTCAAGGTCAAGGTATCTGTGGCTGTTTTTAGAAAAAAAAAAAAACTTTATCATCGCTGTAGCCCCTGCATTTATCAATATATTTTAATGTATCTCCACACAATTGTAGGATATTTTAATATCTTGAGCAAGTTCAACTTTCAGGTTGCTTGGCTCAAGGTCAAGGTAACTGGCTATTTTTAGAAAAAAAAAACTTTTTAATTGCTTTAGTGCCTACATTTATCAATAGATTTTAATATAACTTCACATAAATGTTAGGTATGATTTTATCTCTAGCAAGTCCAACTTTCAGGTTGCTGGGCTCAAGGTCAAGGTAACTGTGGCTATTTTTAGAAAAAAAACTTTGCCATCGATCTAGCCCCTGCATTTATCTGGATTTAGTACGTCTTCACAAAGTTGTTGGGCATTGTAATATCTCTAGCAAGTTCAACTTTCAGGTTGCTGGGCTCAAGGTCAAGGTAACTGTAGCTATTTTTAGAAAAAAAAAACAAAAACTTTGTAACCGCTCTAGCCCCTGCATTTATCAATGGATATTAATATATTTTCGCACATTTGTGGGTATGATAATATCTTGAGCAAGTTCAACTTTCAGGTCCTGGCTGGTCAAGGTTGACATGACAAATATTTTCTAATATGTGAGATCTAATCTCTCCCTGCCTGAAAATCTGAATGTTTACAATACAGTAGCTTAATGTCAAGGTCATATATGACCTTTACATTAAGGTCACAGACTTTTTGTTTCTTCATTCATATAACTATTATACTATTATATGCCATGAAATTTCCCAGTTCAGGTTTGCCCACACCAAGTATTGTGTGAGGGGATTTTTATCACCTGCGATGCGTTGTTTATCATTGGCACAACATTAATGTATGCTAATCCTGAAATATGCATGTATCATTGGGCAGGCTACCAGTTGGGTTACTCTTCCTGATTTGAAAGCTTCAAGTCAATGGCCAGCTAGAACAGAGTTGGGAACCTTGTGACTGTTCAGATATCCTGCACCAATGCATCTCCGTCAGTTCAGATAGTATATTCATTGATAATTTCCTTAAAGCTCCATACTCCTCAAAAATAGACATTTTTTATCCAAGAAAGATTTAATTAATTGATAAATAATATTGATTGATCATAAATTGTGACATCTGATAGCCTGTAAAATTTCAATTAGTCTCTCATCTTTGAAGTGGATAAAAAATGAAATGATTTTTTATCATATGTCTGAATTAATGTATGTCTGAATTAATATGGAGCCTTCAGCACTTAGCAATATATGTAAAAATTTCAGCAGACAATGTTTTAAAATATTTTTCTTTTTTCCTCAGAAAACAGGATTTGACATTTCATACAAGTTAATTTGCATGGAAAGTCAAATCCTGTTTTCTGGGAAAAATAAGAAAAAAATATCAATTTGTTGTTGAATTAGCTCAGAGAGTGGTAAAGATTAAATAAAGCCCTCCATATTTAAAGAGCCATTTGCTCAGATCCATAAGAAGCTTGTACACATCTTTTTAGCTCACTTATTTACTGTTTTTAGTATTGTTGTTGTACGTAAGTATTGTAGATATATGTACAGTGTAGCTGTAACATAAAGTTTTTATAAGTGACAGAAATTTCAGAAGATATGAGCCACAAAGTCAAAAAAGAAACGTTCGGACATGTGCTCCCAGTGAAGATTCAGATCAGCCTGTACATTTGCACATTCTGATTAGAGTCTTTGTTTTCTCACAGATGAGAATCTTCAGCTTGTTGGCAAATTTCAGCTTTTTCATCAATTTTCAAATTTCCAAAACAATGCAGATTCAGTCTGATCTGTTCAGATCTGTTGTTTTTAGATGGGATATAGGGGTTTCAGCTTTTTTCACTAAAAATGATTCTCATTCCTGTTAAATAAGGCAAGCATGAAGGAACTTTGCATCCTTGGTTATCCAAAATGCCCAAGTGAAGATTCTGATCAGACTTCATGAATGGGCATGCTGATCTGAATTTTTGCTGGGCACACATGTCCATAGGTTCACTTTCTGATGTTGAGGCTCATATGTAATCAAGATGATGACAGTCTAGGAGAGGTACCGTATTCCATCTAATTACCGCACATACCCCTATAAGCGCACAGTAAAGAAATTCCGTAGTCTTCAGATTACAGCCAGTGTACTTTTTTCTTTACTTCTTTATAAAGGCATATGTTGTGGGTACTCATTTGAATTGCATCGACTTGTCGATGCAATTCAAATGAGTTCACACAATATATGCTTTTATAAAAAAAAAAATCAGAAAAAAACTGCATTATCATCATTAAATATAAATCCTATTCTGATTTTTTGCAGGGTACCCTTAGTAGGTAGATATATATTTTACCACAACTGAGTGTTCTAAGTAATTTTGAAAAACATAAGCGCACAGGGCGGTAATTAGGTCGAATACGGTATTCATAGTATTTGGACTTGAACCCTTAAAAAGTGCCATTCACAAATGCAGCAGACCACACTTTAAAGAAAATTTTTTTTTTTTTTTTTTTTTTTTTTTTTTTGGTATTCATTTTTGGTAAATAAATCATGTCATTTCATGTGAATCATCTGCCAATTCACATGAAATGTCAATACTTATTTTCCATGATTCCATGAAAAGTAAAAAAAAAAAAAAAAGTAAAATGTTGTCTGCTAAAAAGTTTGCTTGGCACTTTGAGAGTTAAACCTTAGAAGCTGAATTTAAATATTGGCAGTTGATGGGTTAAAATTGCAGTAGTTACCCTAAGTATTAGGACACCTTAACTCCTTACCATACTTCATCCTTAATTTGAACATTTGACTACCTCCTGTCTAATAACATGGATGAGTGGCAAACAGTGTAGACCATGATTAGATAATGCATTCTGCAGCATCTGATCTAAGTCTACACTGTACTCAGGCCTCTCTGTTGAGATGCTTAGCGTAAATATGGTACCCTAACATCAAAACAAATAAGCAGAGATTTTCATTTTGCTATCAATCTAATGGCTTATTTTTTAACACTTAGCACTCCTGGTAAAATTTTCAGCATTCATTTGAAATATGTTTCTTATTTTTTCTGGAAATCAGGTTTTACATTTTCATGTAGACAATTTGCGTGAAATGTCAACTCCTGTTTCAATTTTTACCAAGCATGCTAAGCATTAAATGGTAGAAAGATTGTATGATATCACCTGATCATAGCTCTAGATAAGAGGGGGTATCTTATTTCTCCATGAATTAATATGTTGTGGTTACTCATTTGAAGTGGCTCAGTGAGGTGCTTCTAATGAGTACACATTTTCATGGAGAACATATATTGTGGGTACTCATTAGAAGTGCTAGGGGAGGTGCTTCTAATGAGTACCAAAACATAGTTTAGTGGAGAAATAAGAAAAAGAACATTATTATTCAGTTAAAAAAAAGCCCCTTATCTGGAGCTATGCTGATTTAGCCATTTATGGGCATGGGCAAATACGGTAAATTATATGTGTTATTGATGTGATTTTTACATTTCTTTTGTATTTGTAATTTTTTAACTGTGTTTGATTACACAAGTCCAAAACCTTGAAAAATTAATGTGATTTTAGATATATATTTTTAGTTTATCTGTAGTACTAGTGAAGTTAATATTGTATTTCTTCATTTTCTTTATGTATAACAATAGAGAGTGCAAATTCTTTCCTCTTAAAGTAGACACTCTTACAGAAGAGACAGAAGCCTCCCTTGTCAGAAAATCTACCATGTGTATCATGGCCTTAACCCTGGTCCTGCTGAACCCGGATATACCCCGCCTTTGCAAACAGTGTAGATCCAGATCAGTTGGCTTCTGAAGAAGCCAACTGATCTGGATGTGCACTGTTTGCCATTAAGTGAATTTGTATCAAAAACCTGGATCAAGTAATCTGATTGGCTGAAAATTAAAAGAGGGTGTGGCTTCTTAATTTATTCAGCATGACAAGGGTTAATATACCATTTGGATACCTTTACTCTTAATCATACTTATTCTTAACTTTGAACAAATTCATTTGATGACCTGATTGGGTGTCTAAATGTTGTGATGGAATGATACCTTGTAGATACTTCAGGCTCAATTTGCACAGGTATGTTTGACTGAAGTTTTAGGATAAGTATGGTACAAGTTTCTGCTAAAAGGACATTCCTTTCCAATAAATGTATTTTTAGCTCACCTGAATAATTGTCAAAAACATGGCCACAAGAGGGCAGGGCTTATTTTCCCTGTATACATGTATCTATAAAGAAAACTTTAAAAATCTTCTTGTTAGAAACCACTAGACTGATTTCACTATAATTCGGCAGAAATGCTTCCGTGGTGACCCTGTAACAAGATTGTTCAAGCTGTGATGATTCATCAAAAAACTGGCTGCCAAAAGGCGGAGCATAATTTCCCCAATATATCTATATTAAAAACTTTAAAACTCTTCTTGTCCGAAACCATTGGACCAATTTCAATTTAACTTTGCAGTCTTGTTGCTTTGATGACCCTCTAGCAAGATTGTTCATAAATAAATATGGCCATCAATGGCAAGGCTTATTTCCCCTAAAAGGTCCACTGGACTGATTTCAATATAATTTGGCAGAAATATTCCTTTGGTAACCTCTAGTAAGATTATTCAAGACAACAACACAGCAAGGCCACATACCTTCATGGATATTGACCATGAAATAACTTTTACAGTCATTCTTCCCTCTTTCACTGATTCAAGAAGTCAGTTGTAAATTACTGCCTTGTACCTAAATTACTTCACATAAAATTTGAACATTGAGCCATTGAAACTCAGGTGAGTGATATAGGGCCACTCTATCCTCTTGTTTTACATAGATCCATATAGGGAAAAAAATCTTGTGTGAAACTAGAAGGCCCAGGCCATTGATGTTTGGTATGTAGCTTTATCTAGTAGCCCTGGAGTCAAAAATGGCCCTGCCCATAAACACATATAGGGAAACACTTTAAAGTCTTCCTGCCTGAAACTAGAAGGCCCAGGCCTTTGATATTAGGTATGTAGCTTCGTCCAGTGGACCCCTATCAAGATAGTTCAAATTAAAGCCCAGTGGTAAGAAATGGTCCCACCTCAGGGGCAGTTTTTGGTACTTAGTCTCATTAAAGGAAAAACTTTGAAAATCTTCTTGTTTGAAAACTAGAAGATCCAGACCTCTGATATTTGGTATGCAGTTTAAACTAGAGGGCCCATCATGAAAACACGCCTATATAATTCTGACCCCCTTCAACCCCTCTTTTATATAGTAAAACTGGGATTTACAGGGGTATACATTATTTTTCTTATTTCTGCTTAAAAACATAGATTGTGGGTACTCGTTTGAACTGCCTTGCTGAGGCAGTTCTAACGAGTACCCACAATCTATGTTTTTAAGCAGATATATGAAAAATATCAGAATTTTTATATCTGAAAATTTTCATTTTTTGGTGGTAAAATTTTCAGCATATTTGAATTGGCATGTTTTCATGATGCTTTACTAAGATAGTTGTGCCCCCAACTTTGAAAAAGTGTGTGATAACTCTGAAATGGGAGATAATTAAAAGAAAAAAATATTGGTCACCATTTTTTTCATGAGGAATCCATATATGAAATTTCAAAACATTAATATACATTTACGTCTCTTTAGCAAGATACCTCAAAAAATATTTCAGCTAGAGCCTTCATATTTGGTATACTATTTGGGACTGAGGAGATCATGTGATTAAATTTTCAACCAATTAAATGAAATGATGTTGGAGTTATGGCCCTTTGCAATTTCTGGCCATTTAATGTTGTTAAGTTTAGAATCATGTATGTTAATGTTTTGAAATTTCATATATGGATTCCTCATGAAAAAATAGGTGACCCGTATTTTTTTTCTTCTCCAAATCATCTCCCATATATGAGTTACTTCCCTTTTAATAAAATAACACAGAAATCTCATTAGCAAGATAGCTCAAAAAGTATTTGAGCTGGAGCCTTGATATTTGGTATACTGATTGGGATTGAGGAGATCACCTGATAAAATTTTCATCCAGTTAAATGAAATGTTGTTGGAGTTATGGCCCTTTAAAATTTCTGGCCTTTTAATGTTGTTGCTTTATTGTGTATAGCATAAGTTTAGAACCATGTATGGTAATGTTTTGAAATTTCATTTATGGATTCCTCAGGAAAAAATAGGCGACCTATATTTTTTAGCTCACCTGAGCAGGAAGTGCTCATGGTGAGCTATTGTGGTCAATCAATGTCCATCGTCCGTCGTGCGGCATCAACAATTGCTTTAAAAGCCTACTCCTCTTACACCCCTGGGCCAATTGACTCGATACTTGGTAGGAAGCATCGGGGTGACTTGAAGATCAAAAATAGCTAAAATTGTTCTGATCGGAAATCCAGAATGGCCGCCATCTTGAAAATCTATTTTTCGCTTCTTCTCCTGAACCGAAAGGCCAATTGACTCCAAACTTGCTAGGAAGCATCAGGGTGACTTGTTGATCAAAAATAGCTAAAATCGTGCTATCGGAAATCCAAAATGGCCACCATGGCAGCCATCTTGAAAATCTATTTTTTGCTTCTTCTCCTACACCCAAAAGTCAGTTGACTTGAAACTTAGTAGGAAGCATCAGGGTGACTTGTAGATCAAAAATAGCTAAAATCGTGCTGATTGGAAATCCAAAATGGCCGCCATGGCCGCCACCTTGAAAATCTATTTTTCACTACATCTCCTGAGCTGAAAGGCCAATTGACTCCAAACTTGCTAGGAAGCATCGGGGTGACTTGTAGATCAAAAATAGCTAAAATCATGCCGATCAGAAATCCAAGGTGGCCGCCATGCCAGCCATTTTGAAAATCTATTTTTCACTTCTTCTCCTGAACTGAAAGGCCAGTTGACTCGAAACTTGGTAGGAAGCATTAGGGTGACTTGTAGATCAAAAATAGCTAAAATCTTGCTGATCGTAAATCCAAGATGGCCGCCATGGCGGCCATCTTGAAAATCTATTTTTTGCTTCTTCGCCTAAACCCAAATGCCAGTTATCTCGAAACTTGGTAGGAAGCATCGGGGCGACTTGTAGATCAAAAATAGCTAAAATCGTTCTGATCGGATATCCAAGATAGCTGCCATGGCCGCCATCTTGAAAATCTATTTTTCACTACATCTCCTGAGCTGAAAGGCCAATTGACTCCAAACTTGGTAGGAAGCATCAGGGTGACTTGTAGATCAAAAATAGCTAAAATCGTGCCGATCAGAAATCCAAGGTGGCCGCCATGGCAGCCGTTTTGAAAATCTATTTTTCACTTCTTCTCCTGAACTGAAAGGCCAGTTGACTCGAAACTTGGTAGGAAGCATCAGGGTGACTTGTAGATCAAATTAGCTAAAATCCTGCTGATCTGAAATCCAAGATGAAATCTTTTTTTCGCTTCTTCTCCTAAACCCAAATGCCAATTGACCTGAAACTTGGTAGGAAGCATCGGGGTGACTTATAGATAAAAAATAACTAAAATTGTTCCGATTGGAAATCCAAGATGGCCGTGATGGTGGCCGTCCTGAAAATCTATTTTTCACTTTTTCTCCTGAACCGAAAGGCTTATTGACTTTCAACTAGGTAGGAAGCATCAGGGTGACCTCTAGATCAAAAATAGCTAAAAGCGTCCATATCAGAAATCCAAGATGGCCACCATGACAGCCATCTTGAAAATCTATTTTACGCTTCTTCTCCTGAACTGAAAGGCCATTTGACTCGGAAGTTGGTAGGAAGCATTGGGGTGACTTCGAGATCTAAAATAGCTTAAATTGTTTGGATCGGTAATCCAAACAATTTGAAAATCTTTTTTTCTCTTATTTTCCTGAACCAAAGGGCCAGTTGATTTGAAAATTGGTGGGAAGCGTCGGGATGACTTGTACATATAAAAATAGCTAAAATGGTTCCAGTCGGAAATCCAAGATGGTGGCCATCTTGAAAATCTATTTTTCCCTTCTTCTTCTGAACTGAAAGGCAAATTGATTCGAAACTTGGTAGGAAGCATAGGGGTGACTTGTAGATAAAAAATAGCTCAAATCGTTGCCATAGGAAATCCCAAAATGCGGCCATGGTGTCCATCTTGAAAATCTGTTTTGAACTTTTTCTCGTGAACCCAAAGAGCAATTGACTCGAAGTTCGTTGGAAGTATCGAGGTGACTGTAGATCAACAGTAGCTAAAATCGTTCTGATTGGAAATCCAAGATGACCACTTAGCCATTTGGCACCAAATTTCACATTGATCCTACTGTTAAAATGTGATTGAGAGTTTGTTCAAATGATCACGCTCCATTGACTGTCATGCCATATAATTATATTCTTCTTCAAAATTAAGAACTGCTTAAATGATGATCTTTTCATTAGTTGCGATGACAGGATTGGAAAATTGTTGCATAACATCTGCATATCTGCAGTGGCTATGTTACTCAGGTGAGTGACTGGTGGCCAGTGGGCCTCTTGTTGAAGCAATCATCATGAATCTTCCTCCAAATGGTTGTCTTGATGATTTCTAGGTCAAGTTCAAAACTGGGTCACTTTGGGTCAAAAACTAGATCACCAGGCCAAATCAGCCATCCATTGTCCGTCATCCATTGTCAACAATTAGTTTGTTAACACTCTAGAGGTCACAGTTTTGGCCCAATCTTGATGAAACTTGCTTAGAATATTTGCCCCTATGAAATCTAGGTCATATTTGAAACTGGGTCACTTGGGGTCAAAAACTAGGTCATCAGGTCAAATCAAAGGAAAACCTTGTTAACACTCTATAGGTCACATTTTTGAAGCAATCATCATGAATCTTGCTCAAAATGTTTTTTCTTGATGATTTCTCGGTCCAGTTCGAAACTGGATCACTTGGGGTCAAAAACTAAGTCACCTGGCCAAATCAGCTGAAAATCTCGTTAACACTCTAGTGGTCACATTTTTGAAGCAATCATCATGAATATTGCTCCAAATGGTTTTCTTGATGATTTCTAGGTCAAGTTCAAAACTGGGTCACTTTGGGTCAAAAAACTAGGTCACCAGGCCAAATCAGCGGAAAACCTTGTTAACATTCTAGCGGTCACATTTTTATACCCCGCCACACAATAGTGGCGGGGTATTATGGTTTCACGTTGGTCGTCTGAGTCCATCCGTCTGTCCGTCCGTCATCCGTCTGTCTGTTTTCCGTTTCTGGATGATAACTTGAGTAAACATGGATGGATTTTCTCCAAACTTGGTATGTGCATTGATATTGTGGAGATCTGGTTCGGGATAGCTAATGGGCAAATTTCGTCAATTTTTGACAGAGTTATCTGCCCGAGACACGCCCATATTTTCATTTACGGATGATAACTTGAGTAAACATCAATGAATTTTCACCAAACTTGGTATGTGCATTGATATTGTGGAGATCTGGTTTGGGATTGCTAATGGGTAAATTTCGTCAATTTTTGACGGAGTTATCTGCCCGAGACATGCCCATATTTTCGTTTCCGGACTATAACTTGAGTATACGGCAAGGGATTTTCACCAAACTTGCTATATGCATTGACATTAAGGACATCTGGTTTGGGATTGCTAATGGGCAAATTTCGTCAAATTTTTATGGAGTTATCTGCCTGAGACACGTCCATGTTTTCATTTCTGGAGGATAACTTGAGTAAATAACAAGGCCTTTTAACCAAACTTGCTATATGCATTGATATTATCAAGATCTGCTTTAGGATTGTTATCTGTCCATTGATATTATCAAGATCTGGTTTAGGATTGTTATCTGTCCCACCGTCATTTTCTTTCTCGACATTTTCGCAACGATAACTTTAATACATAAACAAATAATTGCTATGGCGGGGTATTATGCTTGCGGTGCTTTTATTGAAACAGTCATAAGTTCTAGGTCAAGTTTAAAACTGGGTCAAAAACTAGGTCACCAGGCCAAATCAAAGGAAGACCTTGTTAACACTCTAGAGGTCACATTTTTTGAAGCAATCATCATGAATCTTACCCAAAATGTTTGTCTTCATGATTTCTCGGTCAAGTTTGAAACTGGATCACCTTGTGTCAGAAACTAGGTCACCAGGCCAAATCAAAGGAAAACCTTGTTAACAATCCAATGGTCAAGTTTTCCCATTTAGGTCAGTTTCCCAGTAATTATTGGTCCTACATAGTGATATTTGGCACTTGTGAAGTGTTTGTGTTTAAGTGAGTTTCTCAGTAACTATTGCTCCTACACCCAGTGATACCTAGTACATGCATACATCTTAGCACGGCCTCTTGAGTGCAGTCATCCATATTTGACCTCCACCTCTATTTCACAGTCCATTAGACATGCTATATTGTCTTGTTAATATAATCATAATGAATTTTAATAAGAATGTTTCCCTTGATCAGTTCTAGGTCAGGTTCTCAAAGTGCTATGATACTCAGGTGAGCACTACAGGGCCATCGTGGCTCTCTTGTTGGTAATAAGTGTCCCAAAATTAAAAAACAAAACATGGAAACAGTGTATTTGACGTCCAGCTGTAGTTCAAATAAAAGGAGCGTTAATATAAATATATTTTTTTATTTAAATATTTTTTTGTGGATACTCATTAGAAGTATATGTACCATGCCACCTGGTGAGTCATGTCTGCTGAATACCCAAAATGCATGTTTTCATGGAGAAATAAGAAAAATATCATTACTTTATGGTTGAAAAATGTATCTTCTCTAGAGCTATGCTTTCTGATGAATTGTCTTACTCCATTAAGCGCCAATTACAGCTGCAGAAGACAACATTCTGTTTTTAGCTCACGTGAGCACAAAGTGCTCAAGTTAAGCTATTCTGATCATCCTGTGTCAGTCATGCGTCGCCAACATTTTCTTTAAAGACATCTCTTAAACTACTGATCCAATTTCCTCCAAATTTCACAGAACTGTTTCACTCACCCTTCATCAGAATTGCTCAAATGGTTTCACTCCAGTGGACAAGATGGCTGCCAGAGCTATAAAAAGAAAAGTCTTTAATGACATCTCCTCCTTGGCCAGTAGCCCAATTTCAAAATAATTTCACAGAAATGTTCCTCTTATGGCCCTCTACCAAAGGCCAGAGCTAAAAATAAAAAAAAAACAACAATATATATATATATATATATATATATATATATATATATATATATATATATATATATATATATATATATATATATATATATATATATAAAACCTTTAAATGACCTCTTCCACTGCCAGTGGCCCCAATTTCAAAATAATTTCACAGAAATGTTCCTCTTATGGCCCTTCATCAGATTTGCTAAAATGGTTTTGCTCAGCTGAACAAAATGGCCACCAGAGCTAAAAATTGAAAAACTTTTAAACAACATGTCCTCTGCGGCCAGTGGCCGGTTTTTACAATAATTTCACAGAAATGTTCCTCATATGCCCCTTTACCAAAATTGCTACAATGGTTCTGCTTGGCAGAACAACATGGTCACCAGAGCTCAAGATAGAAAAACCTTTAAACACATCTCCTCATAGGCTAGTGGTCCAGTTTCAAAATAATTTCCCAGAAATGTTTCTCTTATGCCTTTTTACCAAAATTGCTAAAATGGTTCCACTTGGCTGAACAAATTTGCCACCAGAGCTAAAAATAGACATCTTGGCTGAACAAATTTGCCACCAGAGCTAAAAATTGACAAAAGACGTTCTTTCCCTGCTGGTGCTTCTCAGGGTCTTCTTTCCCTGCTGGTGCTTCACAAATTTCCTACTTTTAAAGTTTTGCCTTGGCAACCATGTAAAATGGGAACCTTCAATTGACATGTCTCAAGCCATGACACCATCACATCTTCAAGCTACCTTCAGCTCAGGTGAGCAATCCAGGGCCATATGGATAGCCCTAATTTTCTTTTTTTTTTCTTTTTTTGTATTTTGTATTTTTCAGGGTAGATAAGACATTTCGATTCACATTAAATGTCAAGACTTATTTTCTATGAAAAAAAAAATTAATGTGTCGTCTGCTACAAATTTTGCTTGATGCCATAACTCTTTCAACCCTGCAGACCAAAACTTATACCTTTACAAACAATGTAGATCCAGATGATGGGATAGCTCATTATGAGCCTTCCCATCAGTATCCACTTTCTGTCATTACGAAAACACGCCTATTCCAATATACAGAAAATTTCACCTCCAAAAATTGAAAATTTTCAGATAAAAAACTCTGATATTTTTCATATTTCTGCTCAAAACATAGATTGTGGATACTCGTTAGAACCGCCTCGGTGAGGCGGTTCTAATGAGTACCACAATCTATGTTTTCGAGCAAAAATAAGAAAACTAGTGTATACCCCTCTAAACCCCTGTTTTATTATATAAAAGTGGGGTTTAAGGGGGTCAAAATTATATAGGCATGTTTTCGTGATGGCTGACTTCTGTTGTCCTCAGTGGCTCAGATGGGCATCCGACTGGTGATAGGAGGTCGCTGGTTCGATCCCCACCGGGTCCAGCAACATTCTTTTGTAGAGATTGATCATGAAATATTTTATGTGGTCATTTTCTCCCTTCTGCTGATTCGACTGAGTCACTGAGATTACTGATCACTAGTCAGGTGGGCATTCGAGTGAACCACCGAGGCTTCACTGGGTGTGTGGACGGCAAAGGATCCAGAGTTACTGCAGACTGACAGAGAGGTTGTCATCAGCAGCCTTTACATTAACCCTTGCACCTTGAGTCCCTGAAGCGGACTCTTCCATCTCTGAATTTAGGCCAGTCCATCATTGCAACAGAGTATCAATCAAATACAAGAACAGAATGGTAAACAGTGTAGATCTTGATGAGGCGGCTCATAATGAGATGTCTCATCAGGAACTACACTGTTTGCAAAAAACATTGCTTTGGTTTGCTGGGCTGAAAGGGTCTGACAGTAGGAGGCTAAAATCTGTAAGTACAAGGTAGGTACTATAGAGAGATTTATAAAAGATCCATTTAATGCTTAGCATGATGGGTCAAATTTTCAGCAAAGGACAGTTTGAAATATTTTTCTTATTTTTCCCAGAAAATAGGTTTTGACATTTTATGCAAATAGTCCTGAGGAGAAAATTTGCATGAAATGTCAAAACTTTTTTCTGGGAAAAAAGAGAAATATCAATTTGTCATCTGATAAATTTGCCCAGAATGGTAATGATTTAAAAGGCTTTAAGTAGAAGCCATGCTTGAAATGTAGTAGGCAATTTAGCCTCCTGCCTCCTCCTAATGAAATGGCGGGATCAGACTGTGCATGCAGGCTGATAGGAGTTGTATTGACATTGATGTAATAAGGTACATATTTCTCATGCGTAGGTTCAGTATAGGTAACATGCACCAGTTGGTATTTGTTCTTCATATGATTGCACTGCTCTGTTGCACAGAGTCATTTCAGTTTCATGCCATCATCCCAGAATGACCATGTATTGTTATTGGGATGTAAAATACAAAATCATTATAATTCATCCCAATGCTTAAAGCACATTGTTTTCTTTTAACACTTAGCATGCTGTGTATTTTTTTTTTTTATCAGAAAACAACATTTTGACATTTGGAGAAAAAAAAATTGTAGAAAAATTAGGGTTCGACATTTCAGTGGAGACAGTTTGTATGAAATGCCAATCTTTATTTTCTTAGAAAGTAAGAATAAAAAGAATTTGTTATCTGTATTGGGTAACAATTTCAGCTGATGGCACTTTTATATATTCCTTCTTATTTCCCCAAGAAAACAGGCTTTGATATTTCATGCAAATTGTATCCCAAGAAGAAAATGACAATTTGCAATTTCTACAAAAAAAAAAAAAAAATCAATTTTTTATCTGTGGTTTTGCCCAGAGAATTGCTAAGGTTAAAGTGACCCCATCTATCGCAAGGCTGTTTGTTCTTCTTTATAAGCAGAAGCATCCGGGAGGCCGAGTGGTTAGCGCTCCCAACTTCGGTCCCTAGTTCAAATCCTGCTAAAAGCGGAATTAAGCTTGTGACTGTACGGCACTTCATTGCACTGAGCATTTGATCATTACCCTTCCATTCTCTCCATATCACTTAAATAATGTGGAAAGTGATGTAAAACACCAAATTATCATGATCATCATCTTGTTTAAGTTCTAAAGAGAGGAAGCAAGAAATAAATAGATGAAAATAGTGGAAGCACCTGGGTGTCCAAGCAGGTAGTGCGTCTGGCTTGGGATCACAGTCACAAGTTGGAATCCCACAAGAGGTGGACTTCAGCTCATGGTTGTATCTTGACTTAACCCTGGTCCTGCTGAGCCTGAATATGCCTTGCCTTTGCAAACAGTGTGGATCTGAACTGTTTGTAAATTTGTAATAATAACAACCTGGATCAAGTGATCTTATTGGCTGAAAATTAAAAGTGGGTGTGGCATCTTTATTTAGTCAGCATGGCAAGGGTTAAGTAATGTTGGAAGAGACCTTTAAACACCATATCATCATCATCATCATCAAATGAAAACAGCAGACTTGGTTTTAACTGTTGTTAAGTATGGTCATCAAAACTTATCACTTTCAATGCTGTAGGCAAATTCAACAGATGACAAACTAATGATACTTTTCTTATTTTTCCTAGAAAATAGAATCTGCCACTTCATACAGTTTGTCTCCTTAGGTGACAATTTGCATGAAGTGTCAAATCCTATTTTCAAGGAAAACTAAGAAAAATATTTCAAAATGTCATCTGAATTTTTTACCTAGCATGCGAAGTGTTAGCATCATAAATATTCATGCCATTCAATCACTCATTGATCTTCAGGAGACTGACTTTATATTAGAAATCAAGCATTTAAAACATTTTTGTTTTGTTATTTTTCCCTATAAATAAGCCTTGGCATTCCTTTTGAATGATCTCTATAAAAAAAAAATGCTTGGGTGAAAGTTCTAAAATTCAAGAATCATGAAATCCAAGTTATAAAATCCTGAAACACTGAGTTTGCCTATACTTGATATAGCCACAGTAATGCCTTGGTCACAAATTCAGTGGACTCTGGCCAAGCTATAATCGATGTGGTTGGTAGAGCTGTCAAAGTTGAGAAGGGGTCTGAAATAGGGGTCTGGTCCCGTTCTGGCAAAAAGTATGCCATGGCAGGGGGGGGGGGGGGGGGGGGGGCGGCGGGGGGCGGCGTGGAGAAACGGTGATCGGGCTGTGTCGGCCTCAATTTTGGAGGGAAGCATCAGTGTATACACCCTGCAGAAATTTGCCAGTGTAAGCAGGCTACCTCAGATGTCAGCCTAGTGCCAGGCCCCGGGCGACAATGGGCCTACATACCATGGGCAGGGTCTGGGGGGAGGGGGTGGTTATATAAACTGCATACCATCCTTCCTGTACAAGTGGCCCTTGGTGACATACTGTTGAAATTTAGCAAAATTTACCAAATTTTTACAAAAATGCTGAGCTGTTCTCCCTGCTGAAGTCTGCTAGGAACTGATGGCATACATCGGAGATTTGACTCTTATATAGACAAGCAGCAATCAGTGGAACGACTACAGTTAAGTTGGCTATAGAGCGACAATCAGTCAGAGCCAGATTCAGTGAATGGATTCAACCCAATTATCTGTCAGGCACCGACCAGGCATTGGCCAATTACTGCCTGATTATCTGATTGATTGGGCTACCACTGTCTGACCACAGAATGTCATCTGACACATGCATGATGTGACAATGGCATAAGTCCAAAATCCTGAAATCAGAAATAATCCTGAAAACTTTCAACATGAAAATGTAAAGCCATGTTATCTGCAAGAAAAAGATGTCTGCCATAGTTTTACCTTAAGTATTTGGACTGACAGGCCTAAGGAAACAGAGTTAACCCAGACCAGATGCAGACATCTGCAGAACTTGGCATCTGATCAGGGTCTAAACTGCTGGCCACTCAGTCAGCTTTTTTAAATGCCCATTTGAAAAATGGGATGTTTTATGTTACTGGGTCTGGCATCCGTCCATCTGTTAATCTTTTTGCTGCGGGCTAATTCCTCCTACAGTTTACATCAGATCAAGCTGAAACTTGATATATAGTTAGACCATGATATAGAGGTCACAGTCCTCCAATTATTAGCAGAGTTATGCATCTTTGAAAATATCTGTAAACTTTTCGTTTCTGGCTAACCCCTCCTACAGTTATTAGCATCTGATCAGGGTCTAAACTGCTGGCCACTCAGTCAGCTATTTTTAAATGCCCATTTGAAAAATGGGATGTTTTATGTTACTGGGTCTGGCGTCCGTCCATCTGTTAACTCCTCCTACAGTTTACATCAGATCAAGCTGAAACTTGATATATAGTTAGACCATGATATAGAGGTCACAGTCCTCCAATTATTAGCAGAGTTATGCCCCTTTGAAAATTTCTGTAATTTTTTTAGCTCACCTGAGCCAAAGGCTCGGGATGAGCTATTGTGATCACTCTCCGTCCATCGTCCGACTGTACGTCCGTCTGTCCATTCACACCTTTGAACGACTTCTGCTCTGAAACCCCTGGGCCAAATTTCTTCAAACTTTATGTGGATCCTTGTGTTAAAAGGGGATTGAAAATATGTACAAATGGTCATCGTCTGTAAATCAAGATGGCCGCCATACCCATATATAGCTCCCATAGACTTATAATGGGAAAAACTTAAAAAATCTTCTTCTCCGAAACTATGAGGCCCACAGCTCATATATTTTGTATGTAGCAATGTTTAATGGTCCCCTACATAAATCCTGCCAATCAAGCCCCTGGGGTCCAAACTGGCCACGCCCCAGGGGGTTGTGAACTCACATATACTTGTAATGGGAAAAACTTAAAAAAATCTTCTCTGACACCAAGAGGCCCTAAGCTTACATATTTATTATGTAGCAATGTTTAGTGGTCCCCTACATAAATCCTGCCAATCAAGCCCCTGGGGCCCAAACTGGCCTGGGGGTCATTAGCTCCCATAGACTTATAATGGGAAAAACTTAAAAAATCTTCTTCTCTGAAACCATGAGGCCCAGAGCTTATACATTTAGTATGTAACAATGTTTAGTGGTCCCCTACATAAATCCTGCCAGTCAAGCCCCTGGGGTCCAAACTGGCCAGGCCCCGGGGGTCATTAGCTCCCATAGACTTATTATGGAAAAAACTTAAAAAATCTTCTTCCCTGAAACCATGAGGCCCTAAACTTACATATTTAGTATGTGGCAATGTTTAGGGGGTCCCCTACATAAATCCTGCTAATCAAGCCCCTGGGGCCCAAACTGGCCATGCCCCGGCGGTCATTAGTTTCCATTATAATGGGAAAAACTTAAAAAATCTTCTTCTCTGAAACCATGAGGCTCGAGCTTATATATTTAGTATGTAGCAATGTGTAGTGGTCCCCTACATAAATCCTGCCAATCCAGTCCCAGGGGTCCAAATTGGCCACGCCCCTGGGGTCATATGTTTATATAGAGCTATAATAGCTAAGAACCTTCAAAAATCTTCTCTGAAACCATGAGGCTGAGAGCTAATAGATTAAGTATGAAGCGATATTAAGTGGTCTCCTACATAAATCCTGCCAACCATGCCAATTGGCCACACCCCGGGGGTTATTACGTAGCTCCCATAGACTTAAATAGGGAAAAAGTGAAAAAATCTTCTTCTCCGAAACCATGAGGCTCAGAGCTTATATATTTAGTATGTAGCAATGTGTAGTGGTCCACTACATAAATCCTGCCAATCAAGCTCCTGGGCTCCAAACTGGCCACACCACAAGGGGTCATATGTATATATAGAGCTATATAGCTAAAGAACCTTAAAAAATCTTCTTCTCTGAAACCATGAGGCAGAGAGCTAAAAGATAATGTATGTAGCAGTGTTTAGTAGTCTCCTACATAAATCCTGCCAATCAAGCCCCTTGGGTCCAAACCGGCCACACCACGGGAGTCATTAGCTCCCATAGACTTATAATGGGAAAAACTTATAAAATCTTCTCTGAAACCATGAGGCCCACAGTTTATATATTTAGTGTGTAGCAATATTTATTAGTCCCCAACATAAATCCTGCCAATCAAGCCCCTGGGGTCTAAACTGGCCACGGCCTGGGGGGTCATTAGCTCCCATAGACTTATAATGGAAAAAAACTTAAAAAATATTGTTCTCTGAAACTTTCAGGCCCACAGCATATATATTTAGTGTATAGCAATGTTAAGTGGTCCCCTACATAAATCCTGCTAACCAAGCCCCTGGGTTTCAAACTGAGGGGGGGGGGGGGGGGGGGGGGGGGGGTCATATGTTTATAAGTGTGTCCAATGGGAACTGTTCCCGGGAGCGTTTCGGCGTGCAGACACACTACTATAGACTACCCCTGGTGTCTAAATTGGCCATGCCCCGGGGGTTATTAGCTCCCATAGACTTATAATGGGAAAACTTTAAAAAAAATCTTCTCTGAAACCATAAGGCCCAGAGCTCATATATTTAGTATGTAGCAATGTTTAGTGGTCCCCTACATAAATGCTGCCAACCATGTCCCTGGGGTCCAAATTGGCCATGTCCCGGGGGTCATTTACCCCCACAGACTTATAATGGGAAAAACTTAAAAGAGCTCCTTCTCTGAAACCATCAGGCCCACAGGTTATGTATTTAGTATGTAGCAATGTTTAGTGGTGCCCTACATAAGTCCTGCTGATCAAGCCCCTGAACTGGTTTTACTTATGACCTTTTGAAAATTTCAACATTTTAACCTTGTAAGCAAGATATCTCAAAAACTGTTTAAGAAATTGGCTTGAAACTTGACGGGCTAATAGGGAATGATGAGTAAATGACCTGATTAACTTACATCAGTTAACTCAGTTGAGCGTTGTGGCCCATGGGCCTCTTGTTTTTGTTTCTGGTTAACTCCTATAGTTTACCTCCAACCAAGCTGAAACTTGATTTATGTTCAGACCATGATGTGGAGCAGCTCATATTATTTCAAGATTACAGTACGCAAAATATTAACAAGAGTTATGCCCCTTTGAAATTTTCCATAAACTTTTGTTTATGGTTAATTCTTATAGTTTAAACTTAAATAATAACACTTACGATGTGGAGCAGCATGTTGAGATTGCAGTCCACCAAATTTCACCACTTCTCCTCCCTAACTATAAGTCAGATTGAGCCGAAACTTTATGGGAGGCATAAGAGCGACGTAGAGATTCAGAATTGCTATAAATGTTCCATTCTGATATCCAAGGCAGCCATCTTGAAATTCTTTAAACGACATCTCCTCCCAAACCGTAAGTTGGATTGAGCCAAAACTTGATGGGAAGCATCACAGTGACAGAGATTCAAAATTGCTAAAATCGTACCGTCCCAATATCCGAGATGGCCACCATGGCGGCTGTCTTGAAATTCTTCAAATGACATCTAATCCCAAACAATAAGTCAGATTGAGCTGAAACTTGATGGGATCTTTGGAGTGTTATAGAGATTCAGAATTGCTAAAATCGTTCTGTTCCGATATCCATGGCGGCCATTTTGAAATACTTCAAATGACATCTCCCAAACTGTAGGTGGGATTGAGCCAAAACTTGATGGGAGACATTGGAGGAACATAAAGATTCAGAATTGTTAAAGTTATTCCATTCCAATATCCAAGATGGCCGCCATGAAATCCTTCAAATGAAATCTCCTCGCAAACCGTAAGTTAGAGTGAGCCAAAACTTGATGGGAAGCATCACAGTGACACAGAGATTCAGAATTGCTAAAATCGTTCCATTCAAATATCCAAGATGGCAGCCATCTTAAAATTCTTCAAACAACATCTCCCAAACCATAGGTCCAATTGAGCCAAAACTTGATGGGAGGAATCAGAGCGACATAGAGATTCAGAATTGCTAAAATTGTCAGCCATCTTGAAAATCTTCGAACAACATCTCCTCCAGCCATCTTCAATTGTTATCTGCTCCTGAACAGTAAGTCAGATCGAGGGAAAACTTGGTGGAAGGCATTCGGGCAGCATGGAGATTTCGAATTCCGTTCTGATATCCAAGATGGCCACCATGGCAGCCATCTTGAAAATCTTCAAATCACATCTGCTACTGAACGGAAAGTCTGAGCTTAAACATGATGGGAGACATTAGGGTGTTATGAAAATTCAGAACTGCTAAAATCCTTCTGTTCCAATGTCCAAGATGGCCGCCATTTTGAAATTCTTAAAATCACATCTCCTCACAAACAGTAAGTCAAGTTGAGCCGAAACTTGATGGGAGGCATGGGGTGAAATTGTGATTAAGAATTGCTGACTCATTCAGTTCCAATATCCAAGATGGTGGCCATGGTGGCAATCAATCTTGAGACTCTTCAAACAAAATCAGATTCTTAATTGCTAAAGGCAATCTGATCTGATAGCCAACATGGCAACCATGGCACAATGTAACATATGACCAGACTAATCCAGGTGAGCGATTTCTCCAGTTTTTTATTGTTTTCCAGGGAAAATAAAACTTGGTATTTCATGTGAATCTTCTGCTAGGCAGTGGATTCACATGAAATGTTAAGCCTTATTTTTAGCTCGTCTGGAGCTTTGCTCCAGGTCAGTTTATTCCATAGCCTGTTGTCCGTCGTCCGTCATCCATGTTCCAGGTCAGTTTATTCCATAGCCTGTTGTCCGTCGTCCGTCAGCTTTTCACATTTTTGGTATCTCCTCCAGAACCATAAGTTGGATTGAGCTGAAACTTAGTGGGAGGCATTGTGACAACATGGAGATTCAAAATTGCTAAAATCATTCCATTCAGATATCGAAGATAGCCGCCATGGCGGCCTTCTTGAAAATCTTCAAATGACATCTCCTCCTAAACCATAAGTCAGATTGAGTCGAAACTTGATGGGAAGCATCAGAGTGACATAGTCATTCAGAATTGTTTAAATTGTTTTGTTCCGATATCCAAGATGGCCACTGTGGTAATTCGGAGTGAGCCAAATCTTGATGGGAGGCATCAGAGCGATATAGAGATTCAGAATTGCCAAAATTATTCTGTTCCAATATCTAAGATGGCCGCCAAGGTGCCATCTTGAAAACTTCAAACCTCATCTGCTCTGGAATAGTAAGTGGGATTGAGCCAAAACTTGATGAAGCATGGAGATTCAGAATTGGGGCAATATGGAGATTCAGAATTGAGATTTAGAATTACTAAAATGGTTCTCTTCTGATTTCCAAGATGGCCACCATGACAGCCATCCTGAAAATCTTCAAATGACATCTGCTCCCAAACAGTAAGTCTGATTGAGTTTAAATGTGATGGTAGGCATTGGAGATTCAGAATTGCTAAAATTGTTCTGTTCAAATATCCAAGATGGTCGCCATGGCGGTCATCTTGAAATTCTTCAAACCACATCTCCTCCCAAACCGTAAGTCAGACTGAACCAAAACTTGATGGGAGGCATCAGGGTGACATGGAGATTCAGAATTGCTTAATCGTTCAGGTCCAATATCTAAGATGGCGGCCATGGTGGCAATCTTTAAACTTCAAACAATATCAAGATTGCCAGCATGGTACAATTTAACATATCATGATCAGCCTAATCCAGGTGGGCGATTTCTGGCCCTCTTGGGCCTCTAGTCTTTAAAACTCAACAAAGTGTCATCTGCTGCAGTTGCACTTGTGATTAGCCTTTTTTTTACTACTCTCCAGACAAAGACAGCAGAGGACAAATTGATGACATTTGTCTTATTTTTCCCAGAAAAAAGGCTTTGACATTTCATGCAAATTGTCTCCATAAGATACAGTTTGCATGAAATGTCAAAGCCTGTTTTCAGGGAAAAATCAGAAATAAGATATACCAAAAAGTCATCTGCTGAAATTATTATCCAGCATCCTAGGCATTCACCATGAAATGTTTTCTTAATTTTAACTTAACCTCTACCATACTCTCGGCAAATTCAGCAGATGACAAACTGATGATGTTTTTTTTTCTAATTGTTCCTAGAAAATAGGCTTTGACATTTCATGCATATTGTCTAGGAGACAATTTGCATGATCTGTCAAAGCCTGTTTTCTGGGAAAAAATTCGAAAAAAAAAAAAAAAAATCCCAAAATGCATACTAAATTCATTACCCTGCATGCTAAGCATTATTTTGTTCTTACTAGTTTGAGATACCTTTTTTTCTTTAAATCTTATTCTAGCAATATGTACTTTGATTTTTTCCCTTATTTTAGCTTAACCCTTAAAGCGCCAAGAAAATCTGCATCTGAAAATGTCTGTTTATGTCATCTGCTGAATATTCTTGCAGACTTTTCAAACCTATTTTTGCATACAGGCAAACAGTGTGGACCCTGATCAGACTGCTCCTTTAGGAGCAGTCTGATCTGGGTCCACACTGTTTGCAAAAATGACTTTTAAAATCACAAGCAGATGACAAAGCAGACAATAGTTGTGACTGGCGCTTTAAGGGTTAATAAAATGTTTAAAGGTCAGTTTTCTCATTTCTTTTTCTATCATTATTTATGGTGCTTAGATTTTGTTGTTCAGTCCAGAGTGAATAAAAGTCCATTTGTATAACTTGTAGTTTCTCTCTCTCTCTACCCCACCTCCTCCCCCCTTCCCCCTTTGTATCATGTGACACAACTGTGGTGGGGTACAAGCTTTCATTCTAGACATTTTTCAGATGCATCAGTCTGTAAAATTTCCATCCCACAACTTCAGTAGTATTTCATATTTTAAACTAGTGATATTTTGAACCCTTGTTATGCTGAATAAATTAAGATGCTATACCCACTACTAATTGTCAGCCAATCAGATTACTTGATTCACATTTTTATACAAATTCACATACTGTGACAAATAGTGTCGAGCCAACTGATCTGAATCTACACTGTTTGCATAGACATCATATCTGGGTTCAGCAGAACCAGGCTTTAAGTTTGTACGACGGGTTCTGTATAGGAATCGAATACAGTAAAATTCTGCTTTTACTACCACCCAAAATTATGAGTACACATACTGCTATTGAGTCCACCTTTTAGCAGTCCCAAATGGTTTCTTTCTTATTACTCTATATTCAATATTAAGACTACTCCACCAACAAGAGTTGTCAGAAGACAACGCAGCTCGCCGGAAAGGGCTGATCGGATAAGAAAACAATCTTTAAATATTAAAGTTTAAATGCAGAACTTAAACATAGCAGAAATGACAGAATAGGACCTGACTTTGATGTTGGAAGAATGTCAAACTGAGGGATGGGGTATATGCCATTGAAACATCTTCCCTTAAGCTGGTGTGGATGAAATATGAAAGCTATATCTTATATACTTCAGCAGCCATGTACACTTTTCAAAACTTAAACACGGCTATAAATGACAAAGTATGACCTGATCTTGACCTAGGCAGAAGGTCAAACTGAGGAAGGGGTGTGTACTATTGAAAGGTCTTACTCTAAGGTAGGTGTGGGCCAAATATTAATCTTGAATACTTTAGCAGTTACGAACACTTTTCAAAACTTAAACACAAAACTTAAACATGGGTTTAAATGACTAAGTATAACCTGACCTTGACCTAGGCAGAAGGTCAAAACAAAAGGTCTGAGCTATTGAAAGGTCTTACCCTACTATTAGTGTGGGCCAAATATTAAAGCAGTATCTTGAATACTTCAGCAATTACAAACACTTTTCAAAACTTAAACGCAGAACTCGAACATGGGTTCAAATGACAAAGTGTGACCTGACCTTGATCTACGCAGGTCAAACTGAGAAAGAGGTATGTGCTATTGAAAGGTCTAACCCTAAGGCTGGTGTGGGCCAAATATAAGAGCTCTATCTTGAACACTTCAGCAATTATGTACACTTCTCAAAACTTAAACGCAAAACTTAAACATGGGTGTAAAAGACAAAGTAAGAACTGACCTTGACCTCCGATGTGAACGCTGACGACGACGCCAATGCCTGGGTGACAACATAAGCTCTCCAGGGACATAGTCCCCGGCAAGCTAATAAGACCTCTTTTGGGCAGTCTAAAAGGTGGTCTTAACAGCAAAAATTAACTGTATATGGTTTAGGACTATCAATAAGCAAGGGCCCCCGTAGCCTAGTAGATAAGAGAGTTGACTCTTAATCCATTAGGTTTCTAACCGCTGTGATTCGAGCCTCGCTCGGGTCACATGTGGGAAAACCAAGTTCTGCTTACGGATGGTCAGGTGGTTTTACCCCGGGTTCTCCGGTTTTCGCCCACCTTTGATGAACGATCGGCTCGATATAAGTGAAATATTCTTGAAAGAGCCGTAAAACCCAAATAAAACAAATATCAATTAGCAAATTCGCTTCTTTGTTTTACTGAGTTATGACCTTTTTATCCCAACCAATAGGTTCAGGGGATATAGCGATCAGTGTAGCGACCATCCATCCATCTGTAGGTGCATCCTTGTGAGCTCATTAACTTTGATACCCTTAGACATGTTTTGATAATATTTGGTAGAAATGAAAAGGAGGACCAGTAGGCCTGACATGTGCAAGAGAGATAACTCTCAATATCTTTATGAAGTTATCTTCCCTGAAGCCAAAATATTGTGCTGGCCATAACTCCCATCTGGTTGAGATAATTCAAAAATATTAGATTGGATTGAAGAGGAGCAGTAGGAGTGTAGCATGCAAGAGACAACTCTCACTTCGTGTAGTCATCTCCCCTCAAACAGAAACCTAAAAACGCATCCTTGTGCATTCCATAACTTTGATACCCTAAGACATATTTTGATAATATTTGGTAGGAATGAAGAGGAGGACTTGTAGGCATGTCACATGCCTGAAAGACAACTCTCACTTACCTTGTTAAGTAGTTAGCTCCCCTGAATCCGAAATCTTGGACAACTCTCAGTATCTTTATTTAGTTATCTGCCCAGACTCGGATATCTTGTGCAGGCCATAACTCCCATACTGTTTGAGAAAATTTGATAATATTTATTAGAACTGAAGAGGAGGACCTTTAGGCTTGTTGCACGCAAAAGAGACAACTCTCACTTTATTATGTTGTTGTCTCCCCTGAAGCAGAAATATTATGCAGGCCAGAACTCCCATACCCTTTGAGATAATTTGATATTGTATGGTAGGTACATATATCTGGTCAAGTAGGAGTATCGCATGCAAGGATAATACTTGCTCTGCTCTTTTTTCTAGTTATATCCCCTGAGCTAATTTTTAAGCCAAATTCTTGTGCACTCCACAACTTCTTAATGGTTTGAAATATTTTGATAACATTTGGTAGAGGCATAGATACCTGTACCAGAAGGGACGGTGTGTGCAAGAGAGACAACTCACTTTCTTTGTTATGTAGGATCTCCCCTGAAACAGAAATCTTATGCAGGCTATAACTCCCATTTTGTTTGAGATAATTTGATATTTGATAGGGACATATATCAGGTCAAGTAGGAGGGTGCTTGCAAGAAGGACAACTCTTCTTTGTTCTTTTTTCTAGTTATCTCCCCAGAATAAATTTCTAAGCCAAATTCTTGTACACTCCGTAACTTCTTAATGGTTTGAAATATTTTGATAATATTTGGTACAGGCATAAATAAGGACCAGTAGCTATGTCACATTCTAGTTATCTCCCCTGAATAAATTTCTAAGCCAAATTCTTGTGCACTCTGTAAATGGTTTGAAATACTTTGATGATAATTGGTACAGGCAAAAATAAGGACCAGCAGTCATATCACATTCTAGTTATCTCCCCTGAGTAAATTTCTAAGCTAAATTCTTGTGCACTCTGTAAATGGTTTGAAATACTTTGATGATAATTGGTAGAGGCATAGATAAGGACCAGTAGGAGTGTCATGTGCACAAGATGACTCTCACTTTTTGCTATGCAATCTCCCTTGGAGCTGAAATCTTGTGCAGGCTATAACTGATAATATTTTGGTGGGACATATATCAGGCAGGTCAAGAAGGAATGTCACATGCAAGAAGGGTAACTCTTTCTTTGTTATTTTTCTTGTTAACTCCACTGAATATATTTCTTAGCCAAATTTTTGTGCACTCAATGACTTCTTAGTGGTTTGAAATATTTTGATATTTTGTAGAGGCATAGATAAGGACCAGTAGGCATGTCAGGCATGTAGGACTACCTCTGCTGTGATTGTTTTCTAGTTACCTCCTCTGAGTGAATTCCTAAGCCAAATTCTTGTGAGTATTTTGATAATATTTGGTAGAGGCATAGGTAAGGACCAGTAGGCATGTCGTGTTCAAGAGGACCCTCACTTTCTCCATTATGTACTTATCTTCTCTGCTGCCGAAATATTGTGCAGGCCATAACTCCCATACTGTTTAAGATAACTTGATAATTTCTGGTAGGGATATATATCCAGTCAGGTAGTCATGTTGCATGTGCGAAGGAAACTTTTGCTCTGTTGATTTTTTACCCAATAAACATACAGCAAAAAGCTTTACCTTTACATGGCATTTATTTTTGCTGTTATTTCTGAAAATATACACTCACAAATTCAAAAATTCAAAATTTTGCAAATACTGTGTATCCTGTACAATTAATCACTTCAGAAGTCACTAAATAGATGTTTATTTGGCAAAAATAAACAAGAGGGCCATGATGGCCCTGTAACGTTCACCTGAGCAACATAGCACTTTGAGAACCTGATCTAGAACTGATCAAGGCAAACATTCTGATCAAAGTTCAAAATGATTATATTAACAAGTAAGACAATGTAGCATGTCTAATGGACTGTGAAATAAAGGTCAAGGTCAAATATGGATGACTGCTCTCAAGAGGCCATGCTAAGATGTACCCATGTACTAAGTATCACTGGCTGTAGGAGCAATAGTTACTGAGAAACTGACCTAAAAACAAACACTTCACAAATACCAAATATCACTCTGTAGGACCAATAATTACTGAGAAACTGACCTAAACGGAAAAACTTAAGTGAGTCACTGGACAGAAAACTATTCGTCACCTTGAAATCATCAAGACAAACATTTTGGGCAAGATTCATGATGATCACTTCAAAAATGTGACCTCTAGAGCATCAACAAGGTTTTCCTTTGATTTGGCCAGGTGAACTAGTTTCTGATATCAAGTGACCCAGTTTTAAACTAGACCTAGAAATCATCAAGACAAACATTTTGAGCAATATTTATGATGATTATTTAAAAAATGTGACCTTCGGAGTGTTAACAGTTTTCTGCTAATTTGGCCCTGTGATCTAGTTTTTGACTCCAAGTGACCTTGTTTCAAACTTGACCTAGAAATCATCAAGACAAACATTTTGAGCAAGATTCATGATGATTGCTTCAAAAATGTGACCGCTAGAGTGTTAACAAGGTTTTCTGCTGATTTGGCCAGGTGACCTAGTTTTTTACCCCAAGTGACCCAGTTTCAAACTTGACCTAGAAATCACCAAGACAAACATGTTGAGCAAGATTCATGATGATTGCTTGAAAAATGTGACCACTAGAGTGTTAACAAGGTTTTCTGCTGATCTGGCCCGGTGACCTAGTTTTTGACCCATGGTGTTCCAGTTTCGAACCTGACCTAAAAATCATCAAGACAAACATTTTGAGCAAGATTCATGATGATTGCTTAAAAAATGTGACCACTAGAGTGTTAACAAAGTTTTCTGCTGATTTGGCCCGGTGACCTAGTTTTTGACTCCAAGTGACCCAGTTTCAAACTTGACCTAAAAATCATCAAGACAAACATTTTGAGCAAGATTTATGATGATTGCTTCAAAAATGTGACCCCTAGAGTGATAAGATTTTCCACTGATTTGGCCAGGTGACCTAGTTTTTGACCCCAGGTAACCCAGTTTGGAACTTGACTTAGAAATCATTAAGACAAACATTTTGAGCAAGATTCATGATGACTGCTTCAAAAATGTGACCGCTAGAGTGTTAACAAGGTTTTCTGCTGATTTGGCCTGGTGACCTAGTTTTTGAACCCAAGTGACCCAGTTTCAAACTTGACCTAGAACTCATCAAGACAAACATTTTGAGCAAGATTCATGATGATTGCTTGAAAAATAAGACCTCTAGAGTGATAACAAGATTTTATGCTGATTTGGCCAGGTGACCTAGTTTTTTACCCCAGGTGTTCCAGTTTCGAACTTGACCTAGAAATCATAAAGACAAACATTTTGAGCAAGAATCATGATGATTGCTTTAAAAATGTGACCGCTAGATTTGGCCTGGTGACCTAGTTTTTGATCCCACATGACCCAGTTTCAAGCATATCCTAGAACTCATCAAGACAAACATTTTGAGCAAGATTCATGATTATTACTTCAAAAATGTGACCGCTAGAGTGTTAACAAGGTTTTCTGCTGGTTTGGCCTGGTGACCTAGTTTTTGACCCCACATGACCCAGTTTCAAACTTGACCTAGAAATAATCAAGACAAACATTTTGAGCAAGATTCATGATGATTGCTTGAAAAATGTGACCGCTAGAGTGTTAACAAGGTTTTCTGCTGATTTGGCCCGATGACCTAGTTTTTGACTCCAAGTGACCCAGTTTCTAACTTGACGTAGAAATCATCAAGACAAACATATTGAGCAAGATTCATGATGATTGCTTGAAAAACGTGACCGCTAGAGTGTTAACAAGGTTTTCTGCTTATTTGGCCCGATGACATAGTTTTTGACCCCAAGTGACCTAGTTTCAAACCTGACCTAGAAATCATCAAGACAAACATATTGAGCAAGATTCATGATGATTGCTTCAAAAATGTGACGGCTAGAGTGTTAACAAGGTTTTCTGCTGATCTGGCCCGGTGACCTAGTTTTGACCCCAAGTGACCCAGTTTTGAACTTGACCTAGATTTAATAGAGGCAAACATTTTGAGCAAGTTTCATCAAGATTGGGTCAAAACTATGACGTCTAGAGTGTTAACAAGTTTTTCCTTTGATTTGACCTGGTGACCTAGTTTTTGACCCCAAGTAACCCAGTATCGAACTTGACCTAGACTTTATAGAGGCAAACATTCTGACCACGTTTCATCAAGATCGGGTCAAAACTTTGATCTCTAGAGTGTTAACAAACTAATTTTTGACAACGAAACGACAGACGACAGACAGAGGGTGATGACAATAGCTCACCCTAAGCTTTTGCTCAGGTGAGCTAAAAACTAGAGGCCCAAGTGGGCCAGAAATTGCTCACCATGATTAGGCTGATCAGGATATGTTACTTTGTGCCATGGTGGCTATCTTTGCTATCAGATCAGATTGCCTTTAGCAATCCAGAATCTGATACCATCTTTGGTATTGGAACTGAAAGATTTGGCAATTCTGAATCTCCATGTCACCCCGATGCCTCCTATCAAGTTTCAGCTCAATCTGACTTACCATTTGGGAGATGTAGTTTGAATAATTTCAAGATCTTGGATATTGGAACAGAACGCTTTTAGCAATTTTTGATTTCCATAACACCCCAATGCCTCCCATCAAGTTAAAGCTCAATTAGACTTACTGTTTGCAAGCAGATGTGATTTGAAGATTTTCAAGATGGCTGCCATGGTGGCCACTTTTGATATCAGAACAGAACCATTTTAGCAATTCTGCCCCGATGCCTTCCACAAAGTTTCCACTCCATTCAACGTACGGTTCGGGAGCAGATAACAATTGAAGACTTTACAGATGGCCGACATGGCTGCCATTATGGATATGATTCTGATAAAGATGTTGAAAAAATGTGAAAAGTTACAGACAGACATATGGATGATGGACTGACCATGGTCAATAGACCACGGCATAAGCTGACCTGGAGCAAAGCTCAAGGTTAGCTAACAATTGATGATCTTCAAGATGGCTGCTGTGGCAGCCATGTGGATATCGTAACAAACTTGTTTTAGCAATTCTGACTCTCCATGTCGCCCTAATGCCTCCCACCAAGTTTTGTCTCAATCTGACTTACCATTTGGGAGCAGATGAGGTTTGAAGATTTTCAAGATGGCCATCTTGGGGGCCATCTTAGATACCGAAACAGAACGATTTTAGAATTCTAAATGTCTATGTCATTCCTATGCCTCCCATCAAGTTTGGGCTCAATCCGCATTACAGTTTAGGAGGAGATACTGTTTGAAGAATTTCAAGATGGCCACCATGGCGGCCACTTTGAATATTGGAATGGAACAAATTTCACACCTATTATTGTTTTCACTTATTATTTTGGTCACATTTCATACTATCTTTGCATCTTTTTACTTTGCTCTGTTTACATAGTTCCATAATACCTGACTGAAATATACACCAAATTTAGAAATGGCGGTTTTGTCAGGGGGATTTGCCATCTCTTCCGATGGCTATTTTTTTTTTATTAAAAAAACAACAACAAAACAACAACAAGATTTTACATTTAATAGACAATTTGCATATCTTCTCTGCTTTTCTGGAAAACTAAGAAAAATATTTATCTAGAGGCTCAAGTGGGCTAGAAATCGCTCACCTGGATTAGGCTGGTCAAGATATGTGACAGTGTGCCATAGTGGCCATCTTGGTTATCAGATCAGATTGCCTTTTTTTTTTTTTGATTTGGGTTTTAGGGCCCTTTCAAGAATGTTTCACTCATATTGAGCTGATCATTCATCAAAGGTGGGCAAAAACCAGAGAACTCAGGGAAAAACCACCTGACCATCTGTAACCAGAACATGGCTTTCCCACATTAGCAATTCTGAATCTGTTATGTTCCCATTAAGTTTCTGAACAGCTCAATCCGACTTAGGACTCAGATGATGATGTTGGTGCAAAGTGGAGGGTGTTGTGCACCAGGTAGTGCAAGAGGGTCTTTCACCCTGTCTTCTATTCTTGGATATCAGAAGGTATCCATTTTAGCAATTTCAAATCTCAATGTCGCCCCGATGCCTTCTATCAAGATTCAGCTCAATCCAATTTACAGTTTGGGAGAATTCATTTGAAAAATTTCAATATGGCCACCATGGGCAGCCATATTGGATATCCACACACCAATTTTAGCAATTCTGAATTGTGATGTTGCTATTAAAGGAGAAGGAAACACTTTGTCAAAAAAAATTATCAATTCTATTCTTCCTCAGTTTTACATCATACCACTATACCAGCTGTGTAACAATGGCCCAGGAAAGAATTTTCTCAATTTTTCAAATAATGAAACTTCTGATGAAAATCAAAATTGGTTTATACTATGTTAGAAATCAGAACAGAACGATTTTAGCAATTCTGAATCTCTGTGTCACTGTGATGCCTCCTACTAAGTTTCAGCTCAATCCGACTTACGGTTTGGGAGGAGATGTCATTTAAAGAATTTCAAGATGGCGGCCATCTTGGATATCGGAACGGAACGATTTTAGCAATTATGAATCTCCATGTTGCCACAATGCCTCCCACTAAGTTTCAGCTCAATCCAACTTATGGTTCTGGAGGAGATGTCGAAAAAGTGAAAAGCCAGCGACGGACGGATGATGGATAACAGGCCATGGTATAAGCTGACCTGGAGCAAAGCTCCAGGTAAGTTAACAAGAGGCCCACGGGCCACTCACCTGAGTGGCATAGCGAGTGCAGATATGCAGATGTTATGTAACATTTTTCCAATCCTGTCATCGCAACTAATGTAAAGATCATCCTTTAATTAGTTTTTAATTTTGAAGAAGTATATTATATATGGCATGACAGTCAATGGAGCGTGATCATTTGAACAAACTCTCAATCACATTTCAACAGTAGGATCAATGTGAAATTTGGTTGCAACTGACTAAGTGGTTTCTGAAGAATCACGATTTAATACATGTAAACAGCACAGTGGCAGGGAGATATAATAAACATAAACAAGACGGTAGCCAGCTTGGATTTCCAATCAGAATGATTTTAGCAACTGTTGATCTACAAGTCACCTCGATACTTCCAATGAACTTTAAATCAATTGCTCTTTCGGTTCAGGAGAAAAACAGATTTTCAAGATGGCCGCCATAGCCGCAATTTGAGATTTCCTATTGCAACAATTTGAGCTATTTTTGATCTACAAGTCACCCCGATGCTTCCTACCAAGTTTCGAGTCAATTGGCCTTTCAGTTCAGAAGAAGAAAAGAAAAATAGATTTTCAAGGTGGCCGCCATCTTGGATTTCCGATCGGAATGATTTTAATTATTTTTATATCAACAAGTCATCCTGATGCTTCCTTACCAATTTTCAAATCAACTGGCCCTTTGGTTCAGGAAAATAAGTGAAAAAAGTTTCAAGATGGCTGCCATGACAGCCATCTTGGATTTCCGATCAAAACAATTTAAGCTATTTTAGATCTACAAGTCACCCCAATGCTTCCTACCAAGTTTCAAGTCAAATGGCCTTTCAGTTCAGGAGAAGAAGCGAAAAATAGATTTTAAAGATGGCTGTCATGGTGGCCATCTTGGATTTCTGATAGGGATGATTTTATCTATTTTTGATCTACAGGTCACCCTGATGCTTCCTACCTAGTTTAAAGCCAATAAGCCTTTCAGTTCAGGAGAAGAAGTGAAAAATAGATTTTCGAAATGGCTGCCATGGCGGCCATCTTGGATTTCCAATCAGAACCATATTAGCCATTTTTAATCTATAAGTCACCCCGATGCTTCCTACCAAGTTTCAAGTCAATTGGCTTTTGGGTTTAGGAGAAGAAGCGAAAAAAGATTTTCAAGACGGCCACCAGGGCAGCCACCTTGGCTTTCTGATCAGCATGGTTTTAGCTATTTTTGATCTACAAGTCACCCTGATGCTTCCTACCAAGTTTGGAGTCAATTGGCCTTTCGGCTCAGAAGAAGAAGTGAAAAATAGATTTTCAAGATGGCAGCCATGGCGGCCATCTTGGATTTCCGATTGGAATGATTTTAGCGACTTTTGATCTATAATCACCCCGATGCTTACTACCAAGTTTCGAGTCAATTTGCATTTGGGGTTAGGAGAAGAAGCAAAAAATAGATTTTCAAGATGGCGGCCATCTTGGATTTACCATCGGCATGATTTTAGCTATTTTTGATCTACAAGTCACCCCGATACTTCCTACAATGTTTGGAGTCAATTGGCTTCTGGGTTTAGGAGAAGAAGCGAAAAATAGATTTTCAAGATGGCTGCCATGGCGGCCATCTTGGATTTCCGATCGGCGTGATTTTAGCTATTTTTGATTTACAAGTCACCCCGATGCTTCCTAGCAAGTTTGGAGTCAGTTGGCCTTTCGGTTCAGGAGAAGAAGCCAAAAATAGATTTTCAAGATGGCGGTCATGGTGGCCATCTTGGATTTCTGATCGGCACGATTTTAGCTATTTTTGATCTACAAGTCACCCCGATGCTTCCTAGCAAGTTTGGAGTCAATTGGCCTTTCTGTTCAGGAGAAGAAGCGAAAAATAGATTTTTATGATGGCTGCCATGGCGGCCATCTTGGATTTCCGATCGGCATGATTTTAGCTATTTTTGATCTACAAGTCACCCCAATGCTTCCTAGCAAGTTTGGAGTCAATTGGCCTTTCGGTGCAGGAGAAGAAGCAAAAAATAGATTTTCAAGATGGCTGCCATGGCGGCCATCTTGGATTTCCGATCAGAACAATTTTATCTATTTTTGATCTACAAGTCATCCCGATGATTCCCACCAAGTAACAAGTCAATTGGCCCAGGGGTGTAGGGGGAGTAGGCTTTTAAAGCAACTGTTGACGCCGCCGACGGACATTGACTGACCACAATAGCTCACCATGAGCACTTCCTGCTCAGGTGAGCTAATAAAAGGCCCATGGGCCACTACACTCACCAGAGCTCAAGTGGATGAGCAAGTCCGCTTCTGCAACCTAACTCTTTTGCACAGAACTTGCACTTTGTACTTTCAAAGTCTGTTTTTCAGTATTTATATTTTGATATAAGTTGCTTACTTTTCATATTTAAAATAGGCCAAGGTTAACCAGTGGTCACCATTTGAATAAACCTGTTAGGGCCAGAGTACCCAATACTGCATACCAAGTTTCAAAGTCTTCGGCCTTTCAAGTCCTGAGAAGAAAACTTTAAAAGAGGTTTTTACCATATATGGACAGGACGAATATCTTGATCATTTTAACAAATCCCATGTACAAACTTTCATTCCCCCATCCCACAGGGGCTACACATGGTATCAATCAGCTCAGCAATTTTTAGAGGATAAGATAAAAATACTGAAATGTGAGGCATCCAGGCAAAGGTCAGTAAAATGACATGACCTTGACCTTTGATAGTTATAAAAGTTCATTGCATATATCAACTTTGAATGTCATAGGCTACAATAGCTTCACACAGATCCACAGTTTTACCTTTTTCCCCATACAAAAGCCTAAGTGACTAAATCTGACCTCACCATAAAATAGGTCAAGGTCGACAAAGGGTCACCATTTGAACTTGGTACAGCTCGAGTACCCAGTGGTGCATACCAAGTTTCAAGGTCATCAACCATTCAGTTCCTGTCAAGAAGACTTTCAAAGGTTTTTACCAAATATGGGTATGGTGACCATCTTGATCATATGACCCAGATCCCACGAACAAACTTTCATTCCCCCATCAACAGAGGTTCCACATGTCATTTAGTTTCAATCAACCAAGCTGTTTTTGAGGAGAAAAAGATAACAAGAGGGCCATGATGGCCCTAAATCACTCACCTGTGTCCCATTGCTTTAGGTTCAGGATGGTTGTATTAATTTAATTTAAATCAGGCAAGTGGTTTGTAAGATTATCAAAGTTTTCTATACAGATCATATTTTTGTACAAATACAAGGGACGTTTGGAAGGTCCTGAAACTTGTGGCGCGTTATGGCCGCTACACTCACCATTCCAAATTCCACTAGTCCAGCCCCTCAAGTATTCATCTTTGACCTCTACACATTTTTTCAAGCGTTTAATCCAGTTTTTGAGTGCGCTTTTATAGTCACATTTAGGTATACTGTCTGTGCATTGAAATAACGCTCTTCCAACAGCTGTGCGGGTTTCGAATTTGCGTCCACTAAGACACCTTCTGATAACAGGGTTCAACCAGAAGTCACATGGTGCCAGATCTGGACTGTACGCGGGATGAGGTGAAGTTTTAAATCCTTGTGTTTTCAAATAGTCCTGCACCATGGATGAGCATTGGGCTGGGGCATTGTGGTGGAGAAGCTTTAGGCCCCGCACCCCGATTCGTGGAAGCGTCGCCATATAGTGGTTAACAACAATAGGTAGAACTTGTTCAGCGTAGCAGATACCAGTGACAGTCTTGGGTTCAGGAACTGGAATTCTTGCCACAATTCCTCTAGCGTCAAAGAATAATGCATATAAAACATGTTTGTTTAACAGACCTGGATCTACGGGCAATTTGGGGCCTAGCCCCGTTTTTTCCAGTCCAAACTTTGTTATTCTCCTTCCCTTCTGGTTCAAAGAATGATATCCATGTTTCATCACATGTTACGATTTCACACAAATGTTTATCATCACATCCATCATATATTTGTAATAATTCCGAAGCGATTTTCACTCACCTGTTCTTTTCAGCTTGGCTTAAGAGGTGGAGTACCTAACGCGCACATATCTTGCGTAGTCCTAATCTTTGCTTCAAAATCATAAACACCGCCGATGAATTAATGCTCAATGACTCAGAAATCTCATCCACTGTATAATGAGCGTCCTCATCTAGCAGACGTTTGACGGCAGTGACGTCATCTTCACTAAACGCTGACAAGGGACGTCCTGAAGAGGGGGTCATCTTCAAGGGATTCCCTACCCTGCTTAAATCACAAGAACCATCTTGTAATTGTATTATATATGATGCAGTTTGACTTCCATAAACAGTGTCTAGATCGGCTTTAATATCCGTTGGCATAGCCCCTAATAATGTACGAATTTTGATGTAAGCCCTTTGCTCCTCGAAGGCCATAACTGCTGAATATATCGAAAATTTGGTCAATAGCAAAACCCTTACATGAAACGCCTCAAATTTATACATGCGAGTTTGCATCTGCATGTGAATTTTATATACCATGTTCAAGAGGGAAGATGTAGCTTTCCGTGCATGTGCTATTTATGAAAATCCATGCACGGAGCTCGGAAATATCGTGCGAGTTTCAGGACTTTCCAAATGACCCTCGTATATAGGGAAAACAAGTGCTGTCCACAGGAGAGGTGGTGGGGTGGGGGGGGGGGTGGGGGGGGGTGGGCATGTTGTGTAATTGACAGAATTTAGTAAAGGGTCTCTTGAGGAATATTTGAGACAGGTTGGATCAGTGGTTTACTTTTTGACTGTTTTCTCTTCAATTTTTAAAAAATTGCCTATTACAATCCATCCACTGGTTAAGGAGGAGAAATCGTTTCAAGGTTTTTCTATTTTTAGCTCTGGTAACCATCTTGTTCATCCGAGTGGAACGGTTTGAGTAATGTTGGTAAGAGGGTCACCCAAGGAACATTCTGTGAAATTATTTGAAAATCCATCCACTGGTTAAGGAGAAGAGACATTTAAAGGTTTTTCTATTTTTAGCTCTGGCTGCCACTTAGTTCATCCGAGTGGAATGGTTTAAGCAATTTTGGTAGAGGGTCACCCAAGGATTATTTATGTGAAATTATTTCAAAATCCATCCACTGGTTAAGGAGGAGAAGTCGTTAAAAGGTTTTTCTATTTTTAGCACTGGTGACCATCTTATTCATCCGGAGCGGAAAGGTTGGAGCAATTTTGGTAAAGGGTCACCCATGGAACATTCATGTGTAATTATTTTAAAATCTGTTTACTGGTTAATGAGAAGAAGTTGTTTAAAGGTTTTTCTATTTTTAGCTCTGATGGCCATCTTGTTCATCAGAGTGGAACGATTTGAGCAATTTTGGTAGAGGGTCACCCAAGGAATATTCCTGTAAAATTATTTTGAAATTGGGCCACTGGCCTTGGAGGAGATGTCGGTCTAAGGTTTTTCTATTTTTAGCTCTGGTGGCCATTTTGTTCAGTGGAGCAGAACCATTTAGGCCATTTTGGTAGAGGGTCGCCCAAGGAACATTCCAATAAAATTATTTCAAAATCCTTTCACCAGTTTAGGAGGAGATGTCTTTTAAGTAAATTGTTGACAGACGCACAACTGACATCGAGCGGTCACAAAAGCTCACCTTTAGCCATTGTCTCAGGTGAGCTAAAAATACTGAATCTGTGGCATCCAGGACAAAGGTCAATAAATGACCTGGACCTTTGGTATTAACAAATATGGTATCATAGGCTGCAATAGCTACACATAGATCCACAGGTTTGCCTTTTTCCCATACAAAAGCCCAAGTGGCTTAATTTGACCTTGCTGTACAATAGGTCAAGGTCAACCAAGAGTCATAATTTGAATAAACTTGGTAGCGCCTAAGTCCCCAATGCTGCATCTCGTTACAAGGTCATCAGCCATTCAGTTCCTGAGAAGATTTTCAAAATTTTTACAATATGTGGGCATGGCAACCATCTTAGTCGTATGACCAGACATTATGAATAAATTTTTGTTCCCCCACACCATGGAGGCTCCACATGTAATTTGGTTTTGATTGGCCCAGCAGTTTCAGAGGAGATGTCATTTAAAAATGTTGAAAATGCCGACACCCAACGACGGACGACAGACCACTGCCTATCCTTTTAGCTCCCTCAGAGCCTTCTGCTCTGGAGAGCTAAACATACCTACTGAATGTTTTACCTAGGATACTAAATGTTTATGTGAACTCATAAAGTGCCGTTCAAAACTGCAGACAACTTTATTTATTTTTTTTATTTTTCCGAGAAAAAGAGGCTTGATATTTCATGTGCATTGTCCACATTATCATAGTGTATTGTGCTGATTTAGGAGTTTTAATAATCCTTGTTTTGAACTTCCAAGTCCATCCATCAGTTTCTGAGGAATTGTCTTTCCTTGGTTTATTGCTGCTGCCCCTAACAGTGCTCCTAGTGCTGCCCCTCGGTGACAGTTTTCACCTGTAACACAGAAATGTTAGAAGATCCTGACAAGTTAAGCCAAACAAAAAAAGAAAAAGGTGTTTCTGGAATCAAATATGCTACAATATTTATGATAAATATTTGGACAGATAGGTCTGAGGAATAAGCTACAATATTTATGATAAATATTTGGACAGATAGGTCTGAGCAAACAGTGTAGACCCAGAGCAAACTGTTCCTACTGAGCAGTTTGATCAAGGTCTACACTGTTTGCCATTCTATCAATACTTTTTAGCCACATCAAAGGGGAAGTCAAATGGACTTGTAAAATTCTACGTGAATAATGGTGTGGAGTCCAAATATATTTGGTATATATTTGGTATTTATGGTATAATTCTATACAAAAATGTAAAAAAAAATATTCCTAACTACCCTATCTATTCTTCTCTAACATGTTACTTTTTTTATTTGGCATTATTGTATTTTCCCTAAATGTACAGACTGCTCAAAGCCCTACCATATCTGTCCTAACTCTGTAGCAGTCCATTTAACTTCTTGCAGACCCACTAGAAGTCTGTTTTGAAAAAAAAACAAAAATGGTTTTTATACAGGTTAGTTTTGCTCAGGATTTTAGGGTGAATTTTAAACAAAATGATAAAAAAAAAAAACAAGAACAAAAAACAAGAGGGCCAAGATGGCCCTGTATCTCTCATCTGATTACTAGATAAGTTTCAAGTTAATTGGCATTTTGGTTCAAGCGATGTTCAATACAGATTTTCAACATGGCAGCCATCTTGGATTGCAAATCAGAATAATTTTATCTACTTTTATCTTCAAGTCACCTCAATACTTCCAAAGAAGTTTCAAGTTAGTTGGCCCTTTGGTTTAGAAGAAAAAGTTCAAAAAAGATTTTCAACATGGCAGCTAGGGTGACCATCATGGATTTCCGATTGGAACAAGTTAACCCAATACTTCCTATCAAGTTTCAAATCAATTGGCATTTCTGTTCAGGAAAAGTTCAAAATAGATTTCAAGATGGCTACTGTGGCAGCCATCTTGGATTTCTGATCAGTATAATTTAGTTATTTTTGATCATCCAGACACTTCCTACCAAGTGTCAAGTAAATTGGCATTTTGGCCCAGGAGATGAAGTTCAATGGCAACCATCTTAGATTTCCAATCAAATCGATTTTGACTAATTTTTACCAGCAAGTCACCCTGATACTTCCTACTAAATTTCAAGTCAATTGGCCTCTCAGGTCAAAAGAAAAGGCTCAATACAGATTTTCAAGATGGCGGCTGTGGCGACCATGTTGGATTTCAGAGGAGAACAATTTGGCTGTTTTTGATCTACAAACTGCTCCAATACTTCCTACTAAGTTTCGAGTCAATTGGTCTTTCTGTTCATGAAAAGTTCAAAACAGATTTTCAAGATGGCCGGATCATCCCAAGTTGTCAAATCTGTCCTATAATGGTCACACATGGTGTTAGTCTCTTGTAGTTTTCTTCTTTTTTTTTCTTGGATTTTTCTTCTATGAAAGTCACTAGATCAGGACTATTAAATTAATAGTTAGCCAGTCTATGTATACACAACATGTGAAAGAGTGAAGTACGGTAAATGTCCTAAAATTTCGAACACTCTAAAATTTCGAACACCTAATATTTTTGCCCAAAATAATTTCTGGAAATGTCCTAAAATCTCGAATAGTAGCAGTTTTGCAAAAAGAGGATTTCTAAATTTCTAAAATTTCGAACACAGCTTTCTTCAAGTAATTTTTTATCGGCACATTCTAATTTCGGTAACGTTTTTTTGTTAGGGAACCAGAAACTAAAAAGCCACCGCAAAACTTATATACACACAGCAGTGTCATAACAAATTTTATGTACATAAATGGCATGGGAACCGTATTTTAATTTTATACAAACCCAGGAGATACTGACTGAAAATTTACAAGAAAAAAAAATAAAAAAAAGAGAGACTTCCATCGCAATGTTAGCCATTTCCATGCAACAGTCACATGGATGTCCGCATGATGAGGGTTAGATTATGCGCAGGCGATCTAGAACTGTTGAAAAACGAAGGCCAGGATAAATCTGTGGATCCATGCTGTATGATCTGACTATTTTGCTGTTTGTTCGTGTATATCACCACTACTTTGTATGTCTTATTGCTATACCTACATAGATTTTCTTGGGTCTGCTCAGATACGCCACTGGGAGACGACACGCAATTCTGGGATAGTCTCATTTCCAGTATAGATTACAAAAATATATGTGAAAATACAGAAAATGCAACAGTCACATTCTCTTGCCCCGCATGAAGAAACCACATGCTTGTAATGGTAACGTCACGAGAAATCGTGGCGGAAACCGCTTAGAGGGAAAACACACACTTATGTTCGTTAAATTATAGAGCATTTTTTCATCAGAAATGCATATGAAACTGGCAGGTATTAAAAATAGAACCTAAGTATTGGAACAGATAGGCCTATGCAAACTGTAGACCCAGATCAGATGCCACAGAGAAAGCGGGAATGAAACTAATTAGGGGGAACAAAGAACATGGAAATTTGGAAAACACTTTTAGGACAATACGAGGGTCGTGCAAACTGTTCTGTCACTAATAAGCTTCCTTAGTTTTATCCCAGGTTATTTTAAAATGCTTCACTGCACTTGAATGGTGTGTTGAATAGCTAATGATACCCATTTATTTCGTAAAAATTGCTTTCCAACTGACTGAGTTATTTCAAATTGAAATAGATGCAGTCATATACACTGACCAATTTACTTGTTACACTGAAACATTGACCAGAAGACTGAAATTTGTAGCTAAATTAAATGCCGCATTAGGCTTAATATAGATTCAGAGCAGATATTTTATGAATTGTGTGGTATATATGGACCACAGACCATTTCAATGTGCACAGTTTTTAGGTGGGTTAAAGCTTTTAAAGCTGGGAAATTTTCTGTTGATGATGATACCCGTCCTGGAAGGCCTAAAACCTCTGTTACCAAGGCTAACATCGCTGCTGTAAAGACTGTGGTCGAACAGGATGCACGATTGTTTGTCAAAGATATATCTAGTTGTACTGGCATATCAGAAGGCAGTGTGCAAACAATTCTGAAAAAGCATTTGGATCTGAGAAAGGTTTGCGCTAGGTGGGTACCTCATTTGCTCACTGAGGAGCAAAAGACACAATGCCTTAAATGTGCCCGGAAACTTTTGAAAACATACAAAGGCTGTAATAGTCGGGTTATTTCTAACTTGCTAAACCTTGGTGCACATGTTTGAGCCACAAAGAAGGGCTGATAATAAGCAATGGAAGCGAAAAGATAAAAAACGCCCATGTATTGCCAAGAGAACCATAAGTTCGAAAAAGATGTTGTACGCAATTTTCTTTAATTCAAGTGGGCCAGTCGTTCAAGTGCCTTGTCCATCTGGTCATACAGCCACTGGCCGATTCTACAAGAATTCTGTACTGAAGAAAGCGAAAGGATGGTCAGGAATCCACCTTTTACATGACAACGCCTCCTCTCATAAGTGTGAGGTTGTTAAGTCTTTTTTGGCTTCTGAAAAGGTGAAAGTTTTAAACCATCCACCTTATTCACCTGACCTGAGTCCCTGTGACTTCTTTTTATTTCCATGGCTTAAGAAAATGCTTCCTGGAAATAAGTATACGTCTAGAAGTTCTCTTGGCAGCGCTTTTTATCAGTGTCTCCAACAGATACCAAAATAAGACTATTTATCTGCTTTTCGCGACTGGGTAAAAAGGTTACAAAAGTGTGTTTCAGTAACGGGGAGAATACTTTGAAGGTTTGTAATAAGAATATGTTTGATAAAATGTAGCACTGAAGTAATCCGAACCCAGTGACAAAACTTTTTGCAGGACCCTTGTAAGATGTGCGACCAGTGAAGACTCAGATCATCTTCGGATGCAAGGGCAGTCAGATTGTGCTGACAGACAGGCATGTAAACTCCAGTTCTTGGAGAAATTACAAATCTTTGGTTAAATACATCACCGTTTCAGTGAAGGTTTTACATGCGTTCTGCGGCGTCTGATCTGGGTCTATACTGTTTGCTCAGGCTTGTCTGTCCGAATATGTAGAGTAAGTACAGAAATTCGATCAAATCGAATCCCTTCAGAAATCATCCTGGATCTGCCGCTGATTCATAAAAAAATGCTGGGTCCGACTCGTAAAATTCATCAAGGCATATGCAGTTAGCTCCCTTTAAACAGCAAAACCTAAAGAGTGAGGACCTTATGCCGCATTTACCAGCATTTAATACTGTTATTCTTTTACATTATGTATATATTGAGAACATTATAATTAATATGAATTTAATAGGTGCTACCTATATCCGTGCGTCCAAATTGTCACCACATGCTTCATAGGTGGGTTGGCCAGATCTAACTGAATTTGATTTCAGACCACGCTTGACTTCTGAATCCACTGCATGAATTGCGATATAACGCCCAAGTCAACAATATTTCAGTAGTTCAGTGACATTGCCTCCAAATTTGTGGGACTTTTACCCGATCCGATCACATGAATTTAGGTCCTGCTTAGTTACTAGCAGCACTGCCATGGAGGCTTCAGGCAGCCCATCTATTTCACGGGCCCCAATGGGCAGAGGCCATGCTTTCCAAATACCGAAAACTAGGTTATGCCAATGTCAGGTACAACGACAATATACTATTGTTCGCTTACCTGAAATCCATTTTACTGCTTCAGGATTTTTCCTACAGATTTTTGACTGTTTGTGCATTTTTTGTTTTTTGTTTTGGTCTTGGTTACTTAAGCGAGTCTACACATTATGAAAAGCAGAAAAAAAAACAACATAAAAATAACAACAATTTACAAACCGGTCAAACAAACACATTATTGTCAAAGTTTTTTAAGATTATCACGTGAAAAGAGCGTAAAGTCTATGTGTTATCTAAAAATCTACATCAAAGTGTACCTTATGCACAAAACGCATCATGCTTAGCTTGTAAATAGAAGGAGAATGGGTAGAAATAAAATTCGAAGTGGAGACAAAATTCAAAATGGCTGCGATAGCAAATTTTGTAGGCTTACGTCATAAGTCTCGTGATTCAACCCCTTGCACTTGGAATACCTGGAGTTTTTGGCTGTTTTGTTGCTATTTTCGGCACGGCCGCCATGTCAATAGTCTCTGCCAAATCACGGAATGCTTATTGTTTTTCAGGATAAGCACTAAACCACCCAAGCATTTGTTGGACCAGTTCATTTTGGGTCACACACATCACTGGTCACATTGGTAGTCTATAGTAGTGTGTCTGCATGTCAAACCGCTTCGTGGTTCGGGGAACTGCTTCACAGTTCCCTTTGGATGCACTTATTAAAATACCCAGAAAATGAACAGTAACAAAGCAATACATTAAGAAACCACGTGCTCATAGTGATACGTTATAACATCGGCAGAAAAACAAACTTATTTTATAGAGCCTTTTCTCGTCAGAAATGCATACGAAACTGGCACGTATTAAAAATTCAAAGAACCTAAATATTGGAACAGATAGGCCTATGCAAACAGCGTAGACCCAGATCAGATGCTGCAGAGAACAAGGGAAAGAAACTAATTTGGGGGAATAGGCCTCTGGGCTTTTCAAGATCGTCCTCCGAGTATATTCGTTTCTTAATTAAAGCCAGTATTGGTGTCTTCACAGGTATTCCTGTATTTTTCACGGGTATTCCGGTATTTCGGTAGTATTACAGTATTTCGGTAAGTCGTGCGACCATACCAGAATTCCAAAGTTGATCTAATCATTGCTGCAAAGCCTGTCACACATGTGATAGTAAGAAAGCGCTACACATAAAATTGTAAATTAGCATGTGCATCCGTGCATTCTGATCTGGGTCGTTCCTGCTCGACCGTACACTGTGTCCTTCGATAATATCTGCCGCTAATATTTAAGTTTAACATGCCAAAGGTTTCAATAAGCACACCGAAAACGTTTTCGTCGTGAGGATTAATGCCTCCAGCAAAATATTTCCTGATTGACCATGCGATTGTCATGATATGCTCAATGCATCCTCAGGTAATGGTCCCAACAGAGATGACAGGTCCCAACCAGCCAAAATGAACCTAATCATTTGCTACAAATGTGATCAGTCTGTGCACATGTTGGAGACTGCGATTCATGTATTACAGTGTTTTATACCAATGACCTGATCAGCGAATTGATTGGACACCATCCTGCATTAGACTGCGTCACACACTCTGATGTGACTTACACATATACACAAAGGGACATTTTTGCCTGAACAGGGATCTAATGATGACAGATAATTCTTGCAATAAGTTTTGTTACCGAATTCTAAACAACAATACATTTTTTTAAAGAAAGAAATATTGCTAAAAAGGCAGTTCACAGGTTTGGCATATGTAGTTCAGTTTGGTGTAGAGCTAAAATCTTTGATCTTGTTCAGGCTGCATTTGTTTATGTATTAGTCCTTAAAATGAAAATGACCTTATGACATTTGAGACCAGCATAGACAAGATGAACATGAGCATCTGCGCAGTGTATGTATTGGGGCAGTCTGATCTGGGTCTACACATATTGCCAACAGAATGCATTATGTCAGCAAGCAGTGTGAATACTGCACTTCAAAACGGCAGAAATTCTAATCAGTCTGCGCTTTTCACATTTAAACTCCGTACACTTCACCTTTGAGGAAAGGGACTTTAGTGTTTCTGTAGTGGCTCAAATAAGAACAAACATGCGGTAACCTTTTGAAGTATTGTTTGGTCAGCTTGTGTATCTCAGTGCGGTAAAGTGAAGAGGGTTGTTACGCTCAGAGTTGTTACATAAGAAGACAGTGGACTAAGCCAGCCTATTTTAAGCAAGTGGCACATTCCCGGAGTGCCAAACAAACGTATCTGGCGATTAATTAGTGTACCGGATAATTAATTGTTTTGTTATGAGAAACATTATTAGACATAGAATTAATCGGATGTAATTGTAGTAATTATTTATTAGTTCATACAATTTCACATTCAGTTTACCAATCACACATAGCAAATAAGAAAACCCTTTCATCGTGTAGGTCCTTTTTATCCCCCGACCCAAAGGTTCGGGGGATATAGCGATTGCCCTTGTGTCCGTCTGTCCGTATATCTGTAGACAAAACCTTGTGCAGCCCATAACTCCAATACCCTTAGAGCTATTTTCATGAAAGGTTATAGAGGGCATTGATAGGAGTGTTGAATGCAAGAATGACAACTCTAATCGACTTGGTTCAGGAGTTATCTCCCATAATCTCCCAAAATTGTAAAATTTAATGCGGACCATAAGTCTGAAACCCTTTAAGATATTTCCATGATACTTCACCAATATGTAGAGGACACTGAATAGGCGTGTCGCATATAAGAAAGACAACTCTAGCTGACTCCATTTTGGAGTTACCTCCCATAGTTGTTAAATCTTGTGTAGCCCATAACTCTAAAACCCTTTAAGGTATTTTCATGATACTTCATCATTAGGTAGAGGATATTGAGTAGGCGTGTCGCATACAAGAAAGACAACTCTAACTGACTGCATTCTTGAGTTATCTCCCATAGTTATAAAATCTTGTCAGGCCCATAACTCAATAACCCTTTGAGATATTTTCATGATACTTGATCAAGTTGTAGAGGACATTTAGTAGGTGTGTCACATACAAGAACAACAACTTTAGCTGGAATGACAACTCTAATCGGCTTGGTTCAGAAGTTATCTCCCATAGTCTCCCAAAATTGTAAAATTTTGTGCGGACCATAGCTCTGAAACCCTTTAAGATATTTTCATGATACTTCACAAATATGTAGAGGACATTGAGTAGGCATGTCCCAACAAGAAAGACAACTCTAGCTGACTCCATTTTGGAGTTATCTCCCATAGTTGTTAAATCTTGTGTAGCCCATAATTCTAAAACCCTTTAAGATATTTTCATGATACTTCACCATTATGAAGAGGACATTAAGTAGGTGTGCCACGTACAAGAAAGACAACTCTGACTGCATTCTTGAGTTATCTCCCACAGTTATAAAATCTTGTGCAGGCCATAACTCAATAACCATTTGAGATATTTTCATGATACTTGATCAAGTTGTAGAGGACATTGAGTAGGTGTGTCACATACAAGAACAACAATTCTAGCTGACTCCATTTTGGGAGTTATCTCCCATAGTTGTTAAATCTTATGTGGCCCATAACTCTAAAACCCTATAAGTTATTTTCATGATACTTCACCAATAGGCAGAGGACATTGCGTAGGGGTGTCGCATACAAGAATGACAACACTAACTTACTGCATTCTGGAGTTATCTCCCATAGTTATGAAATCTTATGCAGGCCATAACTCATTAACCCTTTGAGATATTATCATGGTACTTGATCAAGTTGTAGAGGACATTGAGTAGGTATGTCACATACAAGAACAACAACTCTAACTGACTCAGTTCTGAAGATATCATCCATAGTTGTTAAATCTTATGCAGGCTATAACTCTTAAACACTTTGAGATATTTTTATGATACTTCATCAAGTTGTAGAGGACATTGAGTACGCATGTCACGTACACAAAAGACAAGTCTGACTCCATTTTTGAGTTATCTCCCATAGTTGTTAAATTTGATGACAGTCATAACTTCTCTACCAGTTGAGATTTTTTGGTGATAATTAATAGGGATGCTTAGAACATTAAGAAGGGGAGTTGCATTTAAAAATTGTAACTACATTTATTTTCAGTTATCTCCCCTGGTGGTAAGATCTTGTGCTGGCCATAACTCTAACCAGTGGAGACATTGTAATGATAGTTAGTAGAGATGCTAAGAACATAAACTAGGTGTGTCACAATATGTAAGGACAACTCTGACCTACACAGTGTTGGAGTTATCTCCCTTATTTATACTGCGGATGCAGATTTATCAGCAAAGCAAGCAGCAGGCTTTATTTTTCTCATTATTTTTTTATTCTTTGTTGAAAATCACTTACTAGCGAACACAAAATTGAGTTTCTCAGACTTACGATTGAAGAGTTACAGGCCATGCAGGCAAAGGGCCTTATATTTCTCATTATTTTTGGATTCTTTGTTGAAAATCACTTACTGGCGAACACAAAATCCAGTTTCTACAACTTACAGTTTGAGAGTTATAATCTTTGCAGGCAACAGGCCTTATTTTTCTCATTATTTTCGGATTCTTTTTTGAAAATCACTTACTAGCAAACAAAAAATCCAGTTTCCATGACTTACGGTTTGAGAGTTATAATCATTGCAGGCAACGGCCTTATTTTTCTCATTATTTTCAGTTTCTTTGTTGAAAAACACAAAATCCAGTTTCCACAACTTACGGTTTTAGAGTTCTATGTCTGATTCACAGTCGTGGACTTATCACCCACTGCAGGGTTAAACAAGTGTATACCTTGATAAAATTACATCTCTGATGCCCTAGATTAAAAAAGATGGCCATTTGCGGCGCGGTCGGGGGATCTGCCCTCTCTTCTGATGGCTATTTTTTGTCATTTCGGGTGTCCAAAAGCGTCCGATGGCCAGGTCAATTTTGGCTGTAAGTGAATCTGTCCTAAAATTTCGAACAGTAGATTTTGAGGAGTTGTCTTTTAAAGATTTTTCTGTTTTTAGCCTAGCCGCCATTTTGTTCAGCCAAGCAGAATCATTTAGCAATTTTGGTAAAGGGCCATTGGAGGAAGACTTCTGTGCAAATATTATGAAATCGGGCCATTGGCCAAGGACGAGGTGTCGTTTAAAGAGTTTTTATTTTTAGCTCTGGCGGCCATCTTGTTGAATGGAGCGGAATCATTGTGGCCATCTTGGATCTCCGATCGACAGAATTTTAGCTTGTTTCGATCCAGAAGTCATCCTGTTGCTACAGAGCATATTTTGGCTCAAAGCGACCAAAGGTCTGGGAAGAGATATCAAAAAATGACTTTCAAGATGGTGGCTTTGGTGGCCATCTTGGATTTTCTATTGGCTCATTTAGCTATTTAGTCTACTAAGCACCCTAATGCTCATCATCAACTTTTGGATTCAACTGGATTATAGAGGAGATGTCCAAAATATGAAGTCTCAACATTTTTCCAATATAAATGTATAGGGCCCATACAAATGCATTGGGAAACAAATTTGACTTCCGTAAAAAGATCAAACGTCAATGCAGGACCATCATTTTAGCAATTTTGGTAGATCTCCTGCCTCCGATGATTGGTGCAAAGATCAGGCACCAGGGCTTATTTGGTTCTGGAGAAGAAGATTTTTTAAGGTTTTTATTATATGTGGGCATGGCAGCCATCTTGGTCAATGGACCATGACCATTTTAGCATTCTTTCATTCCCCTGCCCCAAGGGGGCTCCATATGAAATTTGAGCAACATTGGCCCAGAGGCTTCAGAGCAGAAGTCATTTGAAATTATCAACATTTTTTTCCATACAAACGTATGGGGCCCATACAATTGCATATGGAAGCAAACCTGAATTTGCCGTAAAAAAGTCAAATGTCAATGTACAACCATCATTTTAGCAATTTTGGTAGACCTCCTGTCCCTGATAATTTGTGCAAAGATTCAGCCCCAAGGCATCCTCTGTTCTAGAGAAGAAGATTTTTAAAGGTTTTTACCATATATGGGCATGGCAGATATCTTAGTCAATGGACCACGACCATTTTAGCAATCATTCATTCCCCTGCCCCAAGGAGGCTCCACATGAAATATGAGCAACATTGGTCCAGAGGCTTCAGAGGAGAGGTCATTTGAAATTCTCAACATTTTTCCCACACAAATGTATGGTGCCCATACAAATGCATAGGGAAGCAAACCTGACCTCGCCGTAAAAAGGTCAAACGTCAATGTACAACCATTATTTTAGCAACTTTGGTAGAGCTAAGATTCAGCCCAAGGCATCCTTGGTTCTGGAGAAGAAGATTTTCTTTCAAAGGTTTTTACCATATATGGGCATGGTGGCCATCCTGGTCAACTGACCATGACCATTTTAGCAATCTTTCGTTCCCCACACCTAAGGAGGCTCCATATGAAATTTGAGCAAAATTGGCTCAGAGGCTTCAGAGGAGAAGTCATTTGAAAACGGATGGACGGACGGACAGACAGACACATGGATAAACGGACGGCGGACAAAAAGTGATCACTATAGCTCATTCTAAGCATAGCTCAGGTGAGCTAAAAATATAGATACTTTTTGGTGGAAAAAAGTGCCTTATCAAGAGCCATGTGGGTTTTTTCACCTAACATTCTTCTTATTTCTCCACTAAAACATACATTGTTGGTACTTGGCAAGGTGTTTCTAATGAGTACCCACAATATAAGTCTTTGTGGAGAAATAAGAAAAAACATCCACACTTTTCGGTTGTAAAAAGCACCTTATCTGGAGCTATGGGTATGGCGATGGGAATGATCAGAAATTTGGGTTTGTCACTGTGGGCCGCTGCTTTTGTTTGAAATATGCATACCATTATAACATGCTTTTTTCATAATAACTACTTTAACCATAAAAATAAATGTACAAATTAATAGGAACGAGTTATGGTGTAATAGGTGTACCGTCGGCAGAAAAAGAAATATATACAGTGAGAATGGTGGCATTGTACATGGATGACTGGAGAGAGACTGATTTTAATTGTTAAAAACAAACTGTCTACTCTAAGGAAAGCTTGGATCATGGTAAAGTAATTTGTAACAAGCAAAACATTATAAATAAAATATAACATACTCAAGATAAATAAATGAGTCTAACGGCCCAGTCAACATTATTAAGGTCATGCCGAGCCAGTTAGGTTATCTAGCAAATCATTTCCTGGGCATGCTCCTATAAATGGTTAACCAGTACTAGTGCATATTCTTTCACCAAAAACTGACAAATGCCCTTAAAACAAAGGTAAATACAAAATATAATTTCTTTTTGCTGTCACTTAGTTGTATAATTTCTTTTGAGAACCACATAATTTTTTAACAAGCGCCTCAAATACATGTCCACAGGTGCCTCAAATGCATGTCCACAAAAACAGTAAATTGGACTATAGAATGGTGCTTACCTCCACAATTTGCATTAGATAGAACACCACCTTCAAAGTCATCTGCAAACTCGTATGCTAGGAAAAGCATTGAGCTCATTGCACCTTCTATATAACAGGCTGAGCCTAGCATCTGTGTTGCATGCTGGTAACATCTCAGTCTCTCTTCAGATCCTTTCGGTAAACTGGAAAGGTAAATATTGATTTGAGCACATAGCTCCAGATAACAGGGGGTTAACTGATAATAGTTTGCTTATTTCTGCACAAAAACATATGTTGTGGGTATTCATTAGAAGTGCCTCAGTGAGGCACTTCCAATGAATACCCACAACATAATTATGTTTTTGTGCAGAATTGAGAACAAGAGGCACATGGGCCACAATTCCTTCACCTGATTAAAACTGCCAGTGCATATCTGCTGATGCCATGCAACATTATTAGGTATTGCCACAGCAACTAGGACCGAAAAAGGTCAAAGGTAATCCAAGGATCATCATTTGAACAAACTTGGTAGACCTTGCTTCCCTGATATTTACCAAGATTCAGCCTCAAAACTCCTGTCCCACTTTTTTGGAGATACTATACCACATCTTTTATGAAAAAAAAAAATTTAAAAAATTGCTCATTTTAAAGTGACTTTTTTTTATAATATACATTTGCTTTATTGTTTAAATGTACCATATTTAGCCTAAATATATATAAAAAAAACCTGTACAAAGAGTGTAAATACAGATGAAATATACCAAAAGATCTGTACAAAACACACATGGAGAAAAGTTTTACCCTGTTAAATAAATCATTTTTTTTTCCCACCCAAATGCACTGTCCCAATTCATATGGTACAAAAAATTACTGAAAATTTTGGCAATTTTTGATATTGTCCAATTCTTAGAGTCACGAAAAATAATTATTTTTACGAATTGTAAGGGTGCCCCAATGCTGTAGGTCAACCAATACTTAGGTATATTACGGTACCAAAAGACTTGTACAAACAGTGTTAATACAGATGAAATCATTTAAAGAGTATCCACTGTCCATAATTATACCCCTGTAAACTGTTTGTGGGGAGGGGTATTCTGTTTTCACATCCTTCCCTCCGCATGTGTGTCCTTTCCTCCATCAGTTATATTTTTGGTCCTTGTGAGGGGTATCTAATAAGCCTTGCTTATTGGCAATTTCTTGTTTCAATTGAAAATTTTCAGCACAAGCACATATTCCACTGACAGTATATGCCTAGTATTTACATACATGCAATAAGCTGTGGACTAAAATCTGTGAGATAAGGCAAAATTTTAAGGGAGATTTGATAAAATTCTGTGAGATTTTTTTAAACATCACTTTGGAGCTCTCCCAATATAGTCTTAAGTCTTTTCTTCATGTAGGAAGGTCGTGAAGACCACAACAGTGTGTCATTTATGTTTATTTCTTCTTAAAATCTGTTGCAAAATGGTCTGAAATTCTTTGAGATTTGAATTTTTTATTGGAACTGCCTTCCAGATGGGCCAAAATCTGTGAGATTTTCTCACAGTGTGAGATATGGCATGTATGGTATTTACCCTAAGTATTAGGACACCTCAACTCCTTACCATACTTATCCTAAAATTTGAAAAGGTCTATTCTACTTGTTGATGTGTTCGATGAGTGGCAAATAGTGCAGATCCTGATCAGATGCCACATTCTGTGGCCTCCAATACTGGTCTTTGCTCAGGCCCGTCCGTCCCATTACTTAGGGCTATAATGGTAGTAATACCGAAAACCCTCATTACAATGACAGCATTTGTTCCCCCAAAGACTTTGCCATTAAATGAATTTGCTGCTGAAAAGAATCCTTACTGAGCAGAATGTTATGTAAGTAAGGCCTCGTTTTACTTTTATTTCCTCATTGAATATATGTTTTGGATATTTGTTAGAATTGCCTCACTAGTATCCAAAACAATAAGTTCTTGAAGTGCTGCATCTGTTCTGAGTCTTCACTAACTGCTAAGGCCTATCTGTCCCAATACTTTGGGTTATTACGGTACCTACATGTTTTCATGGAGAAATAAGAAACGTACCTTTCTGACCTAAAGCTGCGATTGATCAAAACCTCTGCCTGTACTTTCATACAGGAAAGCTAAAACCTACTGTATTTACCCTAAGTATTCAGATAGTCAGGCCTGAGCAAATGGTGTAGACCCAGATCAGATGCTGAAGAATACATCATCTGATCAAGATCTACATTTTGCCACTCATCCAGCAGACCTAAGACACATTACGGTATTTGACCTAACTACTGCACATATCCCTATAAGCGCACAGTCGAGAAATTAGAGTAGTCTTCAGATTACAGCCAGTGTACTTTTTCTTTACTTCTTTATAAAGGCATATGTTGTGGGTACTCATTTGAATTGCATCGACTTGTCGATGCAATTCAAATGAGTACCCACAACATATGCCTTTATAAATAAAATTAGAAAAAAAAACCGCATAATTATCATCAAACAAGGCCTTTTCTGACTTTTTTTTAATAGTGTATCCTTAGCAGGTAGATACGTATTTTATCACAGCCGAGTGTTCCCTGTAATTTTGAAAAACCTAAGCGCACAGTGGGGTAATTAGGTCGAATACAGTAACTGGTAGTAAAATGGACTTGTTCAAAGTTTAGGACAAGTCTGATAAGGAGTTCAGGTTGCCAGATATTTAGGGTAAATAAGGTACAGTTTTTCACCCTATTATTACCTTGCTGCTTTATCTAGTATTCTTAGCACAGACTCCCTTTTACCCGGACCACCAAGTTCAGAATGACTCAGCACTTTAATGACTTCCTGTCTGAGGTCATTTCCGTTCAGAACTGACTGCAGCAAACGTGAATAAAGGTCAACAAAAGGGATTAATCGAGTCACAGGGTGTGTACATTTTACAAACTCTACAGTTTCACGAGCACATTCATTCTCAGACTTGTGAGCATTTCTTAAAATCCAGGGTATGGCTGGGTTCAGTCCTCCAATAACAACAAGTTGAGAATCACTTCCTTCTCTTGTTTTCTGTTTAAATCTGAAACATTAAATCAGAACTGTGGAAATACCATGCCCGAATTGTCCAACTTGTCCCATTTCCCTGAGGACAAGTAAGAAATTTCAATTTACTTGTCCTGGGACAAGTAATTTATAGCTCTAGCTAGATAGAGTATCAAGATTATAAGATATATATTTTTCTTATTTCTCTAAGAAAAATAAGAAAAAAATGACAATTTTCGGGCAAGTAAATCTTGGTTGGACAAGTGGATTTTGACCATTTACTTGTCCGTGGACAAGGAATAAAATTTGATAATTCCTTACCCTTGATTAAATGAACAAAATTACTACTTTACTTTACCCCAAATATTAGGACATTTTATCTACTTACCATACTTATCCTAAAATTTTAAATAGTTCATTCTACTACCTCTTGATGTGTCTAAAATATTGCTGTATGTATGGCAAACTGTGTAGACCCTGATCAGATGCATTCTGTGGCATCTGATCTGGGTCTACACTGTTTGCAAAGGCCTATCTGTCCTTATACTTAGGATTATTATGATATTAAAAGAAGAAGGCATAAACAAATTTAACTAGAAAGCAGGTAACTGGTTTAGTACATGTAATAGTGTTTGCAGAGAAAACAGATGTCCCCCTCCCCCTCTCCCCACCTCCTTACCACTAACTATTGATGTTTGTAAATATTGCTGAATGAGTGGCAAACAGTGTGAATCCTGATTAGCTGCCCCATTCTGTGGCATGTGATCTAGCTCTACACAATTTGCTGGGTGAAATCTAGGTGAAGGGCAGCAGGTCATAGCGCATGCTTGAAGAGTATGTTGAGGACAATTACTATGCATGGTTAGGCACTTGCAGCTATCATTGCTGCAGAGAAACACACTGTAATGCTAGACTCGAAGTAAAATCATGACAAATTCAATGGAGTGCGAAATTTAGGTCAAGAGCACCATAGTGTGTGCTTGAAGAGTATGTTGTTTGTTTGTTTGTATTGAGGTTTTATGGCCCAGTCAACCCAATGGGGTCATGTCGAGCGTGGTCAGTTTACCTAACCACACGTTTACTGGGCAGGTTTAGTCCTCTAAGCGGTTAACCAGTATTGTGCACATTCTTTCGCCATAAACTGACAACAGCCCTTCTTGAATCAGCGGAAGGGAGAGAATGACCGTAGAAAATATTTCATGATCAATCTCCACGTAAGAATGTTGCCAACCTCGGCGGGGGTTGAACCCGTGACCTCCTGTCTCCAGTCGGACGGCGCATCCAACTGAGCCACTGAGGCCGGCTGAAGAGTATGCTGAGGACAATTACTATGCATGGTTAGACACTCGCAGCTACCACCATTACAGAAGAGCACTCTTTAATACTAGAGTAGACATAAAATCATGACAAAGTCAATGTTGCATGAAATCTAGGTCAAGGGCACCTGGTCATAGTGTGAGCTTAAAAAGAAAGTTGAGGATAAATACTTTGCAAGGTTTGACAGTCACAGCTACAGAGAAACACACTATAATACTAGACTTGAAGTAAAATCATGACAAAGTCAATTTAGTGCTAAAATCTACGTCAAGAGCACCATATCAATGCATGCTTGAAATGTTGAGGACAATTACTATGCATGGTTATACACTACCAGCTATCACCACTACAAAGAAACACACTTTAATGCTAGACTTGACATAAAATGATGACAAAGTCAACGGAGCATAAAATCTAAGTCAAGGGTAACAGGTCAAAAAGCGTGCTTGAGGAGTATGTTGAGGTCAGTTACTCTGCAAGGTGTGACAGTCACAGCTATCACCGCTTCAAAGAAGTAAACTTTAATGCTAGACTCAATGTGAATAATGCTAGACTTGACATAAAAGCCTGACAAAGTCACCTGAGCATAAAATCTAAATCAAGGGCATCGGGTCATAGTGCAGCTTCCAAGAAATACACTTTAATGCTAGACTTGACGTAAATAATGCTTGACTGGATGTAAAATCATAACAAAGTCACTCAAGCACGGAATCTGGGTTAAGGGCACCGGTTCATAGTGCCTGTTTGAAAAGTATGTCGAGGACAATTACTATGCAAGGTTTGACACTTCAGCTATCACTACTTCAGAGAAATGCACTTTAATGCTAGACTTGACGTAAATTGTTGACAGATGGACAGACAGATGAAAGGACAGAAATTCTAACTCCTATGTCACACCCTGCTACAAGCAGGTGTGACAAAAATTGCCATTTATAATCTATACATTTTTGTTTGGATACAACACAGTTGTTTTGCTAACATGGTTTTGCATTGGTTCCCGTAACAGTGTTATGAAGAGGTTGTGGTGTACCTGTTTTTAGTAAATTGTATGAGTTCTTCTGCAGTTTTTAATGGTTTATCTTCTGCTGCCCAGTCCTTGAAGAAAGCCCTATGGAAGGATTCTGCATATGTATCATTATGGCTGCCAGGAGTTGTCATAAATTTAACATAATCTTCTAACACAGCCCCTCTCACTTCTTCATCTGGCTTTGTAAATTTGGGATCCACTCTCTGCATAGTTTTCAGGATTTCTAAAGCCATCAGAGAATTTAAAGTATTATCACCAGCTTTCATACCTGTGCAAATATAATAAAAACAACATGATCATTCTCGAAACAGAGCATGTAACTACGGTAATTATTCTAATAAATTTTGCCCCTGGACATTACTACTAAAATCAAATTCTTTAAATATATTTGGGCCAAAAATAAGATATTTTCATGGTTTAAAGCCAATTTTCATTGCTTGAGGTTTACATTACAATGTTTTTCTCCTCAAAAAGGGGAAGGGGACATTTATAAGGATAGGGGCTTCTATTAGAATAAACACAGCATACTAATATTTCTAACACGTCAAAATATTTTTTTATGGCTTAACTTTTGCTTTTTATGTATTTGTTCCACAATATACTTTCTGGAATGGCAAATAGTGAAGACTTGCTCAGACTGGAGTAGTCTGATGTGGGTTTGCACTGTTTGCATATGCCATTTTATCAGAACCTTTGGTGTATGAAATCTTAGGACATTTAGCATAAATGTCACTTCTATCTGTGTTAACCCTTGTCCTGCTGACCCCGGATATGTCCTACCTTTGCAAACAGAGTAGATCCAGATCAGTTGGCTTCTGAAGAAGCCAACTGATCTGGATCTGCACTGTTTGCCGTTAAGTATCTGAATATTTATCAACAATCTGGCTCAAGTAATCTGATTGGCTGAAAATTAGAAATGGGTGTGGCATCTTAATTTATTCAGCAGGACAAGGGTTAAAACTGTTTTAAGCAAAGTTTACATTTTAAAAATCTTTCTTAAGAAACAATTAACATTTCATTGTTTGAACATACAAATACTTGCAAGTAAAATCTGAAAATGACTAATACACTGGAACCTCTTTGTAAGACAGTTCATTATCAGACAGTTTGGGATACAAAGCAATTAAAACGTGGACCCAAAGTGTTACACCACAACCTCTTTATAACACGGTTCGTTACAACACGGTTTTGTATATAACACGGGTCAACGATGGATCCCAAAAATGTATAGATTATATTGAAAAATGACCATAAATGGTCATTTTTCAATATAATCTATACATTTTTATTTGGATTTAACAGGGTTGTTTAACTAACACGGTTTATGCTGTGGACCCCACCAATAGTGTTATAAAGAGGTTGTGGTGTATGTCCAAACAAAATAGTATATAAATGCTCAGGGCCCAGTTGTTCAAAGCGTCATTAGCTTAACAAGCTCGTTAAGGGTCATTTTATTAACTGTTTTAGCGGATTCAATATACAATTTTCTGAAATTTTTTGCTGAAAAAATGTGAGTAGCTTTTGCACTGCAAAAGCTACTCACATTTTTTCAGCAAAAAATTTCAGAATATTTGCGTATCACTCGATGTAAATTTTAACGAATCGTTAACTAACGACATCGTTAGCTTTGAACTGGGCCCAGATCCCAGCAAAAGTGATATAAAGAGGTTGTTGTTCATGTGGATCCCAAAATATACGCAAACATTACTATAGTAACATGATCTGATAATTTGTATCACATCAAGTGGATTTTCCCAGATCACTGGGTCTTGCGAAACACTTTGGTCAAGGAGATCCACGAGACGGCCCATCAGATCACATAAGCCCTTAACATGCTGGGTAAAAATTTCAGAAGACCACATTTTGAAATATACTTCTTATTATTACGAGAAAATAGGATTCAACATTTCATGTAAATTGTCTCCTTAGAAGACAATGTTCATGACATGTTAAATCCTTTTCTCCAGAAAAAAATATTTGCTTCATTTGCCCATACCACTGTAATTGTTAATGTACTGTGCTTTCAACATCTTTCAGAAAGTCGTTTTTTGTTTGGCACTTTACACAGAAGAAGTAAATTTGCAAACTTTTGTAATGATTTAATGCAAAATCATTTGTCGTAACTACCTATGCACAAAAAGTTTCATTCTAATAAATGTTTTTTAAAAAATCAAATATTTTCCCTTTTTCCCCTAGTAAAAATGAATGCAAATTATGCAGAAATATGTAGAGTTGGTAACTCTGAGTCAGATTTTAGACAAGTTCCGCTTGTTCAATTTTTCTGAAATTATCACAATATTATTATGAAACATCAAAAATTCAAATTCAGCAAAGAAAAGTAAAAATATTATATTGGACAAAAATTCCAAAAAATCACTTTACTATAGAAACTGCGTAGGTCAGACCAATTTTTGGCCGTAAATTTAATTTTAGAGTAAAATATTTCAGAGAATAAAACACAGAAACAGAAAGGTCAAATGGTTTCTGATAAGATATGGTCAATCAGAACAAAATATTTTCATTTAAAATTAAATGCCAAGCAAAAAACCTCTTTCAGAGTGATGTCAAAAGGACAGTAGTAAAAAGTCTTTATCATATACCTTGAAACCTAGCCCTTGCCAGCATTCAAAAAAGCTGCAGATAACAATATTTTTCAAAGAAAATAAGACCTGATATTTCATGTGAACTTTACATAAACTGTCAAGCCTCATTTGGAAAATAAAAAAAAAAAAAAAATAATGTCTCCTACAATTTTAATGGCACTTTAATGGCCACTTGGAGCAGATGAAAATGAAAAAATGTAACTTGCATGTTACTTTGGCCTCATCGTGTCAACATAAACAAGCCTTGTTTGAGCAGGTGTGATACAATCTCTATCAACGACTGCTCCAACTCAGACGAAAGTAAATTAAAATCAGACCATGAAATATTACACAGGTGGCTGTCAGTTACAATGGTCATTCAACACGCGCCTGACACTGTTGCAAACTGTCCAGTGAGAGGACAATTAGCAGTTCATTCCTACCGCCCAGCATTCCAACAGACGACCTTAACCCCCCAATTAGGTGCTGTAGAAATCATCACTCATTGTCTTTTCAGATCCCCACTGCAAGAATTAACATTTACAGAGGCTCATTCTTCCTCAAACCATTAGCGATTGGAATGCCCAACCAGATTTGATTATAGCCTCCACTGAAATGGGGACTTAAGACTGTTTTATTTAACCCTTAACTTCCTGTAATTTTAAACAGTACAGACCCTGATCAGAAATGCCCAGCAGATGATTCAGATCAGCATGTGCAGGCAAGCAGACTGGCCAAAGTATCATACAGTATCACATGATACTGTTGTCTGATTCAGCAAAACTGAGATGCCCTGCTCAGACTGCAAGAAAGGGCAAACTGGGCCCAGTTGTTCAAAGCATTGCTACCTTAACAAGCTTGTTAAGGATCAAAATGTTAACTGTTGTAGCAAGTGCAATATCTAATTCACAGGCATTTTTGATGAAAAAATGTGGGTAGCTTTTGCAAATGCAAAAGCTACTCACATTTTTTCAGCAAAAATATTAGCGTATATATCATATTTAATGATCAAAGTTTTAACAATATGTTAAGTAACAACATCGTTAGTTTTGAACACCTGGGCCCAGGTCTGGATATATACCATAGCTTCAAATAAGTGTCAGGAACATATTTATCTTATTTCTACATGAAAACATATGTTATGGATATTCATTAGAGGCACCTCGAGTAGGTGCTTCTGATGAATACCCACAACACATGTTTTTGTGGGGAAATAAGAAAAATAGCAATATTTTGTTGAAAAAAAAAAACAAAAAAAAACAAAAAAAACAACCTTATCTGGAGCTATGATATGCTTAACGAGTCTTTAATCTTCACAAAGATCATAATTATGAATTCAACAGCACTAAAATAGTTCATGGATTGGTAGCTATACCATTGCCTTCATACTTTGAACAACCCATTAAATATGACACAACCACTGCCTTGCCCTGCATCAAATACACAAAACTACCAATTATTACAAGTATACCTTCTTTCCTGCAGCAGTTGTATATTGGAATATTATCCCTTCCATTTTTATCACACTGCCAACACTGAATCAGTTCAGTTTAGCAATGTGGTCTTTAGACCACATTATGCATTATTTCACTCAACACAGCCTGTTTTAACCTGTTTTTAACCTGTTTACATTCTTTTTACACTTTCATCTGTTCTTTTCTCTTTCTACACACTTTGTACTAGGCAATAAGATGCAAACCACTTGCACGTAATTCTCACAAGAGGGCAGTGTAGTATATAAAGAAAGATCTCTACACTGAATGCTCAGGTTATTCTATCAAAATATTTACTTCTTAACGTTTAGCACTCTGGGTAAAATTTTCAGCATACGACATACTGAAATATTTTTCTTATTTTCCCCATAAAACAGGTTTTGACATTTCATGCAAATTGTCTCCAATGGAATTTGCATGAAAAGTCAAATCCTGTTTTCTTGGAAAAATAAGAAAAATATCATGAATTTGTCTTCTGCTGAATTAGCCCAGAGAGTGGAAAAGTTTAAAGCGTTATTAACCCTTAAAGCGCCAAGAAAAACTGCATCTCAAAATGCCGTCTGTTTATGTCGGCTGCTGAATATTCTTGCAGACTTTTCAAACCTATTTTTGCATACAGGTAAACAGTGTGGACCCAGATCAGACTGCTCCTAAAGGAGCGGTCTAATCTGGGTCCACACTGTTTGCAGAAGTGACTTTTAAAGTAACCAGCAGAAGACAAAGCAAACGACAATAGTTGTGATTGGCGCTTTAAGGGTTAAAAATGATAGCAGATGACAATATATAAATACTGTACTCAAGAAAGTGTGACATATAAAATTTTACTATCTGATGATGCCATTTTTGTGTTTTATGTCCCTTTCAATATTATTTATGTCATATTGAGAAGATGAAAGGGTGATAATGAAAGGCTCTGTGCACTGAAGCACCAGATAGTCATTAATCCTTTCAACCCGGCAGACCAAAACCAATACCTGTGCAAACAGTGTAGATCCAGAAGAGATGGATTGAAACAAGCAGTCTCATTAGGATGTACACTGTTTGCCATTCATTTTATTTTTTTTATTTTAGACTGAAATCCCTATCTGCATCAGTGGACAAGTTTAAATTCAAGAATGGAACAGTCTCCTTCAAAAACTCTGAGATGAAAGGGTAACTGAACTTCATCTCTAGCAGACCTTATGATCTGGGCCCAGTTGTTCAAAGCGTTGTTAGCTTAACAAGCTCGTTAAGGATCATTTCGTTAACTGATTCAATATACAATAGTCTGATATTTTTTGCTGAAAAAATGTGAGTAGCTTTTGCACTGCAAAAGCTACTCACATTTTTTCAGCAAAAAATTTCAGCGTATTTGCGTATCACTCTATGTAAATTTTAACGAATCGTTAACTAACGACATCGTTAGCTTTGAACAACTGGGCCCTGAAATCAAAAGTACTAAATGCTCCCCCACCCACACTTCAGCTCCAGCTCCCATGTACTTCAGTTTAACTGTTTGAATGTGGTATCATTGATAGGTATATGAAACTGAAGAGTTCTTCAGGCAAATAAGGCTTAATACAAAATTATGTTTGTTTAGGCAGGGAACATGTTCGCAGGCAACGTGTTTGCCTTTTTTCTGCAGACGTTGCTTTGTACATGCCAGAAAGCGATATTGACATCCCCTTGATTTCCCCTGTGTATTGCCTCTACTGACCAATTAATTCACCGGAAATGCACAAGCAGGTGTCATGAGCTTTCATCCCTTGAGGCTAAGATTATGGACAGACATATCCACCTGTATAATATTTGACACCACCAAGTCAAATAAAACTATTTGTTTTCAGACCACCTGACCTCGATTTTGACAGATGCACAATCCAAACCTTCTAATTCGAAAGTGCCTGGTTGTAGTAGTTTGTTTTTTTCTCGCTTTTTTTTTTTTTTTGTACAAAATATTTGGACAGGCGCTTTCAACAGTAATTTTTTCATTCCAATGTTTTGGGATGCCAAATTTTTGTCATCCAGAAGATAGATGCAGTTGAATTTTATATTTACTACCGTATTTACTTTTGAAAAATATGAGAGAGAACAAGCAAAATAGTACCTTAACATTTGTGTGAGATATCAGTATGTGCATCAAAATGGTTATTCATGTTTACCAAAAACTCTAAGTCCCACTTAATTTATCTAGTAAATACAGTGCAGATTCTCATGGGACTGCTCAGATACAACTGTACACAATTCTGGGATGTACATGTTCCAAATATAAAGTACAAACTTATATCTTTCCTTGCCTTGCATGAAGAAACTGCCAGCTTGTAATGGTAACATCATGTGAAATTGTGGCAGAGAAACCGCTTCGAGAGAAAAAACGAACTTATGTTTGTTTACTTGTACAGCCTCTCCTCATCAGGGCCCAGTTGTTCAAAGCGTCGTTAGCTTAACGAGCTTGTTAAGGGTCATTTTGTTAACTATTTTAGCGGATTCAATACACAATATTCTGATATTTTTTGCTGAAAAAATGTGAGTAGCTTTTGCATTGCAAAAGCTACTCACATTTTTTCAGCAAAAAATTTCAGCATATTTGCGTATCACTCGATGTAAATTTAAACGAATCGTTAACTAACGACATCGTTATCTTTGAACAACTGGGCCCAGAAATGCATATGAATCAGACACATATTAAAAATGAAACTAACATCAAGCCTTTTTTCTATGAGTTTAAGTAGAAAATCGAAAATTTAGCAAGTAAACAAGATCCATACTTTTTTTCCTAGCATGTGTTTTCACAACATGGTGCACTGAAACGACGTTTTGCTGGAAGCTCAACAAAGAAGTCCATATCAGAACATGCGGATATATTTCCTGTATAAAATTGCGATAGCATATAATTTAACAGAGCTTTAATTGGTTTTAATTAATAACTGTTTCACTTAATAACAATTACACTCAAAATTAAAAGATAACAACAGACAGCAATGAACTTTTTGGGTGGGGTGGGGTATCCAGTTTAAATGAAAAGAAATGAAAGAGTGGTGCCACTGGATGGATCAGTTAGATATTTTTAGAGAAGAGCTCCTTGAATCTTTTGCTAGAGAAACCAGAAAAAATAAACAAAACTAGAGCTGGTGTTTGTAAAACACTACACCCCAACTGACAGACTCTAGCACTGCTTGACTCCAACACTGCTTGCCCATGATGGTAGCAACAGTACAAATATATGAGATTTCAATGTTATTTAATTGAAAAGGAAATAACTCAAAAATGGGAGATAATTCGGATAAGAAACAAAAATATGGGTTACCTATGTGGGTCACCTATTTTTTCATGAGGAATCCATATATGAAATTTCAAACTAGCATGCACAGTTAAAAACTTATGCTACACATTAAAAAGTGTGCAATGTAAAAATGCCCAAAATGACAAAGGGCCATAACTCAAGAAGCACTTTTCAGAATTTATACAAAAGTTAATCAGGTCATCTACTCATTGCTACCAATCTATTTCTTAAATTTCAAGGCTATAGCTTCGATAGTTTTTGAGATATTTTGCTGAAAAGACCTCATCCATATTTTTTCAAAGGGTCATAACTCAGGAAAGGGGCATAATCCTGATAAGAAAAAAAAAATGTGTCAGCTATTTCTTCATGAGAAATCTAAATATGAAATTTCAAAACCCTAGCATGCGCAAGTTCAAAACTTATGCTATGCTTCAAAAAGTCAGCAATGTAAAAATGCCCAAAATGACAAGGGGCCAGAACTCAAGAAGTACTTTTCAGAATTTATTCAAAAGTTAATTAGGTCATCTACTCATCGCTACCAACCTATTCCTCAAATTTTAAGGCTCTAGCTTCAATAATTTTTGAGATAGCTTGCTGACAAGATTCCATCCATATTTTTTTCAAAGGGTCATAACTCAGGAAAGGGGCATTAATACTGATAAGAAAAAAATACATGTCAGCTATTTTTTTCATGAGGAATCCATATATGAAATTTCAAAACCCTAGCATGCACAGTTCAAAACTTATGCTATGTATAAAAAAATGTGCAAAGTAAAAATGTCCAGTTACAAAGGGCCATAACTCATGAAGTACTTTTCAGTGAGATATTTTGCTGACAAGATTTCATCCATATTTTTTCTGATGGAGAAAAAAAAATACATGTCAGCTATTTTTTCATGACGAATCCATATATGAAATTTCAAAACCCTAGCATGCACGGTTCAGAAGTTATGCTATGCATCAAAAGGCGTAATGGATGGACACACGCACGGATGCACAAATGTCCCAGAAGCAATATGCCCCTCCAACTTCTTTGAAGTTGGGGGCATAACTAGAGCTGTCAGAGGATCTGACTATAGCTCCCTTACAGTGCCATCAGAGGAGAAAGACACAAGTGTGTTGAAAAATTTTAATAATAAAAATTGAAGAGAAAACCGCAAACATAGAAGTTATTAAGCAAAATGCATTTTAACTTTTTGAAAACCTACCATGGGACATAACTTCAAGAGTTATGAACCCTTTTCCTCTATACTGGTAAACACAATACATCCGGTCATTGTCCATGTTAATAGGAACTTTCAGCTTTCTAGCTTTCTTAGGTTCTGAGAAATCTGTTACGAAAATTTTCTAGCATGGCAAAATTTGAAAACCTTCAAAGGGACATGACTCCATGAGTTATGGGCCCTTTGCCACTGTTCTGCCACTACACCTCCCTTACCTTAGAGACCAAGTGTGGTATAAGTTTCATCGGAGTAGGACCACAAACAAAAGTAACTGAGCAAAATGCATTTTAATTTTTGAAAACCTACCAAAGGACATAACTCCAAGAGTTATGGACCCTTAGCACCTATTCCAGTATACACGATACATCCAGTCATTGTCAATGTTTACACAAACTTTCAGTTTTCTAGCTTTGATAGTTCCTGAGAAATCTGTTACTAAAATTTTCAAGAATGGCAAAATTTGAAAACCTATCAAGTTACATAACTCCTAGAGTTATGAGCCCTTAGCCACCATTCTGCCACTTCACCTTCCTTACCTTAGAGACCAAGTGTGGTATAAGGTTCACTGAAGTAGGATTACAAACATAAAAGTCCTTAAGCAAAATGCATTTTAAATTTTGAAAACCTAGAGTTATGGGCCCTTGGCCACTGTTCTGCAATTACACCTTACTTACCTTAGAGACCAAGTGTAGTATAAGTTTCATTGAAGTAGGACCACAAACATAAAAGTTATTAAGCAAAATGCATTTCAATTTTGCAGTCACAGAATCATGGAGTCACAGAATCATGGAAGGACATGGCAAATCCAGTATAGACCCACTTTTTCAAAGCCGGGCTATAAATGTATCTGTCTTACTTGCGCAAATGATGGAAGAATTCAAGTATCGTTACCACTGATATAACAAGAATTGTCAGAAGACAACACAGCTCGCCGGAAAGGGCTGATCAGATATGAAAACAATCTTTAAATATTATTGATTAAATGCTGAACTTAAACATAGCTGTAAATGACAGAGTATGACCTGACTTTGATGTCTGAAGAATGTCAAACTAAGGGATGGGGCATGTGCCACTGAAACATCTTCCCTTAGGTTGGTGTGGACAAATATGGAAGCTATATCTTATATGCTGAATCCCTTATATATCTTACATCCATCAGCGGTCATATACACTTTTCAAAACTTAAACACAGCTGTAAATGACAAAGCATGACCTGACTTTGACCCAGGCAGAAGGTCAAACTGAGGAAGGGGTGTGTACTATTGAAAGGTCTTACCGTAAGGTAGGTGTGGGCCAAATATTAAAGCGGCATCTTGAATACTTCAGCAATTACAAACACTTTTTAAAACTTAAAGACAGAACTCAAACATGGGTTTAAATGACAAAGTATGACCTTACCTTGACCTAGGCAGAAGGTCAAACTGAGGAAAGGGCATGTGCTATTGAAAGGTCTTACCCTAATGTTGGTGTGGGCCAAATATTAAAATGGTATCTTGAATACTTCAGCAGTTATAAACACTTTTCAAAACTTAAAGGCAGAACTCTAACATGGGTTCAAATGACAAATTGATTGTGTTGGGGTTTAACGACACGTCAACCCTTGTGGGTCATTTTGTGTCGTCTCCCAGAGAAAGGGAGAAGAGAGATAGTAAAGGAGATGAAAGAGAGGGATAGAGGAGAAAGGAAAGTATGACCTGACCTTGACCTAGGCAGAAGGTCAAACTGAGGAAGGGGTGTGTGGTATTGAAAGGTCTATCCCTAAGCTGATGTGGATCAAATATTAAAGCTCTATCTTGAATACTTCAGCAGTTATGTACACTTTTCAAAACTTAAATGCAAAACTTAAACATGGGTGTAAATGACAAAGAACTGACCTTGACCTACATAAAGGGTCTAACTTGGGGATGAGGGTTTATGCTATTGAAAGGTCTTACTATAAGGTAGGTGTAGGCTAAATATGAAAGCAGTACCTTAAACAGTTAAAAAAACTATGCACACTTTTGAAAACTACTCGGACCTGGACGTCGACAGACGCCAAGCCAATGACTGGGTGACAACATAAGCTCTCCAGGGACATAGTCCCAGCGAGCTTAAAAGCTAAACAAGAGGCCCATGGGCCACAACTCGCTCACCTGAGTAAAACCGCCACTGCAGAGATGCAGATGGCATGCACCATTTTTCCAATACTCTTATGACAAGGCAACGGCTTAAACAGTTTTTGAGATGTCTTGCTTACAAGGTTAAAATGCTGAAATTTTCAAAACATCACAAGTAAAAAAAAGTTCAGATATTTTTCAGAAGTCATTTGGTTCATCTACTTATCCTGTCCTTTTAAAGTTTTTTCTTTTTCTTTTTAGATCTGGCAACCATTTCGTTCAGCAGAGCAGAACCCTTTTAGCAATTTTGGCAAAGGGGCATAAGAGGAACATTGATGTGAAATTATTTTGAAATCTTGCCACTGGCAACGGAGATGTCGTTTAAAGATTTTTTTCTATTTTTAGCTCTGGTGACCATTTTGTTCTGCAGAGCAGAACCATTTTTGCAATTTTGGTAAAGGGGGATAAGAGGAACATTTCTGTTAAATCATTTTGAAGTCAGGCCACTGGCTGCGGAGGAGATGTCTTTTAAAGGTTTTTCTATTTTTAACTCTGGCGGCCATTTTGTTCAGCCGAGCAGAACTTTTTTAGCAATTTTGGTAAAGGGCCATAAGAGGAACACTTCTGTGAAATTACTTTGAAATCAGGACACTGGCTGTGGAGGAGATGTCTTTTAAAGGTTTTTCTATTTTTAGCTCTGGCTGCCATTTTGTTCAGCCAAGTGGAGCCATTTTAGTAATTTCGGTTGAGGGCCATTGGTGGAACACTTCTGTGCAAATATTTTAAAGTCAGGCCATTGGCCAAGGACGAGATGTTGTTTGAAGATTTTCTATTTTTCAGCTCTGGCAGCCACTGTTCAATGGAGCAGAACCATTGTGGCCATCTTGGATTTTCGATAGGCACAATTTTAGCTTGTTTCAATCCTGAAGTCATCATGTTGCTACAGAGCAAGTTTGGGCTCAAAATGATCTTAGATTTGAGAAGACTTTGGTAGACCTCTCGTCCCCGATGATTTGTGCAAAGATTCGGCCCCAAGGCATTCTCGGTTCTGGAGAAGAAGATTTTTAAAGGTTTTTAACATATATGGGCATGGTGGCCATCTTGGTCAACAGACCACGACCATTTTAGCAATCTTTAGTTCTCCCAACCTAAGGCGGCTCCATATCAAATTTGAGCAAAACTGGCTCCGCGGCTTCAGAAGAGAAGTCGTTTGAAAATGTTAACGGATTGACGGACACATGGATGGACGAACGATGGACAAAAAGTGATCACAATAGCTAAAAAGAAACACATACACACAACAACAAAACAAGAGGCCCACAGGCCACGGTTCGCTCACCTGAGTGACATAGCCACTGCAGACATGCAGATGTTATGCAACATTTTTCCAATCCTATCATCGCAACTAATGAAAATATCATCATTTGAGCAGTTCTTAGTTTTGAAGAAGAATATATGGGCCTGACAGTCAATGGAGCATGATCATTTGAATAAACTAACAATCACATTTCAACAGAAGGATCAATGTGAAATTTGGTGGAAATTGGCTAAGTGGTTTCTGAAGAATCATGATTTTTTTATACATGTAAACAGTACAGTGGCATAGAAATATTATAAATATAAACCAGATGATGGCCATCTTAGATTTCCAATCAGAACAATTTTAACTACTTTTGATCTACAAATCACTTCGATACTTTCAATATAAATGTATATGGCACATACAAATGGGGAAGCAAATTTGACCTTGGAGGTAAAAAGGTCAAATGTCAACATAGAACCATCATTTTAGCAATTTTGGTAGATCTCCTGTCCCCCATAATTTGTGCAAAGATTAGGACCCAGGGCTTATTTGGTTATGGAGAAGAAGATTTTTTAAAGGTTTTTAACATATATGGGCATGGCAGCCATTTTGATCAATGGACCATACCCATTTTAGCAATCTTTCATTATCCTGCCCACGGAGGCTCCGCATGAAATTTGAGCAACACTGGTCCGGAGGCTTCAGAGGAAAAGCCATTTGAAATTATCAACATTTTTTCCATACAAATGTATGGGGCTCATACAAATGCATACAGAAGAAAACTTGACCTCGACGTAAAAAGGTTAAATGTCAATGTATGACAATTATTTTAGCAACTTTGGTAGATGGCCCGTTCCAGATGATATATGCAAAGATTCAGCCACAAGCCATCCTCGGTTTTGGAGAATAAGATTTTTAAATGTTTTTCCCCATACAAATGCATAAGGAAGCAAACTTGACCTTGCCGTAAAAAGGTTAAATGTCAATGTATGACAATTATTTTAGCAACTTTGGTAGATGGCCCATTCCAGATGATATATGCAAAGACTCAGCCACAAGCCATCCTCGGTTTTGGAGAATAAGATTTTTAAATGTTTTTTCCCATACAAATGCGTAAGGAAGCAAACTTGACCTTGCCGTAAAAAGGTCTAATGTCAATGTATGACCATTATTTCAGCAACTTTGGTAGACCCCCTGTCCCCGATGATTTACGTAAACATTCAGCCCCAAAGCATCCTCGGTTCTAGAGAAGAAGATTTTTATTAAAGGTTTTTACCATATATGGGCATGGTGGCCATCTTGGTCAACAAACTGTGACCATTTTAGCAATCTTTTGTTTCCCCTACCTAAGGAGGCTCCACATGAAATTTGAGCGAAATTGGCCCAGAGGCTCCAGAGGAGAAGTTGTTTGAAATTCTGAACATTTTTCCCATACAAATGCATTAGGAAGCAAAATTGACCTTACTGTTAAAAGGTCAAATGTCAATGTACAACCATTATTTTAACAACTTTGGTAGCCCTCCTGTTCCCGAAGATATATGCAAAGATTCAGCCATAAGGCATGCTCGGTTTTGGAGAAGAAGATTTTTAAAGGTTTTTCCCATACAAATGCATAGGGAAGCACACTTGACCTTGCCGTAAAAAAATCAAACGTCAAAGTACGACAATTCTTTTAGCAATTTTGATAGATCTCCCATCCCCGATGATTCCTGCAAAGGTTCAGCCCCAAGGCATTTTTGGTTCTGGAGGAGAAGATTTTTAAAGGTTTTTACCATATATGGGCGTGGCGGCCATCTTGGTCAACGGACCGTGACCATTTTTAGCAATTTTTCGTTCCCCCACCCTAAGGAGGCTCCATACGAAATTTGAGCAAAATTGGCTCAGCGGCTTCAGAGACGAAGTCATTTGAAAATGTTAACGGACGGACGGACGGATGGACGATGGACGAAAAGTGATCACAATAGCTCATCCTGAGCAGAGCTCAGGTGAGCTAAAAAACAACAACAATTTATTTTTTTTTTTTAAGTTTTTATATAGAATTACATGTATACCATAATTATTACCAAATATATTTGGACTCGGCCCTATAATTCAAATAAAAGTTTACCAAGTCTGTTTGACTACCCTTTGATGTGTCTAAAAAGTATTGATAGAATAACTAACAGTGTGAGCCCTGATCAAACTGCTCCTATAGGAAATCCAGTACATTGCAAATCGTCTGTAGATCCCAAATTTTCCACAAGCATAAACTTTAAAGTTTAAAAATGTTTGTTGTTGTTACTAACTTGAGAAAACAAGAGGGCCATGGTGGCCCTGTAATGCTCACCTGAGCAACATAGCACTTTGAGAGCCTGATCTAGAACTGATCAAGGCAAACTTTCTGATCAAAGTTAAAAATGATTATATTAACAAGTAAGACAATGTAGCATGTCTAATGGACTGTGAAATAAAGGTCAAGGTCAAATATGGATGACTGCACTCAAGAGGCCATGCTAAGATGTATGCATGTACTAAGTATCACTGGCTGTAGGAGCAATAGTTACTGAGAAACTGACCTAAACACAAACACTTCACAAAGTACCAAATATCACTCTGTAGGACCAATAATTACTGAGAAACTGACCTAAATGGAAAAACTTAAGAGAGTCACTGGACAGAAAACTATACATCACCTTGAAATCATCAAGACAAACATTTTGAGCAAGATTCATGATGATCACTTTGAAAATGTGACCTCTAGAGCATCAACACGATTTTCCTTTGATTTGGCCAGGTGAACTAGTTTTTGATATCAAGTGATCCAGTTTTAAACTAGACCTAGAAATCATCAAAACAAACATTTTGAGCAATATTTATGATGATTATTTCAAAAATGTGACCTCTGGAGTGTTAACAGTATTCTGCTGCTTTGGCCAGGTCATCTAGTTTTTGACCCAATGTGACCCAGTTTCAAACTTGACCTAGAAATCATGAAGACAAACATTTTGAGCAAGATTCATGATGATTGCTTCAAAAATGTGACAGCTAGAGTGTTAACAAGGTTTTCTGCTGATTTGGCCAGGTGACCTAGTTTTTGACCCCAAGTGACCCAGTTTAAAACTTGACCTAGAAATCATCAAGACAAACATGTTGAGCAAGATTCATGATGATTGCTTGAAAAATGTGACCACTAGAGTGTTAACAAGGTTTTCTGCTGATCTGGCCAGGTGACCTAGTTTTTGACCCCACGTGACACAGTTTCGAACCTGACCTAAAAATCATCAAGACAAACATTTTGAGCAAGATTCATGATGATTGCTTAAAAAATGTGACCACTAGAGTGTTTAGAGAATTTGTTAACAGCTGATTTGGCCTGGTGACCTAGTTTTTGACTCCAAGTGACCCAGTTTCAAACTTGACCTAGAAATCCTCAAGACAAACATTTTGAGCAAGATTCATGATGATTGCTTGAAAAATGTGACCGCTAGAGTGTTAACAAGGTTTTCTGCTTATTTGGCCTGGTGACCTAGTTTTTGACTCCAAGTGACCCAGTTTCCAACTTGACCTAGAAATCATAGACCGCTAGAGTGATAACAAGATTTTACGCTGATTTGGCCAGGTGACCTAATTTTTGACCCCAGGTGTTCCAGTTTTGAACTTGACCTAGAAATCATCAAGACAAATATTTTGAGCCAGATTCATGATGATTGCTTCAAAAATGTGACCGCTAGAGTGTTAACAAGGTTTTCTGCTGATTTAGACCGGTGACCTAGTTTTTGACCCCACGTGACCCAGTTTCAAATATATCCTAGAACTCATCAAGACAAACATTTTGAGCAAGATTCATGATTATTGCTTCAAAAATGTGACCGCTAGAGTGTTAACAAGGTTTTCTGCTGGTTTGGCCTGGTGACCTAGTTTTTGACTCCAAGTGACCAAGTTTCGAACTTGACCTAGAAATCATCAAGACAAACATTTTGAGCAAGATTCATGATGATTGCTTCAAAAATGTGACAGCTAGAGTGTTAACAAGGTTTTCTGCTTATTTGGCCTGGTGACCTAGTTTTTGATTCCAAGTGACCCAGTTTCGAACTTGGCCTAGAAATCATCAAGACAAACATTTTGAGCAAGATTCATGATGATTGCTTCAAAAATGTGACTGCCAGAGTGTTAACAAGGTTTTCTGTTGATTTGGCCCAGTGACCTAGTTTTTGACCCCAAGTGACCCAGTTTCGAACTTGACCTAGAAACCATCAAGACAAACATATTGAGCAAGGTTCATGACAATTGCTTCTAAAATGTGACCACTAGAGTATTAACAAGGTTTTCTGCTGATCTGGCCCGGTGACCTAGTTTTTGACCCCAAGTGACCCAGTTTCGAACCTGACCTAGATTTAATAGAGGCAACATTTTGAGCAAGTTTCATTAAGATTGGGTCAAAACTTTGATCTCTAGAGTGTTAACAAGTTTTTCCTTTGATTTGACCTGGTGACCTAGGTTTTGACCTCAAGTAACTCAGTATCGAACTTGACCTAGATTTCATAGAGGCAAACATTCTGACCAAGTTTCATCAAGTCTGGGTCAAAACTGTGACCTCTAGAGTGTTAACAAACTAATTGTTGACGACGAACGACGGACTACGATGGACGATTGGCATAGGGTGATGACAAGAGCTCACCCTGAGCTTTTGCTCAGGTGAGCTAAAAAAACTAACTGCAATTTGTTCCAGTATTGGGTTTTCACACCTATCCTGATGCTCAATCGCAACAAGCAAATTCAGTGAATTTTCGTCTCCCGCCTTTGAATTTTGTTTTAAGGGGTATTATTTCTAGCAGATAAAAAGAAACTAATTATTTATTATTATGTCTCTAAGTTAAAAATGCAGAAAAAGTGATAAAACATTATTTCAGGATTCTAAAAAAAACACATGCATATCTTCAGGCCATCCTAAAAGCCCATGTAAAGTTTCAAAAGGCTTGGCCAAAAACTGTGGGAGGAGTTAAGGGGACAAGGTACCTACTCCCTATACACTTTTGTAATATTAGAACTCAAAAAATGTCTAAGTTAAAAATGCGGGAAAAGTGATAAAAAATTATTTCAGGATTCTGAAAAATCCACATGCATATCTTCAGGCCATCCTTAAAGCCTATGTAAAGTTTCAAAAGGATCGGCCAAAAACTTTGGCAGGAGTTAAAGGGAACAAGGTACCTACTCTCTATAGACTTCTGTAATATTAGAACTCAAAAAATGTCTAAGTTCAAAATGTGTAAAAAGTGATAAAAAATAATTTCAGGATTCTGAAAAAACCACATGCATATCTTCAGACCATCTTAAAAGCCTCTGTTAAGTTTCAAAAGGATCGGACAAAAACTGTGTGAGGAATTAAGGGGACAAGGTACCTACTAAAATTTCGGAACTACGCACCACGCACCACAGAAAGCCGAAAACAGTGTCCCTCCGCTTTTCTTCGAAAAGGCGGTGGACAATTAGGCTGTCTGTTGTGACATACAATCCAATTACATGCCTGGGAATCAATTAACTTGTGCGCTGTCAGAGTACTGTTGAACAATAAATTGTCCTGTTCCGGTAGACAAGTTGAATGCATGTAAACAAACACCAGAGGTGAAGTTTATTATGTTTACCTCAAGTTTATGCTTTCATTTTAGTTTTTGTCAAAAATCAGAAACTGTCATACTCTGTGGCAATAAACGGAGAATTCTAAAGTAAGGATCATAGAAAAATCGGAGGATTTCTACAGATATCCTTTCTTGGTGTAAAAAAAAAAAAAAAATTGGTTTGAACATGCCTTTCTGTGATTCAAACTATCCATAAAAGGCAATTTAAACATTAATAACTCCAGGACATTAGCAGCTGAAATTCAAGTCCATGTTAAAATAAGTCAGTTTATCACACTTTTGCTTAAACAAAGTGATTCACTTCTGATACACAGAGAAAAAGTTTCTATTTGTACCATTTGACCAGTGGCATACAATTTAACTAACTGAATTGACTGTGAAATCAAGTACATTTTCGAAACAAGAGGGTCATGATAGCCCTGTAACGCTCCCCTGAGTATCATAGCACTTAGAGAACCTGACTTAGAACTGATCAAGGCAAATATTCTGACCAAAATTCATGATGATTATATTAAAAGTAGGACAATGTAGCATGTCTAATGGACTGTGAAATAGAGGTCAAAGTTAAATATGACTGACTGCACTCAAGAAGCCATGCTAAGATGTATGCATGTGCTAAGATCACTGGCTGTAAGAGCAATAGTTACTTAGAAACTGACCTAAACATAAACACTTCACAAGTGCCAAATATCACTTTGTAAGACCAATAGTTACTGAGAAACTGACCTAAATGGAAAAACTTAAGAAAGTCACTGGACTGTGATATATAGGTCATAAGTGACCCAGTTCCAAACTTCACCTAGAAAACATCAAGACAAACATTTTGAGCAAGATTCATGATGATCGCTTCAAAAATGTGATCTCTAGAGTGTTAACAAGATTTTCCTTTGATTTGGCCTGGTGATCCAGTTTTTGACCCCAAGTATCCTACTTTCCAACCTGACCTAGAAATCATCAATACTAACATTTTGTGCAAGATTCATGATGACTGTATAAAAATGCGACCTTTAAAGTGTTAACAAGGTCTTCCTTTGATTTGGACCAATGGCCTAGTTTTTGACTACAAGTGACCCAGTTTTGAACTTGACCTGTAAATCATCAAAACAAAACATTTGAGCAAGATGATTGCTTCAAAAATGTGACTGCTAGAGTGTTAAAAAGGTTTTCTGTGATTTGGCCCAGTGACCTAGTTTTTGACCCAAACTGACCCAGTTTCGAACTTGACCTAGAAATCACCAAGACAAACATTTAGAGCAAGATTCATGATGACTGATTAAATGAAAATTGTCAATAAGCAGCGCTTATTCAATACCCCCACATGACGGCCATCTTGGTTTTAAGAAACAATTTAAGCTATTTTAGATCTACAAGTCACCCGAATGCTTCCTACCAAGTTTCAAGTCAAATGGCCTTTCAGTTCAGCAGAAAAAGTGAAAAATAGATTTTCAAGATGGCTGTCATGGTGGCCATCTTGGATTTCTGATAGGGACAATTTTAGCTATTTTTACTAAGTTTAAAGTCAATAAACCTTTTGGTTCAAGAGAAGAAGTGAAAAATTTCCAACCAGAATGATTTTAGCAATTTTTAATCTATAAGTCACCCCGATGCTTCCTATCAAGTTTCAAGTTAATTGGCTTTTGGGTTTAGGAGAAGAAGGGAAAAATAGATTTTCAATCTTGGATTTCCGATCAGCATGATTTTAGCTAATTTTGATCTACAAGTCACCCTGATGCTTCCTACCAAGCTTGGAATCAATTGGCCTTTCGGCTCAGGAGAAGAAGCGAAAAATAGATTTTCAAGATGGCGGCAATGGCGGCCACCTTCCATGTCCAATTGGAACTATTTTAGCTATGTTTGATCTACAAGTCACCCCGATGCTTCCTACCAAGTTTCGAGTCAATTGGCATTTGGGGTTAGGAGAAGAAGCGAAAAATAGATTTTCAAGATAGCCGCCATGGTGGCCATCTTGGATTTACGATCTGCACAATTTTAGCTATTTTTGATCTACATACTGGAATTACAGTGTATATGGGCATGGCAATGAACAGACCATGACCATTTGTATAAATTTTCAATATCCCTTTAACAGAAGGCCACATGAAATTTGAAGAAAACTGGCCCAAGAGTTTCAGAGAAGATATCATTCAAAGGTGTGGACATACAGATGGATGAAAAGTGATCACAATAGCTCATCCTCAGCCTTCTGCTCAGGTGAACTAAAAACATTGCTAGGTTTCACCAGGAGAATTAAATAGGGTACAGTTACCCTAAACTCACATATTTTATTTGTTTGGCCAAAGCAGACTGACCATGTTTTTTTCTGTATCATCCAGTATTATAGGGTTATTGTATTGATATTAGTGAATATTGTCCTGAGTTGGGATATCAAAGGAAGCAAAAGAATTATCACCAGTTGAAGACACATCCAACTGAGCCACCCAGGCCAGCCATTAACCCTTTTATTACAAGGGCCACACCATGCAAAACATGTCTTCGGGCATATGTGGACAGCAAAGGCCCAGGTCAGCCTTTGCATACATGTAGTCTGGTCAGGGCTTTGCTGTCCACTAACAGAATAATTGGATACTATACAATGTTTCAACAGAGAACAACTGCCCAGATGATATTTGTGCATGTGCAGGATGATAAGTCTAATTTTCTGAGTAATGGGATTGTAATTCTTACCTTGATGATAGTGTATGGATTTGTCTCCACTCGTCCAATACTTCAATTTGTCATGTAATATGACACTGCCTATCACCGGTTTAGATTTCTCATGCCATCCTGACCTCCCAGACCCATCTGTAAGACAGAAAATTATTAGCCCTTGCCATGCTGAATAAATTAAGATGCCTTACCCACTTATAATTTTCAGCCAATCAGATTACTTGATCCAGGCTGTTGGTACAAATTCACATACTTAATGACAAACAGTGTAGATCCAGATCAGTTGGCTTCTTCAGAAGCCAACTGATCTAGATCTACACTGTTTGCAAAGGCAAGGCATATCTGGGTTCAGCAGGACCAGGGTGAGAACATAACCTCACTAGAAATGCTTGTGCCTACAAAATGCAAAAGTTGGAAAGGGACATAACTCTTAAAAAATTAATGAGATTGTTTTTTTTTGGTCATCACATGATTTACTCCTCAGTGCTAATCCAATTTTAGTTCATTCATGTGTTCAATATTTTCCAGGACAACTTTTGTAGATTTTATTTATCTGGAGCTATGAATAAAAAAAATCAAGAAACAGTAAATTTCCTAAAATTTCGAACACTTTAAGTCATTATTTGCTTATTATTTTTATGAATTTAATTTACAAAATACTTGATGGAAAGGAGAACAGTGTTGACCCTGATAAGATTGCTCCTACAGTCTAATCTTGGTTTGCACTATTTGCATATGACATTTTATACAGCAAGTTGGTGTATGAAATGTTTGGACATTTACATATTACATCTCTTACCTACTGTCCTTTTAGCATCACATGGAAAGACGTGGTGTTATATTCTTAAACCATTTCGTTCTGATTGACCATATCTGATCAGAAACCATTTGTTTTGTCTGTTTGTGCACTTTGTTCTCAAAAATTTATCTAATTTATGACTGAAAATTGTTCTCAAATATTTACCTAATTTTTGACTTGTGCAATTTCTACAGTAAAATGATTTTTTGGAATTTTTATCTTAGAGAATATTTTTTTAATTTTCTCCATGGATTTTTAAATATTGATGTTTCACAACAACATTGTGGAAAAATAAGAAAATTTGAATGAGTGTAACTTGTTGAAAACCTACCTCCAATCTACTTACCCTATCCATTTATCACAATTAGCTGCCATTTGTACTATGGAAAGAAATGAAAATATTTGATTTTTTTTTTAAAAACTAATGAATAGATTAAACCTTTTTGTGCATAGGTAGTACGGTAGTTCCAACAAAAAGTTCTGCATTAAATCATGACAAAAAATTGCAAATTTCCATTCTTCTGTCTTCTGTTGAAAGTGCCAGGCAAAAAGAAAATGACTTTCTGAAAGATGTCATAAGGACAGTAGAGGTATGATTACTATACTTACCAACAGCTGACAGAGTTAAAATACTAGAGGGATGTCGTTTTGCAGGAGCATTATAGCCTGACAACCATCCACCATAGCTAGATTTGATATCGGCAGGGTTGTAATACCAATGCACTGGCATAGATAAGGCGTCTGCTATCAACATACCCCATATGGCACCTTCTTTGGCTTTCTGTAATGTCTCTGACATCTTTGGTGGGCTGGAGATAAACAATCAGAGAAATATATGTGAGCCATACAGGGCCATCTTAGCCCTCTTGTTTTGAACTTCTGTACAGAAAGGCTAGTCAACTCGAAACTTGGTAGGGAGTATCAGAGTAACTTGTAGATGAAAGAAAAAGCTAAAATTGGTTTGATCAGAAATCCAAGATGGCAACCCTCTACTTGAAAATCTATTTAGAACTTAACTTTTGTGGTCGTTCATCAGTTTTTGCAAGTGACCAATGATTGATTAAAAACGAGTAACCATGGAGTAAATTGATTAATCAGAAAAATATACCTAGCTTTATTTTCCCTAGGTACTGGGAAAGGCAGTCAAATGGCCTCTCCATTCAGGAGAAGAAGCGAAAAATAGATTTTCAAGATGGCAGCCATGGTGGCCAGCTTGGATTTCTGATTGGAACAATTTTAGCTATTTTTGATCTACAAGTCACCCTGACAATTCAAACCAAGTTTGGAGTCAACTGGTCTTTCGGTTCAGGAGAAGAAGCGAAAAAAATATTTTCAAGATGGCCATGGTGGCCATCTTGGATATTTTTGTTATCAGAACAATTTTGGCTATTTTGGATCTACAAGTCTACCCCGCGCTTCCAACCAAGTTTCAAATCAATAGACCACTTTCACATTGTTGTGCGCATGTGCCAAACTGCCCAGGTAAGTCTCAAATCAGCTTTATCTCAGCGAGATTACAATCGAGGGGGCAAGCTTCAATACGCTGCATATCAGAATAGAGGTCCTGGGATATTATAGTTGGAAACATATCAATTAAAAACAACTAAATAAAAAAAAATGAAACTGTCTCCCTCGAAAGTGTAAAAATCGATTTTATTGCTTCAGTATAGTAGTATTTAAAGTCAAAATACTGCTTAGAGCTAGAGACTTCATATAATACAAAGATTCCCTTTACAGCAAGCAGAACATCCGTGTTCATGCATGTCACTTTCATTTATTTCCACGTGAAAACAAAGTTCCTTTCAAGTGAATAAATTAATAAATTCAGGACATCAGATTATTTATTTATTTATTTATCTATTCTTTTGCACTAAAATACTAACAAAAACATTCAAATGAAATGTGTTTCATATTTCATACCCGAAATACCATACTCTGAACTATAGACAGATACGATCGTCTTACAACAAGAGTTTTTTGCTATTTATAATCATCATGATATAACTTGTATCTGTATCAGAATTTAATGTTCCATTTCATTTGGTCTTTTTCACGGCTTCTACCTTATTTCCGGTTTTGTCCTAAATTGTTGTCATACAATCATTTCAGTCATGCACACCCAGCAAAGATTCAGATCAGCCTTATTATCCATTCTGTATGGTCAATAATCGCAGTTCTCAAGAAAACAGAACAAACGTTTTGGGTAATAGTCATCCACTGGACTTACAATGAAAACTCTGATGTCCAAGCTGATCCGAGTCATTGCTAGACACACATATCAATTTGCTGGTATTATCATGCGGCACCTCAAACATGTTCCGCACCGTGTTGAGCTTCTATAAAGCTGCCGGGTTTACTTTGAAAAGTAATAAAATGCTGCCTAGTCAGAAAGGGGCCCGTCTATTAAGGCGCGTACCTCTCAATAGGCAGGCATTTGATTAGTTTATTTAAGTGCTAAATCATCCATCAAATCAAAGTTTAGTGTCATAATTTACCGAAAATGGATATACCAATTAGATCTCTACTTTTGACATGCGCTTATAAAGGTTAAGTTATTATCAAAACATATGATAAAGACTACTGCTCAAAATAAGTAGGGGATATTCAGATTATCGCATTTAACACGAATTTATTTCAAAACTAACAGACAAGGCGATTTGTTATATCGACAGCCTCTGCACTGATGCACATGTTATCACTAGTGATATTGAATTTATCGTAGCGTTCAAAAGTACACTGCTGTTCAGTTAACCATAAGGGTTGCATGTACAATTTCACATATCCATAACGAATAAGAAAAAGAGTGTTATTCTTCATTTGTTAGCTTTTTTGCTATCTACAGGTTACGTAGTAACATTATTTAAAGTAGTCTGAAGGTGTTTGGCTATGCAGTGCTTACCTGAGAATCAAAGGTGGTTAGCAATTGGTCTGCTCAAGGGTGGAAGTACACAGGCTGATGTGGCAAGACATCTAAACGTTTCACAGTCTGTCATCCGTCAGTTATGCAATCGTCATCAACAGACAGGAAATGTCACTGATATTCATAGAGTCGGCCGCCCGCGTGCAACAACCCGACAACAAGATCGCCTGTTAGTCGCATCAGCCTTGAGAAACAGACACGAGAATGCCACACAGCTTCAGCGCCGACTTTACCAGGTTACAGGGGTGCAGGTCTCTACTCAGACAGTGAGAAACCGGCTGCACGATCGAGGTCTTAACGCCCATAGGCCGTACACTGTGTTGCCATTGACGGCTTGTCATCGCCGGGCAAGAAGGGACTAGGCTAGGCAATATCAGAGGTGGAACTTAGGCCAGTGGTCTCATGTTATGTTCTCCGAGTCATGGTTCATGTTGGACTTCTGTGATGGTCGACAAAGGGTTCAGCAGCGCCGGGGTAAGGGGGGGGGGGGGGGGGGGCAATATTTTGCAACCAACCTTCCACATGATCGTTATAGAGGTGGTAGTGTAACAGTTTGGGGTGGTGTCACAACCAATGAGCGAACTGATCTTCACATATTCCAGGGCAGAGTTACTGGTGTGTACTACCGAGATAACATCACTGAACCTCTTGTCGTGCCCTTTGCGGCTGCCCATGGGAATTGTTTTCACTTCCAAGATGACAATGCCCATTCCCATCATGCTCATGTTGTGCTGAATCACCTCCAGACTCGTGGAATCCAGTCACTGCCATGGCCTTCAATGTCGCCAGACCTATCCCCTATAGAACATGTCTGGGACATTCTTGGTAGAAGAGTTCAAGGTCACGTACCAGCTCCCAGGAACCTTCAAGAACTGGCCAATGTCTTGCAAGAAGAGTGGCGTCGCATTCCCCAAAATGACATCAGACGTTTTGTTGGTAGTATGAGAAGACGATGTGTTGCGTGTCTTGCTGTGGTCCAACGCGATACTGACTCAAAAACAGATTTTGTGAAATCTGGTGCCAGACCCTATGACATTTCATGATGAAGTGAGAGTCACGTGATTTACTGTGAAAGAAATTTATGTGGATTAAATTTTTCTTTTGAATCTATAGTTTGAATTCCTAATTAAAAAATCAGTTCATCTGTCGTAATTTACCTACTATTGAAGGATATAGTGAATATCCCCTATTTATTTTGAGCAGTACATTAATCTGTGGAATGTTATTTTGTTTTTGGCAAATTTATCTATTTATGTATTCAATTATTTATTTAAGTATAGTCCGCACTTCTTAACGTATAATGGGATGATTCACAAAATATCGACAAAAATATGGCCGGGTAGGCCTATAAAGTGTTTCATTACTCTTACTGCCCTAAGAAACTTTATGGAAATCAGTTAAAAGGTGTAAAATTTATTCATCCAAATGATCCACTTTTTATAATTGACATTCAGTTAAGACAAAAATACTTCAAAAGGTCAAAAGACCTTTATTATCAGATCGGCTACTTGCCCCATCATTTGATAACATATACTTTATCGACTTCTCAATTGAAGAGTGCACGGTAAGGGAGATAACAATGTGAAAGAGGTCTATTGGTCTTTTGGTTCTGGAGAAAAGCAAAAAAATAGATTTTCAAGATGGCCACCATGGGGGCCAGCTTGGATTTCAGACTGAAATAATTTTAGCTATTTTTGATCTACTAGTGACCCCAATGCTTCCTACCCAGTTTCCAGTCAATTGGCCTTTTGAAGATGGCGGCTATCTTCAATTTCCAAATGGAACGATTTTAGCTATTTCTGACCTACAAGTCACGCTGACACTTCCTACCAAGTTTTGAGTCAATTAGCATTTCGGATCAGGAGAAGCAAAAAAAAGATTTTCAAGATGGACGCCATGGCGGCTATCATGGATTTCTGATAGGAATGATTTTGGCTATTTTTGATCTCTCAGTTACCCCCGATGAAAAGCAAAAAATAGATTTTCAAGATGGCCGCCATGGGGGCCATCCTATGGCGGCCATCTTGGATTTCAGACTGAAATAATTTCAGCTATTTTGGATCTTCTAGTGACCCCAATGCTTCCTACCTAGTTTCCAGTCAACTGGCCTTTTGAAGATGGTAGCTATCTTCGATTTCCAATTGGAACAATTTTAGCTATTTCTGATCTACAAGTCACACTGACGCTTCCTACGAATTTTTGAGTCAGTTGGCATTTTGGATCAGGAGAAGAAGCAAAATATATATTTTCAAGATGGACGCTATGGCGGCTATCTTGGATTTCCGATAGGAATGATTTTAGCTATTTTTTGATCTCTCGGTCACCCCCTATGATTCCTACCAAGATTCAAGTCAGTTGGCCTTTAGGTTCATGAGAAGGAGGGAAAAAGAGGCCCATGGGCCACAACGCTCACCTGAGTTAACTGCTGTAAGTTAATCAGGTCATTTACTCATCATTCCCTATCAGCCTGTTAAGTTTCAAGGCAATGGCTTAAACAGTTTTTGAGACATCTTGCTTACAAGGTTAAAATGCTGAAATTTTCAATGGGCCATAAGTCAAAAACAAGAGGCCCACGGGCCACGGGTCGCTCACCTGAGTGACATAGCCACTGCAGATATGCAGATGTTATGCAACATTTTTCCAATCCTGTTATCACAACTAATGAAAAGATCATCATTTAAGCAGTTCTTAATTTTGAAGAAGAATATATATGGCATGACAGTAAGTAAGTAAGTAAGTAAGTAAGTAAGTAAAGACTTTATTTATAGAGGGTTACAACATTTAGCACATACAAATGGAGAGCATGTAATAGCTAATCTTCCATGAGGCCCTCATTATTTACATATTTACACATGATAGTGATCATTGGAGCGTGATCATTTGAACAAACTCGCAATCACATTTCAACAGTAGGATCAATGTGAAATTTGGTGGCAAATGGCTAAGTGTTTCTGAAGAATCATGATTTTATACATGTAAACAGCTCAGTGGCAGGGAAATATAATAAACATAAACAAGATGGCAGCCATCTTGGATTTCCAATCAGAATGATTTTAGCTACTGTTGATCTACAAGTCACCTCAATACTTCCACAGAACTTTGAGTCAATGGCCCTTTCTGTTCAAGGAAAAAGTTCAAAACAGATTTTCAAGATGGATGCCATGGCTGCAATGTGGGATTTCCTGTGGCAACTATTTGAGCTATTTTTTTATCTACAAGTCACCCCTATGCTTCCTACCAAGTTTCGAGTCAATTGGCCTTTCAGTTCAGAAGAAGAAGGGAAAAATAGATTTTCAAGATGGCCGCCATCTTGGATTTCCAATTGGAGAAAAGCAGTCAGTTAACTCCCTTGTATACTCTCTGTAAACAACCAGGTCCAATTAATTGGATTCCTCTACTTTTATCATTAGCATTTCCATTAAGTATCATATCCTTTTCATTGATAAATCTAATTTTAACAAGATCATATGCCAATACAGCTTCCAAAATATCAAAAAAGAAACATTTCTGTGCAATTAAATATATAATGTTAATAAATCTTTCAGGAGGATATGGAGAAATATAAAGTTAAGAATCTGTTACATTCCACTGATGACCTATGTTGATGGCAGAGGATTTCAATTAGAAGGACCTGGTTAGTATTTGATCTACCTTGGATTTTACTTGTCAAGGGAGATAATAGAAATACTGCTGCTATCTCGCATTGGAATGATTTTAGCTATTTTTGTATCTACAAGTCACCCCAATCCTTCCTACCTAGTTTTGAGTCAAATGGCCTTTCAGTTCAGGAGAAGAAGCGAAAAATAGATTTTCAAGATGGCTGTCATGGCGGCCATCTTGGATTTCTGATAGGGACGATTTTAGCTATTTTTCATCTACAGGTCACCCCGATGCTTCCTACCAAGTTTCAAGTTAATTGGCTTTTGGGTTTAGGAGAAGAAGCGAAAAAAAAAGATTTTCAAGATGGATTTCAGATCAGCAGGATTTTAGCTATTTTGATCTACAAGTCACCCTAATGCCTCCTACCTAGTTTAAACTGAATAAGCCTTTCGGTTCAGGAGAAGAAGTCTCCTGAACCATCTTGGATTTCCAATCGGAACAATTTTAGCCATTTTTGATCTATAAGTCATACCGATGCTTCCTACCAAGTTTCAAGTCAACTGGCTTTTGGGTTTAGGAGAAGAAGCGAAAAAAAAAGATTTTCAAGTGGCCATCTTGGATTTCAGATCAGCAGGATTTTAGCTATTTTGATCTACAAGTCACCCTAATGCTTCCTACCAAGTTTGGAGTCAATTGGCCTTTCAGCTCAGGAGATGTAGTGAAAAATAGATTTTCAAGATGGTGGCTATGGCAGCCATCTTGGATTTCCGATCGGAATGATTTTAGCTAAGTTTGATCTACAAGTCACCCCGATGCTTCCTACCAAGTTTCGAGTCAATTTGGCATTTGGGTTTAGGAGAAGCAGCAAAAATAGATTTTCAAGATGGCCACCATGCCGCCATCTTGGATTTACGATCGGCACGATTTTAGCAATTTTTTATCTACAAGTCACCCAAATGCCTACTACCAAGTTTCGCGTCAATGGGCCTTTCGGTGCAAGAGAAGAAGCGAAAAGTAGACTTTCAAGATGGCGGCCATCTTGGATCTCCGAACAATTTTAGCTTTTTTTGATCTACAAGTCACCCTGATGCTTCCTACTAAGTTTCGAGTCAACTGACTTTTGGGTTTAGGAAAAGCAAAAAAATAGATATTCAAGATGGCCGCCATGGTGGCCATCTTGGATTTACTATCAGCACGATTTTAGCTATTTTTGATCTACCAGTCACCAAATGCTTCCTACAAAGTTTAATGTCAACTGGCCTTTTGGTTCAGGAGAAGAAGCGAAAAATTGATTTTCAAGATGGCTGCATGGCCGCCATCTAAGATATCCGATCGGCACTATTTTAGCTATTTTTGATCTACAAGTCACCCCAATGCCTCCTACCAAGTTTCGAGCCAACTAGCCTTTTGGTGCAGGAGAAGAAGCGAAAAATAGATTTTCAAGATGGCGGCCATGGCTCCTACCAAGTTTCGAGCCAACTAGCCTTTTGGTGCAGGAGAAGAAGCGAAAAATAGATTTTCAAGATGGCGGCCATGGCTGCCATCTTGGATTTCTGATTGGAACGATTTTAGCTATTTTTGATCTACAAGTCACCCTGATGCTTCCTACTAAGTTTCAAGTCACCTGACTTTTGGGTTTAAGAGAAGCGAAAAATAGATTTTCAAGATGGCTGCCATGGTGGCCATCTTGGATTTCCGATCGGCACCATTTTAGCTATTTTTGATCTACAAGTCACCCTGATGCCTCCTAGCAAGTTTGGAGTCAATGGCCTTTCGGTTCAGGAGAAGAAGCGAAAAACAGATTTTCAAAATGGCGGCCATGGCGGCCATTTCTGATTGGATTGATTTAAGCTATTTTTGATCTACAAGTCACCCCAATGCTTCCTACCATATCGAGTAGGCTTTTAAAGCAACTGTTGACTTCGCACGACGGACAATGGACATTGATTGACCACAATAGCTCACCATGAGCATTTCGTGCTCAGGTGAGCTAAAAATGGGGATAAGAGGAACATTTCTGTGAAATCATTTTGAAATCTGGCCAGCAGAACTATTTTAGCAATTTTGGTTAAGGGCCATAAGAGGAACACTTCTGTGAAATTACTTTGAAATCAGGACACTGGCTGCAGGAGATGTCTTTTAAAGGTTTTTCTTATTTTAGCTCTGGCCACCATTTTGTTCAGCCAAGCGAAACCATTTGAGTAATTTTGGTAAAGGGCCATTGGAGGAACACTTCTGTGCAAATATTTTGAAATCAGGCCATTGCCAAAGACAAGATGTCATTTGAAGATTTTCTATTTTTAGCTCTGGCAGCCATCTTGTTCAATAGAGTGGAACCATTGTGGCCATCTTGGATTTCTGATCAACACAATTTTAGTTAGTTTCGACTCAGAAGTCAAAAAAGTAAAACATATTTTAACTAGCAATACTTAACTAATAGATAATGTGTTATTCTATTCTGAATTTCGCACCTTCCACAGAAAAAACTAGACCTGTGTGCGAAACACACTCATGCCCCCACCCAGGCATCATTGTTAATAAAGGCTTGATTAATAAATTTCATAATATGCTTAAAATGGGAATTTGCATGAAACGTGTTTATCATATAAAGAACTGGAATTCAGCAGAATAACAGGTCTGACCTTCTAAGCAATCATGTGCAGCATATCAAAAGCAGTGGCAACATCACAGCACTGATTTTCTGTAAAGTGTCAGTGTATATATCCCCTGTTTGAGATAACATCAGAAGCAAGGTAAAAGTAGGCATTCTACTGGTATGCAGTGCTGGTTTGCATACCCCAGCCTAGTGATACTCGCAGACATTTACAGGCCAGGTCCTCTCACTAGATAAATAATTCCTACTATATCATGCTTATGATATTTCATGATGACAGAAAGCAGTTCCTAATACTGTATAGTGCATCACCTCACTACAGCATTAAGTTGGTCTAATGACACTTCCATACTTCTTGCAGTCTCGTGTTCAATGCCAAGTTCCAGACACTGACCGTTTATCCCACAGCCATTGCAACCTGCATGTCTAAGAAGTGCAAGTACAAGCTCTTTGGTCTAAAACATTTGATTTGTCAGTCTGCAATCTATTTTCAATGGTTTTAAGTTGCAAATCAATCCTATAATGACATCAGAAGTTATTAATCAAAATGTCTCTCAGTGGGACTATTTCTAACTCAGAAGGGGGCCATAATCCATGCAAAATGCATTGCAGAGTAGTGGTACTTGTTATACAAATTCTTTGTTAGGTAATAGGCTAGTATTTCAAATTGCAAATCAATTCCCCAAAGATGACGAAAGTTGTAAAGCAAAATGCATCTAAACAGGCCAATATAAAAGTCAGAAAGGGGCCACAATCCATGCAAAAGTGCAATAGAGTGATGATACTTGTTCTATAAATTCTCATTTAAGTAATAGCCTGGGCTAGTTTTTCAAGTTTGAAGTTAATCCGCAATGATGTCAAAACCGTTGAATCAAAATGCATCTCAATAGGATAATATCTAAGCCAGAAAGGGGCCATAATTCATGCCAAAGTCAAAACAGAGTGATGGTACTTGTTCTACAAGTTCTCTGAAAGATAATCAGCTAGTACTTCAAATTCCAAATCAAACTGTCATAGATAACAAGACTTATGAATCAAAATGTATCTACATGTAAATGGGACAATTCCTAAGTCAGAAGGGACCATAATCCATGCAAAATGCATAACAAAGTAATGGCACTTGTTCTACAAAATCTCTGCAAGGTAATTGGCTAGTATTTTAAGTTTCAAATCAATCCTTCAATGAAATCAGAAGTTATTAATCAAAATGTATCTAAATGGGACACTTTTTAAGTCAGAAAAGGGCCATAATCCATGCAATATGCATAACAAAGTAATGGCACTTGTTCTACAAAATCTCTGCAAGGTAATTGGCTAGTATTTTAAGTTTCACCCCAATCCTTCAATGAAATCAGAAGTTATTAATCAAAATGTATCTAAATGGGACACTTTTTAAGTCAGAAAAGGGCCATAATCCATGCAAAATGCATAACAGAGTGATGGTTCTTGTTCTACAAATTCTCTGTGAGGTAACAGGCTAGTATTTAAAATTTCAAATCAATCCCCTTAAGATAACAAGAGTTATGAATCAAAATGTATCTAAATGGGATACTTTTTAAGCCAGAAAATCCATGCAAAATGCACAACAGAGTGATGGTACTTGTTCTACAAATTCACTGTCAGGTAATAGGCTAGTATTTCAAGTTTCAAATCAATCCCCCAAAGATAACAAGAGTTATGAATCAAAATGCATCTGAATGAGACAATTTCTTAGTCAGAAAGGGGCCATAATCCATGCAGAATGCATGCAGGAATTATCTAAGTATCCCCTCATTGTGTCTTGCTACAAAGAGTATGTGTTTCAAACTGTAGCTCTTATCATCTACAATCCAATCAAATCAATCCACCAAAGATAACCATAAGCAATATTCTAATGCGACGGGACGGGACAGGGATGGGACGGGACGGGACGCGACAATCAATGTGAATCCAGTATAGCCCCAACCAAGCAATATTCTAATGCGACGGGACGGGACAGGGATGGGACGGGACGGGACGCGACAATCAATGTGAATCCAGTATAGCCCCAACCAAACAGTCAGAAAATCCATGCAAAATGCACAACAGAATTATCTAAGTATCCCCTCATTGTGTCTTGCTACAAAGAGTATGTGTTTCAAACTGTAGCTCTTATCATCTACAATCCAATCAAATCAATCCACCAAAGATAACCATAAGCAATATTCTAATGCGAAGGGACGGGACAGGGATGGGACGGGACGGGACGCGACAATCAATGTGAATCCAGTATAGCCCCAACCAAACAGTCGTATTAAAGAGTCTAAATCCAGAAGGTCCCATAGGCAGTTACCTGTGTGACGTCACTCTTCCAGCACTTTTAATCACTTGTCAGTTTCTTTTAAGGATAAAACAATAAAACTGAGCTACGCGGGGAAGAGAGCGGGGGTGCTCTTTTTATCTTAGGTTAAGTATTGCTAGTTAAAATATGTTTAACTTGTAAAAACTTCATTTTAACTGCACAATACATTAACCTATAGATAATGTGCTTGAATTTGCAGATTAGGAGGGAGGAGCTCTCCTATTCTAACACAAATAAAACATATAATCCCTATACCTCTGGATTAAGGCTCTGGAAACTCCATGGAATATACTTTCCTGATATATAGAAATCCTAGAAATAATCTAAATTCCTAACATATATATAAGATATTAATTATCTTAATAAATGTACTGTAGGCTTTGGAGGCTGTCAGTCTTATTTAGGCATCAAAGGCTCTATTCTCCTGACCCCCAACCACTTTTTGGGCAAATCTACTGAGCCCAATGTTTGAAGATTTGCTGCTTCTTGAGACATGTCTCTCAAATAGAATTTAGCAAACGTAGAAAATTGATTCCAGACTGCTGCTTTGAGTATTTCATTGAGCAGAACCTTATCAAAGAATGCCCAGGAAGAAGCTAGTGCCCTAACTTCATGAGCTTTAATCTTTAGGAAAAAGACGTCTCTATGAGTGAATTTCCTATAGGCAAGTTTAATAGTGTAAGATATCCATCTAGAGACAGAAGTCTTAGATATATCTTGTTTGCCTTTAATTGGTAGAAATCGTCTAGTTCTATTCTGATGATAAGAGCTAGTCATTTTAAGATAAAATTTCAATGCTCTTATCGGGCATAAAAGTCTATCCAAGTGTTCCCTTTTACATGTTCGAGCTGAATTAGGGATAACAATAGGATCTGGGCAGATGGAAGGAAGCTGATTCTTAGCCAAAAATCCAGTTTGTACTATCAATGATACTGAGCCATCAGACTGATTGAATCTTAGATGATTTGCATCCATTGCCAAGGCATGAATCTCGCTGCATCTTTTGGCAGTGGCAAGAGCTAACAGAAAGGCTGTCTTTATCGTAACATGAAGTCTAGATGCTTTATGCAGAGGTTCATATGGGGCTTTCTAGAGACAGACTAAGACCCAAGATAAATCCCATTTAGGAGTAAGATGATCTTTGTACTGGACGTTGCAATTCAAAAGATCTTATTAATTCTGACAAGACAGGATTAGATCCGATCCTATTACCAGTCTTAAGTTTAAGAGTATTAGAGATCATAGATCTATAGCCCTTTATAGTACTAATTTGATACTTTTTCTCAGAGAAAAGGTAAATGAGGAAGTTGGCTATTACAGTAAGAGGGGCCAAGACCAGATTAACCGTCTTTCTATGACACCAGTTGGAGTATACGATCGGTTTTGCATCACAGACCTTCTGTGTTGATGTTTGTCTTAATTTTGAGATAAAATCTGCAATTTTTGCGAAAACTTTTTATCTTTGATTGACTGTTTGATAACTCCCAAGTGTGAAGGTCGAGTAATCGGAGATTTGGATGTTGAAACTTTCCTTTTGCTTGTGTCAGTAGTTTTGGAAAGAGCGGAAGATGAACTGGAGCTGATACTAACAGTTGTAATACCTTTGAGAACCACAGTCATTGGGGCCAAAGAGGGGTAGTAAGAACTATTCTGCACTGAGATCGACGTATCTTGGCTAGAACAGGATTGTTGGAGGAAACATGAAGCATGAACAAGGTTCTTCTGATTGTCCGGGCCTGGAGATACATACAATGGGAGTTTGTGATTGAAGCGTGTCTCAAACAAATCCACATTGGGGTAATTGAGCATTTGGAAAATGGAGTTCGGGACTGATTGATCTATTGTCCATTCTGTTTTGAGAGGTTTGTCCATTCTCGATAGGCAATCTGCCAAAACATTGAATTTGCCTGTTCTCCCAACCTCCACTGATGCCTGGAACGAGATGTTGTTATCAGACTTTGGTACCAGTGGAGGATCTCCCATACCTCTACACATAGGTTGGGAGAATATGTTCATCTTTGTTTGTTTGTGTTGAGGTTTTACGGCCCAGTCAACCCAATGGGGTCATGTCGAGCGCGGTATGTTCATCTTTGCTTGCTGATATAAGAGACCACTGTTGTGTTGTCGGTAAAAATCATGACTCAAAAATTGTGAATATATTTTATGGCTTTCTTCAGTGCGAAACGTATGGCCATTATTTCCAGCATATTGATATGGAGTTGGGATTGGTCTCCCGACCAGTGACCACAAAAGGATAGACTCATCAGTTCTAGATGAGCTCCCCATCTGAAATGACTGGCATCCATATAATAAATGCAATTGGATCTGGCAGATGAATGGGAGTTCCCTGAACGAGGCGACCGGTGTCCATCCACCATTTCAAATGGAATCGAATCATACTGTTGATTAGAACCTGATGATCGAGGGAAAGAATGTGAGGTCTCCAGACAGATAACAGATACATTTGCAGAGGTTGTAAGTGAAGTCTGCCTAGGAGAACAAAGTCTGCTGCTGCACTAAGTTTGCCTAAAAGAGAAAGGAAAGTTTGTGCCTAAACTTGAGCCTGAGAAAGAAATGTCTTGATAGTCAGAATAAGAGAATCAACTTGGTCTGCTGGTACCCTGACTATATTTTGTTGTCTCAGAAATTCCATGCCTATAAATGTGAATTCTGTGCTGGAATCAAATCTGACTTCTTAAGATTTGGTATGAAACCTAGACTTAGTCCCTTTGAAGGCAACAGATTGTGTGAGATATTAGTCGGTTGCAAATCAAATCTCTTATCAGCCAATCGTCTAGGTACGAAAATAGGGATATGGCACATTGACACAAGTGCGCTGCTATTACGTCCATTAGTTGGGTGGAAATCCACTGACTTAGGGAAGATAGGTAAGATCGTGATTTGGTAGACGATGTCCATAAATGAACCAAAGGTATTTTCTACATAGCAGATGAATTGGATTGTGAAGATATGCATCTGTCAGGTCTATGGAGAAAGCTCCATCATTGACCAATATCGATTGTTGTACTGACTTGACTGTCTCCATCTTGAAAGGTCGTTTTTTTATATATTGATGTAGTATAGAAAGATCTATTACCAGACATAACTTTCCATTCTTTTTTGGTACTAGAAATAGCCAGGAATAAAAGCTGGGAGTTCCCGGATCTTATACCCTTTCCACTGCCCATTTCTGGAGAAGTTCTACGATCTCTTCTCGTAATAACGGGGAGGAAGATTGACTCAGACTTGTCGGAACTACCGAAAGAGGAGGAGCTAACCTGAATGATATCCTGAAACTGTTTTGAACAATGGAGAGGACCCATTTGTTCTCTGTTAACTCTTCCCATTGTTCCACAAAGTGGGCCAACCTTCCTCCCACTGGAATATCTGGCCATAGCAAGACAGGCAGTGGAACGGGTTGGATTTCAGAACTTTGTGGAGGATAAGGCATGTTTAGATGAGGGGAACTGCTTCGAGTTTCCACTCCTCTTTGAATAGTCCTTTCTAGTGCTGGACAAATAGGACTGACTCTGACTTTTAGGCCTGTAAGGCTGCGTCTGTTTAGGCCTAGAAGGCTTATTCGGCTGTCTAGGTCTCTTGAACGCTGTTGGAGCCCAAAAAGCCATCTTTTGTTGTTGTTGTAGGTTTGTGCTGGTAGAGGAAATTTGTTGCTGCACTTCGTAATTGCCCTTGGGAACTTCCTTGATTTTATTTCCGAATAGAGATTTGGCATTCATTGGAGCATTACATAGTTCGTAGCACAAATTCTCCAATAAGAGCTTTGATGTGGCTAAAGCCGCATCTCATCTAGCCTGGAATAGGTCAGTAGCTAAGATAGTAGACATTGCCGTGGCATGCTTAATAGACTTAGCTACTGTTCTAAGAGTCTAGAAAGGGCTGCGACAGACATGGACTGCTGCTGCAGACATAAGTATGCAGGAGAAGAGAACAAATCTGCATGTGAATTTAACACCACTAATTTACAACTCTTTTCTCCCATGTTTTTAGACTTTTGACAGGTAAGGAGCATCTTCCTTTGGTGGACAAATCCAGCAAAGAAGCATCCGTTTCTAATGGTGGAATATTTTCAGTTGGGAAAAACTGGTTTTGGCTTTTGTAAAATTTAGTCGGCGCCAAAGACATGACTAAACTTTGTGAACATAGCCAATCTTTACCACATTTCTCTGAATCTAATTTATTTTGGAGAAATCTGGTGGTCTTCTCCACCAACTTTGATTGTGGTAGCACTAATGATGGAGTCGCATGAGACTCCATTAAGTGCTCAATGCCGGAAAGGGGTTTAGCAGGAGTATGTTCTTCAGTAGGCCTAGGACATAACTCCTGAGGCAAGAGTCTAATTACCTCATTTATGGCTCTGTCAAAGGACCAGATTTCTTGGTCTCACTCAGAACTTGTGTCCTTTGCAGAGTGTTTGCAAGATTTTCAGGTTGAGGTATAGGTGTTACATTGGTTGTCTCTGCAGGTTGCAGCCGTAATCATTCACTGAATGATTAGATGAAGAAGAAGAAGAAGAAGATGTCCATCGTCTCCTCTTATGAGACTGTTTAGATCTTTTAGACTTTCTACTACATTTACGGGAGTCTGAAGATGATGATCTAGAAGAGGAGGAAGAAGACGATCTATGCCTTCTCCTCTTTCTAGATTTGTGTTTTCTTTTAGTTTGACCTCTTCTAGAGATACATCTACACTGAGATGTCTGTCTATTGTCCTATCTCCATTTAATGCTAGGCGGCTCTATAACAATACTAGGATCGAACATGTTCCTAAAATCAGGATAAAGTGGCAATAATATTCTTTTTGTAGCTGTTGTTGGGTTCTGAGGCTCATTGCAAATGAATGTTCAGAACCAAAAACTAACTGGTTAGTTGCTCTGTACTCACTGCTTATAGCATGAATACCGCTAACTGGAGTCTGGTTAAGTTGACTGGTGCCCGCTGACTGGTGACTGGTGCCCGGTACTCAGGGTTTGGTAAACCATATCCAATGACTGGCGACTGGATGACCGGTGACTGGTTGAATGGTGCCTGGTTGACCGGTGTCTGGTTGACTGGTGAATTCTTGCCTGGTGACTGGATGACTGGTGACTGGTTGACTGGTGACCGATGCCTGGTTGACCAGTGACTGGATGATCGGTGCCTGGTGACCGGTGGACAACTTTTTTGGGTACTTAACCCACCCATTAAGATGCCACCTTGATGGGTCCTACCCCTGGCAGTAGAGCCCTGTGGGGTGGTTGTCTCATCCACAGAGTTGTTGTCTGATAAATTAGAAGCGAGAATCTATTGTTTCTTCTTCTTGTGTTTCTTCTTCATCACAGATTTTCTGTTGGAGTAAGTTCTTCTCTTATCCACGAGAATCCATGTGTTTTCAGACCAGTTGCTACATGTAGAACAGGTTGACAACCTGGAACAAGAAGAACATTTTAAGCAATTTAGGTGATTATCCCACCACGCTTTAATATGTCCACAATTGCCATGAACGATCTTCATGGAAGTCGTGAAAACTCATGAAAAGGACAAGCAATCAATAAAAAAAAGAATGTATGGTGGAAGGAATGATAGAGGAACATAAGAAAGACAAGGATTAAGAAAGTTAAGTGGAGAAAAAGGAAGAAAATATATATTTTTTTCACCCAGAGAAAAATCCTTTGTTTACTTTCTTTTCCACAGAAGAGAAACTGACACATGATTAAACTAGAACTGGTGTTTGTAAAACACTATGCCCCAACACTGCCTGACTAACACTGCTTGACTTCAACACTGCTTGCCCATGATGGTAATAACAGTAAAAATATATAAGACTTCAGCATTATTTTATTTAAAAGGGAATTTACTCTAAAATGGGTGATAATTTGGATAAGAAAAAAAATACGGGTCACATATATTTTTATGTGGAATCCATATATGAAAGGGGCTCTTACACAGTATAGGAAATTTACATTGGTTTCTGCCCACGCTTGGAATTGGATGAAATTCTGCACAATGGTTGCCTAGGGTATAACACTGATGATTATGAGGCATTGGCTTTTAAATGTAGTTCCATTGTAAATTTATGGTGTTTTGTATGCGGCCACTACCAAATCAGGGGGTGCCCTAATATTAACCTTCGTACAGTAAACAGGATTTCATTTTTCAGATGCTGGAATCTTTTATTAATTAAGGCCATCATTAGTACATGTTTTGATACTATGGATGGCTTCATGTACTTAGAAATAGTGTTGGAGCAATAACGTAAGTTGAACGGTAGCCCCATATTTCAGCTGCAGGTTATGTATTCATCCAGATATTATCTGCAATTTTACCATGTTCCGATTCTTGTCAAGACACCATTTCAGCATAAAAAATTTCCATATGTATTAGGAATAAACACATGAAATTTCATAAAAATTGAAGACCGGTAACATGTTGTTTGAACAGCCTGAATACATATAGTCCTGAGTCGGCAAAATATGAAATTACCCAATACTCATGTATAAGTAGTTTTTTTTGATTGTGTTGGGGTTTAACGACATGTCAACCCTTGTGGGTCATTTTGTGTCGTCTCCCAGAGAAAGGGAGAAAAGAGATAGAAGAGATAGTAGAGGAGATGAAAGAGAGGAACAGGAAAGAAAGAGGAACAGGAATGATAGTAAAGAAACAGAAGAAATAAAAACATTCCCCCCTCTACCTTTACCTGCTACAAGGATAGCAGGCCTTGTCCAACTGTAAGCCAATATCAGTTGGACCCCCCGGTGACATAAGATACACGACACCTTTGCACCACCCGACCACCCCGCTGTATAAGTAGTAGTTACGTGTAAAGTCAACTTATCAGTAGCTTTCAATTTGGATTACCATGATATAGTATGATTTGTATAAGAAGTTGATACCATAATTGTACATATTCATTTATAACCAGTTGACTGAATTGCACCTTGTTGAACACCATGTCCAAAAAAAAAACAACAAAAAACAAAAAACTTTTCGATTACATGATCTGGACCATGCAGACACTAAGTCCAAGTTCTCTGTATCTGTATATTGTCAAAACCACAGCAGAAGATTTCACAGCTGGTACAAAACACACATGAAGACACTCAGTATTGGAAAAAAACACTACAGCTTAAATACAATCAATAATGAACAACCAAAATCTGAGTCACATGGACACATGCACGCTTAGTACTGTTTCTTTAGGTAAGATCTATGCACTTGCTGACCAAATACTTTAGTACTCTTACTAAAATGAAAGAATAACTTTTCAGAAATATGATCAGCGAAGAACAACAAAGTAAGAGCAGTTGGTATTAAGAAGAATGAAATTATATTCAGCTAAAATATTCAATGGAAGAAAAAATTTAAGTATAAGAACTAAAACAAAACTTGAATACTAAAAGCCTCCTTTCAAAATGTATTACAACACAAAAAACACAGACAAGGTGAAAATAGAATTAATTAAATACCATAGAACTGCCAGCAACCAAATGAATGAAAACTGTTCAAAAACTCTTCAATACATCCTTTCGATTCACATTAAAACCACACAAGTTAGCTGTTTTAAAATACTGTGTTAATTAACATATGGCGGAGTTTCAAACTAGTATGGAAGTCCTTAAGCAAATGACTTAAAATATGAATGTCATACAATCTTTGGAAAAATCTTAAAGCTTTAACATGAAGAATTACAAAACACCAATTTGTTGTTTAAGTCAAACTATGTGCACTAGAATAGAACTTATGCAGAACAGAAACAATTTCATATATGCTTACTGTAAGGAAGAAAGGATAGATCTGCTTTTCTGATAGTAAAAGTTAAGACCACATAAACAGTTGGTATTCTGTGCTGCTGTCATCAAAGATAACTGTTGAAACAAAGAGAAATACTCCAGTGTCAGTGTCAATTCGATCGCAGGAAATACCGATTGAAGTGACACATTTGAACATGTTTACAGGACAAGAAATCCAGTGTTCATAATTTCAAAATACAATATAGGCTTGCAAGCAAGCTATAGATATATCAGAAGTTAAGTCTATAGGTATTATTTTCTTTTTAAGCATTCTTAGTTTGGTTCGAGTTCACCAGTCCAGAAACAAATCTCCAAAAATCCTAAAATCTGTTGATGGGGATGCAAATCCTTCTTCAAAACAAACAAACAAACAAACAAACAAGCAACAACTACTTGCAATAGTACGTTTGCACATCTTCTTAATATGACAATGGAGATTACGGATCTCCCTGTTTTATGCCTATTTTTGTAATGGTGAGAATGGATACCCCTGTTTTACACCTATTTTAGTTTTATGCCTTTTGGGAAGTAATTATACAAAATGCTCAATGATTTGCTGACATGAATTAAAACGTAAGATGTTGTTAAGCCTAATTTGTTAATTAGAATTTCTTTTAATTTGTTATGCTGTCTACATTTGTAACAGTTGGTTAGTCTGAGTCCATATAAATAGAAGGCAAGTAACAGAAAGTCATGAAAATTTAATGGGTAGCTCAAGATATATTCATTCTGAGTTGTCTAAACTCTCTTTGATTTGTTAAGTGTTAGAAGTGTTTGATAACACTGCCTTTCTCTACTGTTTTTTTATCAATATAACAAAATAGTCAATTTTGTAAAAATCGACCTATATCCATTCAAGGCCTAAAATGACAATGTTACCGGTTTTGATTTTTTATGAAATTTAGCACAGCTATAGAGGATATATGTAGCAAATTTTGCTGGTAGTATGAAATCTTGACAAAGACTATAACATATTAATTTTGAAAGTTTAATTTTGATATTTTTTTCATTTTTTGTAAAAAAATACAGATTTTTTATAATCAATTTATCAGAAAATGTTAACTTTATTTAAAAATAAATGTTTTGTGGTACCAATAGAATTACTATGGTGTTCACCATTCAGCACAGCGCAAAAATCTTAAAACTAAATTAAACTTAAGATGTATGACATACTTATTTGGAGACAGGTATCAGCTAATGGGGGGAGTGAGTCAAGGTTGCGTCCTGAGTCCAACTTTTTATTATATAATTTAATAAGCACATTTTCATAGGTTGCATATGCCTAGTTATTATTATACAAAGTTTCAGAAAAATCCATGCGTGGGCAGAAATGAAAGATGCCCTTTCAAAACATTAGCATACATGGCTCTAAACTTATGCATAAATAAGCAACAAATGGCCAAAAATTGCAAAGGGCCATAACTCCAACAAAATTTCATTAAACTAGCTGAAAATTTAATCAGGTGATCTCCTCCTCAGTCCCAATCAGTTTACCAAATATCAAGATTGTAGCTCAAATACTTTTTGAGATCTCTTGCTAACAAGATTTCAATGTTATTTTATTTAAAGGGCAATAACTCTAAAATGGGAAATGATATGGATAAGAAAAAAAAATACAGGTCACCATTTTTTTCATGAGATTCCATACATGAAATTTCAAAACATTAGCACACATGGTTCTGAACTTATGCTATGCAAAATAAAGCAAAAAATGGCCAAAAATTGCAAAGGGCCATAACTCCCACAAAATTTCATTAAACTGGTTGAAAATTTAATCAGGTGATCTCCTCCTCAGTCCCAATCAGTATACCAAATATCAAGGCTCTAGAGCTTTTTTAGATATCCTGCTAATGAGCTCTCATTGTTATTTTTATAAAAGGAAATAACTGTAAATGGGGAGATAATTCGGACAAGAAAAAAATTTGTGTCAACTATTTTTTCATGAGGAAGCCATATATGAAATTTCAAAACATTAGCATACATGGTTCTAAACTTATGCTATGCACATAAAAGCAACAAGATTAAATAGCCAGATATTGCAAGGGTCATAACTCCAACAACATTTCATTTAGTTGGTTGAAAATTTAATCAGGTGATCTCCTCCTCAGTCCCAATCAGAATACTAAATATCAGGGCTCTAGCTAAAATAGTTTTTGAGATATCTTGCTAACGAGATTTATTATAAGGGAAACAAGAGGCCCACGGGCCACGGCTCGCTTACCTGAGTGACACAGCTATTGCAGATATGCAGATGTTATGCAACATTTTTCCAATCCTATAATTGCAACTAATGAAAAGATCATCATTTGAGCAGTTCTTAGTTTTGAAGAAGAATATATGGGCAGGACAGTCAATGGAGCATGATGATTTGAACAAACTCTCAATCACATTTCATCAGAAGGATCAATGTGAAATTTGGTGGAAATTGGCTAAGTGGTTTCTGAAGAGTTGTTTAATAATATCATGATTTTATACATGTAAACAGCACAGGGTCAGGGAAATATAATAAACGTAAAAAAGATTGCCTTGAGAAACAATGGATTAGAAAATGGGAGTCTCAGTGTTATTCATTCTTCATAAGCAGTAATGAAATTTGCAACACTGCTTACTGTGGTTTTAGTGGAGCTGTCATATATTTTTTTTTTAATTTAATGTAGCCATGGCAACCAAATAAAATCATCACTGGTCATAAAACACGCAAACTGAGTAGACAATCATCCAACGATCATAACTGCCAAATATGGTGCACATCACTTCACTGGTTATGGAGAAAATGCAATTTAACCATTTTCTCATTATATGTCTATGGAAGTTTTCTGTTGCCATGGCAACCAAACCAAGAGGCAGACTTATAGCTTTTTTTTAACTGCCCTTACCCATTTAGCATTTGTACCAAATCAGAGTCCTACTGCTTCAGTGGTTTTTAAAGAGTAGTCATACAAATTTTTTTTTAAATTTAATGTTGCCATGGAAACCTAACAAAATGACCATGAAATGCACAAACTGGGAAGAAAATCATCAAATGATCATACCTGCCAAATATGACTCGCGTCACTTCACTGGTTATAAAGAAAATGCAATTTTACTATTTTTCCATTATAAGTCTATGGGAGCTTTCTGTTGCCATGGCAACCAAACCAAGAGGCAGATCACAATAATTTTAGCTATTTTGAATTATCCTTACCCAAGCAACATTTGTATAAAATTACAGTCATACTGCTTCAGTGGTTTTGGAGGAGATTTCATTTAAAAAATTCCTTATTTAAAATTTAATGGTGCCATGGCAACCAAACAAAATGGCCAATTGTCATAAAACAGAGAAACTGGGTAGACAATCATCCAATGATCATACCTGCCAAATATGGTTTACATCACTTCACTGGTTACGGAGAAAATGCAATTTAACCATTTTCCCATTATAAGTCTATGGGAGCTTTCTGTTGTCATGGCAACCAAAAAAAAGGCAGATCACCATAATTTACCTATTTTTAAAGGCCCCTACCCAAGCAACATTCTAACCAAGTTAGGGACAAATCGCTCCAAGGCTTTGGAGGAGTTGTCATTTGAAAGTGTTTACGGATGGACAGATAAGACGGATTACGGACAAAAAGTGATCATTATAGCTCAAACTGAGCATAGCTCAGGTAAGCTAATAACTCTAAATGAGAGATAATTCGATTAAGAAAAAAAAACAAGAGGGCCATGATGGACCTGTAACCCTCACCTGAGCTTCATAGCACTTTGAGAACCTGATCTAGAACTGATCAAGACAAACATTCTGATCAAAATTAAAATTATTATATTAACAAGTTAGACAATGTAGCATGTCTAATGGACTGTGAAATAAAGGTCAAGGTCAAATATGGATGACTGCACTCAAGAGGCCATGCTAAGATGTATGCATGTACTAAGTATCATTGGCTGTAGGAGCAATAGTTACTGAGAAACTGACCTAAACACAAACACTTCATAAGTACCAAATATCACTCTGTAGGACCAATAATTACTGAGAAACTGACCTAAACAGAAAAACTTACTAAAGTCACTGGATAGAAAAATATACATCACCTTGAAATCATCAAGACAAACATTTTGAGCAAGAATCATGATGATCACTTCAAAAATGTGACATCTAGAGCATCAACAAGTTTTTTCTTTGATTTGGCCAGGTGACTGACTTTCTGATATCAAGTGGCCCAGTTTTAAACTAGACCTAGAAATCATCGACGAACATTTTGAGCAATATTTATGATGATTATTTAAAAAATGTGACTTCTGGAGTGTTAAGTTTTCTGCTGATTTGGCCTGGTGACCTAGTTTTTGACCCCATGTGACCCAGTTTCGAATGACCTAGAAATCATCAGGACAAAAATTTTGAGCAAGATTCATGATGATTGCTTCAAAAATGTGACCACAAGTGTTAACAAAATATTCTGCTGATTTGGCCTGGTGACCTTGTTTTTGACCCTAAGTGACCCAGTTTACAACTTGACCTAGAACTCATCAAGACGAAGATTTTGAGCAAGATTCATGATGATTGCTTCAAAAATGTGACCGCTATACTGTTAACAAGGTTTTCTGCTGATTTGGCCCGGTGACCTAGTTTCTCCCCAAGTGACCCAGTTTCAAACTTGACCTAGAAATCATCAAGACAAACATGTTGAGCAAGATTCATGATGATTGCTTGAAAAATGTAACCACTAGAGTGTTAACAAGGTTTTCCGCTGATTTGGCCAGGTGACATAGTTTTTCATCCCAGGTGACCCAGTTTCGAACTTGACCTAGAAATCCAAGACAAACATTTTGAGCAAGATTCATGATGATTGCTTAAAAGATGTGACCGCTAGAGTGTTAGCAAAGTTTTCTGCTGATTTGGCCCGGCCTAGTTTTTGGCCCCAAGTGACCCAGTTTCAAACTTGACCTAGAACTCATCAAGACAAAACATTTTAAGCACGATTCATGATGACTGCTTCAAAAATGTGACCGCTAGAGTGTTAACAAAGTTTTAGCGAATTTGACCAGATGACCTAGTTTTTGACCCCAACTGACCCAGTTTCGAACTTGGCCTAAAAAAATCATCAAACCAAACATTTTGAGCAAGATTCATGATGATTGCTTGAAAAATGTGACCGCTAGAGTGATAACAAGGTTTTCCCCTTATTTGGCCAGGTGACCTAGTTTTTGACCGCAGGTGACCCAGTTTCAAACCTGACCTAGAAATCATCAAGATAAACATTTTGAGCAAGATTCATGATTATTGCTTAAACAAGTCACCCCGATGCTTCCTAGCAAGTTTGGCCTTTCGGTTCAGGAGAAGCAAAAAATAGATTTTCAAGATGGCTGTCATGGCGACCATCTCGGATCTCCTATTGGAACAATTTTAGCTATTTTTGATCTATAAGTCATCCCAATGCTTCCTACCATGTTTGGAGTCAATTTGCTTTTGGGTTTAGGAGAAGAAGCAAAAAACAGATTTTCAAGATGGCGGCCATGGCGGCCATCTTGGATTTCCGATCGACATGATTTTAGCTATTTTTGATCTACACCCCGATGCTTCCTAGCAAGTTTGGAGTCAATTGGCCTTTCGGTTCAGGAGAAGAAGCGAAAAATAGCTTTTTAAGATGGCGGCCATGGCGGCCATCTTGGATTTCCGATCAGCACGATTTTAGCTATTTTTTTATCTACAAGTCACCCCAATGCTTCCTAGCAAGTTTGGAGTCAATTGGCCTTTCGGTTCAGGAGTAGAAGCAAAAATAGATTTTCAAGATGGCGGCCAGGACGGCCATCTTGGTTTTCCGATCGGCACGATTTTAGCTATTTTAAATCTACAAGTCACCCCGATGCTTCCTACCAAGTATCGAGTCAATTGGCCCAGGGGTGTAGGAGGAGTAGGCTTTTAAAGCAATTGTTGACGCCGCACAACGGACGACGTATGACAGACATTGACTGACCACAATAGCTCACCATGAGCACTATTTTTTTATGAGGAATCCATATATGAAATTTCAAAACATTAGCATATATGGTTCTATACATGAAAGCAACGAATGGCCAAAAATTGCAAAGGGCTTGGTTGAAAATTTAATCAGGTGATCTCCTCCCCAGTCCCAATCAGTTTACCACATATCAAGAATCTAGCTCGAATACTTTTTGAGATATCTTGCTAACGAGATTTCAAATTTATTTTATTTAAAGGGCAATAACTCTAAAATGGGAGAAAATTCGGACAAGAAAAAATATGGATCACCAATTTTTTTCATTAGGAATCCATATATGAAATTTCAAAACATTAGCATACATGATTCTAAACTTATGCTATGCACCAGAAAGGGTGACGAATGAACAGACAAGCCAGAAGCAATATGTCCCCCAACTTTTTTCAAAGTTGGGGGCATAAAGAGCGGGAAGAGTGACGTAACACAGGTAACTGCCTAAGGGACCTTCTGGATTAAGACTCTTTAAGACGACTGAACTGTCATTTTTTCTGTGGAAGGTGTGAAGTACAGAATAGAATAGCACATTATCTATAGGTTAATGTATTGTGGTTAAAATGACTGGACCAATTTGGCAACTTTCAGTTTCTCAAGCCCTGGTTGTGGATGCTCTTTAGAAGCACCTCAGAACCCACAACATCTGTTTTCTTCAAGAAATTAGAAAAACATTGACAATTTTTGGTAGAAAAACAATGTCTTATCTGGAGCTATAACAAACTTGCATTCTGTAATATCCCTAAGTATTGGGACATATAAGTCTCCGCAAACAGTGTAGACCCAGATCAGACATTGCATAACACTGCATCTGTCTGATCAGGGTCAACACTGTTTGCCATACAAACAGCAATATTTTGGACACATCAACAAATATTAGAATGACTATTTCAAAGTTTAGGATAAGTATGGTAAGTAGAGAAGGTGTCCCAATACTTAGGATAAATAATGTAATTTTCAATAAATGCAAAACATACTCTTTAATACTATCTGTATTATTTTCTGTATGCAGCTGGGTGTTTTGCTCAGAAGATGTAGAGTGGTCTCTGACTAGTTGAGTTGAACCAAGGGCCTTGACTGGTGTTTCCACTAATCTGAATCGACCAATAGTAAGAAGTGTTGCTAAGGCAATTGAAGATGTATTTTCTCTAGATGAGTATCTCATAACCTGAAAAATAAAACTTGAAATAGGATAGTTCTGCAGTTGCAGGGATTATTTCTGGGTGAGATTTTGAGAGATGTGCTCATTTTATTTTTTGACAAAAATTTCACTGGTTTTAATTGGAGGAATAATCATTTTGCAAAATATAATTTAGCTAAGGATTTTTCTCAGATGTCTCACTGAAGATTTATAATTTCTTGCCAGTTTTGGCTGACTGGTAGGGTTGGAGTTTAACTGCCCAGTCAACACTATTAAGGTCATGTTCAGCCAGTTTAACCAATCAATAACTTTATCATTTAGAGAGAGAGAATTTGCAAATTACGCTTAAAGTTAGTAGTTTTTATTATCATTGTGTGTGTGTGTGTATTACTTGATACAGTGCAATTTATTATGGCTATCTATCTGTAGTGCAGACCTGACCAAACAATTCATATTGTGGAAAAACACCAGTGTGTCCTGTGTGAACAGGGAAAACCTGGATTGAGCTTCATCTTCACTCAGGTTGATCAGAATCTTCTCTGTCTGTCGATATAGTCCACACTTTTTAGTAATTCTGCAGTTTGGTAATGGTCCTGATAACACTGATTTGGGCATACAATGAACACACCAAAGCAAATGTTATTTAACCAAATCAAAAACTAGATATGGAAGTTTGTAAAATACTACACTCCCAATCATATACTTGCCCCTAAAGGTGTGACAAGCGTCCCTTAAAGCAAATCTTATCATACTGAGTTGAAATTCCAACTCCTTATCCTTATCTTTATTTCTTTTCATAACATTACACCTAAGGTTCAGCTGATATCAGAAGCTACACATAGAGTCAGAAATATTCCCAAAGCTGACTTGTACACTACTATCTGGGCACTTCGTGGACATTGTGGGTCAGGCCCTAGTGCACCAGATGGGGAGATATCAACTCAGCCGAACTTATAATATTTTGCGGGGACAAAGGGCACTTCCCAGTATGGATTTGCACACCACCTTATTTCAGTAATAAGTTGGTCTAATGAAACATCCATACCCTTTGCAAACTTCCTTCGTATTATAATAAAATATATAAAGTCCCCATACAACTGTCACAAGGCTGTTTATAACACAAATGACTAAGTCCAAAAGGGACATAAATTCAGTCAGGCTATAACAGTTCTGTAGACATTTTGAGCACAAGGTTGTTAATAATAAACTTTGTGTTCTGTTCTATTCCATTGTAAGTCCAACTCCATCTAAAATTTATAGACCAGACTTAAAATTTAATTGAGTTATTTACTCATCATCCCCGACCACATACTAAATTTCAATACCCTAGCTTTAACACTTTTTTAGCTATCTTGCTGACAAGGTCAAATTCCCAGAACTTCAAAGAGCCATAATTCTGTCAATTTTATACGGAATTACAATAAAATTTCATCAGATTATCTACACAACATCTCTAATCAGCATATTGAAATTCAAGATCCCAGCTGAAATACTATTTGAGATATCTTGTTATGGCCAAAATGCCCAGAACTGCAAAAGGCCATAACTACATCAAGTTTTCGTGGAATTTCCTCGAACTCTAATCAGGTAATCTATACATCATCTCCAATCTGCATATCTAAAATTTTGAGGCACTAGCTTAAACACTCTTAGAGATATCCTGCTGACAAGATCAAAATACCCGAAACTACAAAGGGCAATAATTCTGTCAATTTTCCGCAGAATTCCCTAAAAAATTAATCAGGTAATCTACACAACATACCCTATCAGTAAATAAAACTTCAAGACCCTAGCTTAAATACTTTTTGCTATATCTTGCCAACAAGGTCAAAATGGCCAGAACCGCAAAGGGCCATAACTACACTGACTTTTCATGGAATTCCCTCAAAATCTTATCAGTTTATCTACATATTATCCAATCATCCTGCTGACATGGTCAAAATGCCCAGAACTACAAAGGGCAATAATTCTTTCAAAATTTCACAGAATGCCCTCAAAATCTAATCAGGAAATCTACACAACACCCCCAATCAGCACGTAAAATTTCAATACCCTAGCTTTAATTAATACTTTTTGAGATACCTTGCTGATAAGGGCAAATTGCCCAGAAATGCAAATGCCATAAGTATGTCAATTTTTCATGGAATTTCCTTGGAATCTAATCAGGTAATGTACATACCATCCCCTGTTAGCATATAAAATCTCAAGACGTTAGCAAACATACTTTTTGAGAATTTGTTTGTTTGTGTTGAGGTTTTACGGCCCAGTCAACCCAATGGGGTCAAGTCGAGTGCAGTCAGTTTACCTAACCACACGTTTACTGGGCGGCTTAGTCCTCTAAGCGGTTAACCAGTATTGTGTACATTTTTTTGCCAGAAACACTTTTTGAGAAATCTTGCTGACAAGGTCAAAATGTCCAGAACTACAAAGGGCCATAACTATATCAAGTTTTTACAGAATTCCCTGGAAATCTAATCAGCTTATCAACACACCATCCCAAATCAGCATATAAAACTTCAAGACCTTAGGTCATATAATTTATTGAGATATCTTGCTGACAAGGTCAAAATGCCCAGAACTACAAAGGACCATAACTATGTCAAATTTGCATGGAATTTGCATGGAATTCTCTCAAAATCCAATCAGGTAATCCACACCCTCCCAATCAGCATATAAAATTTCAAGATTTTTGCTTAAATACTTTTTGAGAAATCTTGCTGACAAGGTCAAAATGCCTTGAACTACAAAGGGCCATAACTACGTCCCTTTTTTCACAGAATTTCCTCAAAATCTAATCAGGCAATCTAAACATCAATCTCAATCACTATATCAAATTTCAATTTCAAGAACCTTGCTAAACCAGAACAGTGTTTTCAGAGGAAAACGTATGTCCCCCACCAGTTTGAACAGACCTAACATTGAAAAAGGTTGTACCTATAATTTATTTATCTATTTTATTTTTTTTTTTTTTTTTTGGCATGTGTGTGGTCGATGGGGGGCCATTTTCCAAAATCTAAGCCCTAGTGTGACCTTGAAAATGGGGTCTAGATCACCAAAATCTAATCAGTTTTTGTCCCTGTCTCAACAATATAGCTGTACAAGTTTGGTCAAAATCCATCCATTCATTCAGGAGATAGGGTACAAAAAAGTTATTTTCCAACAATCTAAGCCCTCCTGTGACCTTGAAAGTAGGGTCAAAATCTAATCAGTTCTTTTCCATGTCACAACAATATAGTTGTGCAAGTTTGGTCAAAATTGATCCATTCCTTCATAAGACAGGGTGCAGACAAGCCATTTTTTAACAATTTAAGCCCTTGTGTGACCTTAAAAATGGGGTCATGGTCACCAAAATCTAATCAGTTCTTGTTCCTGTCTCATTTTCCAATAATCTGAGCCCTCCAGTGACCTCAGAAATGGAGTCAAGGTCACCAAAATCAAATCAGTTCTTTTTCAAGTCACAACAATATAGTTGTGCAATTTAGGTCAAAATCCATCCATTCCTTCATAAGATAGGGTGCAGACAACCCATTTTTCAACAATCTAAGCCCTTGTGTGACCTTGAAAATGGGGTCAAGGTCACCAAAATCTAATCAGTTCTTTTCCAAGTCGCAATAATATAGATGTACAAGTTTAGTCAAAATCCTTCCATTCATTCTGGAGGCAGGGTGCAGACAAGCCATTTTCAACAATCTGAGCCCTCCTGTGACCTTGAAAATGGAGTCAAGGTCACCAAAATCTAAGCAGTTCTTTTCCATGTCTAAACAATATAGATGTACAAGTTTGGTAAAAAATCCATCCATTCAAACAGGAGGTAGGGTGCAGACAAGCCATTTTCCAACCATCTAAGCCATCATGTGACCTTGAAAATGGGGTCAAGGTCACCAAAATCTATTCAGTTCTTTTACATATCCCAGCAATCTAGATGTGCAGGTATGGTCACATCCATTGTTCCTTCAGGAGATAGGGTGCAGACAAGCAATTTTCCAGCCTTTTCCAACAATCTAATTCCTCGAGTGACCTTGAAAATGGGGTCAAGGTCATCAAAATCTAATCAGCATTTTCCCCCACCCACTGATAAATTTGTGTAAGTTTGGCCAAAATCCAACCATTCATTAAGGAGATAGAGTGCTGACAGGAGGCTATGCCGACACCAAAAGGATCCACACTAAAAACAATATGTCCCCCCCCCCCCCCCCACCCCTATGGTGAGGGACATAATACTTTTTGAGATATCTTGCTTACAAGAATTAGTTCTGATTTTTTCAAAGGGGCATATCTCTGAGAGTACAAATATCCTGGACAAGAAAAAAAAATACTAGTCAGCTAATTTTTCATGGGGAACCCATCTATAAAATTCTGAAACCCTAGCATGCAGGTTCTTAAGATATGGTATGCACAAAAAAGCATGACGAATGGATGAACAGACAAATGGACGAATAAAGGCAAAACAATGTACTCCACCAATTTCATTTGAAATTGGAGGCAAAATGAATATCTGTTTATTATAATAAAATTAATCTATAGTACTGAAAGGGGTTGGATTTTGTTCATCTGTACCTTAATTTGGACATCTTTGAAGATAGATTACTTCCCTTTGACCAGTACTTTTATTTTGTCCACCTTTGACCTTTTCCCACCAAAACTTGAAGTGGTCAGTGGATAATTTCATCAGCTGATTCAGTTCTTTGTCAGTTCAGTTGGAGGTCGGACATGTTCTTGTCACCATATCATCAGGAAAGTTCTGGGCTTGGATATGTTTTATTGCTGCATTTTATTCTTTCTTGGTAGGAAGTTGTTGCTTAATTATTTATGCATTGGTATGAAGGTTGAAATGGCATTTGTTGTATTTTGTACTTTGAATTTTGTGCATATTACTTCGGTATCGGTGTAGTGACTTTGCTCTTTGTGAAATGGCAGTGGATTGCAATATTAACTCTTTTACAGCCTATAACATCACCTTCTATCTTTTATTCATGTCACCCTTGTTCTCATATTGCATCACTAACAGACAGCACTACCAGCACTGAGAGGAGAGCTATGGCTTAGAGAGAGGGTCGGTCCACCTGATTCCCTAAATCTGTAGGTACATGTATATTGTTTGTAAATGTATTTTATGTGTGAGCTGTATAAATAAAAGGGCCTCTGATGCAGGAGGTAGCTTTGGTTGTAAATGGAATGCCCGCTGTTGCAGGCGCGGCTACTGTAAGTTGCTAGCGATATAAATGCACCGTGTCGGTTGGCTGTACTGAAGGTCCCAGCTTGCCCAAGAAAAGTATGTTTAGGTAAACTGTCCGGCTGAACATGTTCGCAGTAGTGTTGACTGGGCCATAAAAACTGCAACTCTCTCAAACACGTAGATTATAAGAGATAAGCTGAATTTAGTGTTTCAGCAAGGTAAAGGGTCACTAGAACACGCTAGAATATTATTCGTTCTGTAATTGTGGCATTTGTGATATTTGTGCTATTCTGTATTTTGTCATATACATTTGCCACGTGTATATGAATGTATATTTATGAGTGTGTAATTGTGTATTTTCAGAGTGGAAGATTGTACCTTACCAACCAAGGATTGTACTCTACCAACCAATGTTTGTATCCTATCTACCATAGCCCTGTCATTATATCACACACAGTACATTAAGGATTATAACAAACTCCCGTTGTTGATTGTTTATTATACGTCTGCGTCTGGTGTCATTTCCGCAGTTACATATCTATATCATGGGAAAAGCCGGAAAAGTTACAGTAATAAATATATTTTATTGTAGACAAAGTGTGTTTTCTGAGGCTCTTCTTCTGTCCAAAGGAAACAAATTAATCAAATAAATATGTGTTTGTACAGTTAAAATGAAGATTAATTACCTGCAAATAAATGAAGTTTTTGTCTGACAAAAGGCTGCATATTAGGTGATGGATGCTCATTTAACTAGAGCAAGTGCCCAGAGGGTCACAAATACCACTGGCAGGTGCCATGTCTTTATTTTAAAATACTTTTAAGTCAATGACAATAATATAAGGCAAAAATAAATGGACAATGAAATATAGGTCACTGACCCACATATAGTTTACAAGAAAAATCTCTGAGTGACAGTGACCTGTCATCCCAAGTACACTTTTCTAGAGTAATCAGTCCTCAAGACATAAAGCAAAATCACTGAACCCTTAATATAGGTCACTAACTTACATATACTTGAGAGGTCAATCTGATATGACACACTGATCCATTATACCAACTATGATGGTAATCCATTAAACAATCTAGAAGATACAAAGATCTCGAGACCATGATCTCTAGACCATGAAATATATGCTGATTTATATTTACTTTGAGGTCAAGGTTTGGGTCACATTGTGTCATTACCTGTAAATATGACACTTAGGTATCAAATAGTGGTAGATATAAGACAAAATCACTGGGGTATGAAATATAGGTCACAAAGACCTACAATACTTCTATTTTGAGGTAAAATGATGTGTCATACTGACCCAAAATCCCAAAATAAGATAGTCATACATGAAGTTGTCTTCAAGATTTAAGATGAAATCACCATGAAATATAGTTCACGGTGACCTACATTTACTTTTAGGTCAACTGTTGCCTCATACTGATTCATAATCCCAAATAATGAAGTTCAGACATCAAAAAAACATTCAAGATATAAGACAAAATCACTGGACCATGAAATATAGGTCAAGGTGACCTACATTTTTATGCTGTCAATTGTGGTGTCAAACAGAACCAATGTCCCAAGTATCACAAGGGGTACATAGATGTACAATGGAAGAGGACCCTCCCAAGTGTGGGGAATCCACGTGACCAAATGACTTTGTTACTATTTTAAGCTCCACTTCAGGTAGAACTTTTTAGAATATCTCTATTCATACCAAATGAAATTTGTTCAAATAAAGCGCAGAGTACGCGGAAAATCAAGCTCTTTCTGGTGGTGTAAGTGCTATTCTGTGATCTGGTCTAATTCGCGAGAACATTCGAAGAATGCTTTTGCTGTCAATCTGGGTCACCGGGACAATGTACATGAATTTTGACGAAAAACATTCTCCGAATGTTCTTGAGAAACAGACCATACTGCAGAATAGCACTGACACCACCAGAAAGAGATTAATTTTCCATGTACTCTGCGCTTTATTTGAAAAAAAAAATCCATCAGGTATAAATCGAGATATTCTAAAAAATCCTACCTGAAGCGGAGCTAAAAATAGTAACAAACTCTGTGCACCTAGTCATTTGGTCACGTGGATTTCCCACCGTGCTCCCAGGTACCCCCATACCATATGAAAAGTTTCTGATAAGTGGCTGCAGATATATGTTGTTAAAAAACTTCGAAGTAAAACCTGGTTACAGCAGATGTTAACAGACAAAATCACAGATGGATGGACAAAGGGAAGACGAACGGCTGGACAGTACCAACAAAAACTATATACCACTTCAACATACTTCATATGCTGGGGGTATGATTACATGTACCTCTAATGGCATCAAAATGATAAAATAGCCAAGTCCAGCAATTTTCAAGAATGTCAATTATTTGGTCACAATACAGTTGAACCTCGATGGCTTGAACACTGATGGCTCGTTTACCATGGCTAATTCAAACTCATTTTTGAGTCCCTACGAAATTCTTCCAATAGCTATATTTAAGGAAATTTTCTTATTTTATCGTGAAATTGTATGTTGTGTGTACTCATTAGAATCTCCTCAGTGAGGCAATTCTAATGAGTACACTCAACATACAATCACTGTGTAGAAAATTGAAAAGATTTCCCTAAATTATCGCTATTTGCTTCCTGAACTGGTGCCATGATTAACCCTCAGTGGCTCGAACTACCCATGTCTCGAACGAATTTCCATGGTCCCAAAGATGTTTGAGCCATTGAGGTTCGACTGTATGTTTTACACACAATTCTAGTACTACTGGTAAAAATAGAATACACAAGTATACTACAAACATACTACTGTGTCCAAGATAATAATAATAAAAAATGTAAAAATAACAATTATTATTATTATTATTACTCCAACTACTACTACTCAAGCAATGGTATGTGTATTCCATAGTTACAGAAAAAGTGCGTTTTTTCCTGGCCCCTTTTCAATTGGTGTGGTTTGTATGATAATAATCTTGCCAAATTCATCATCTGTAAAAATGTTTCTGCTGAATGTGTCAACAAGGAATGCTTACAGGTTAACCCTGTCAGTAACTGGCTATTCTTGTGAAATGGGTGTAACATCTGACATTTACAGTTTTTTTTTGTTTTTGTTTTTTTACAAGCACCTTTACATTTGAAATGGAAAACTGACTTTTATAAAAACATCCTATACCGCTCACCTCAGCAAACAGATTTGCATACTCACCCAAATTCACTGCTTTAAGATTTTTTGTAAAAATTTTATATCAAGAGAAACATGAGGGTCCAATATTTCTGATATACTGAAAATAGTCCAGTGGTTTCTAACAAGAAGATTTTTTAAATTTTTTATACTTATATATAGGGAAAATGAGTCCCGGCCCCTGGAGGCCATGTTTTTTGACAAATCATGATGGCTTGAACAATCTTGGTAGCAGGTGGTTTAGGACAAGAAGATTTTGAAAGTTTTCTATATAGATGCAAAGGGAAAATAAGCCCTGCCCCCTGGCAGCCACTTTTTTTTCAAACATCATCATGGCTTGAACAATCTTGGTAGATGGTCACCAAAGGAACATTTCTGATGAATTATATTGAAATCGGTCCGGTGGTTTCTGATAAAAAGAGTTTTAAAGTTTTCTATACAGATATATAGGGAAAATGAAGTTTTTATAGTAAAACAAGTAATACTTAACCTATGGATAATGTGCTATTCTCCTCAATACTTTAAGGCTCCATATTTCTCAAAAATAGAGATTTTATTATCCAGGAAAGGTTTAATAAATGGATATATGGTATTATACAATCATAAAATGTGGCACCTGCCAGCCTGTAAAATTTCAGTTAGTCTCTCATTCTTGAATTGGATCAAAAATGAATTGCTTTTTTATCGTATCTCTGAATGTGGGCAAATGGACAGAAGCTGATTCTTTGCCAAAAATCCACTTTGTATGATCAACATAATCAATGAAATTGAAACATCTGATTAATTGAACCTTAAATGATTTGAATCCATTGCCAAAGCATGAATTTCACTGCATCTCTTAGCCCTGGGAAGGGCTAATAAAAAGGCTATTTTAATCGTAATGTTATGTTTGGAAACCTTGTGTAAAGGTTCATATGGGGCTTTTTGCAGACAAATTAAGACCCAAGTTAAATCCCATTTTGGGGTAAGAGATCTTCGTACAGGATGTTGCAATTCTAAAGATCTAATTAACTCTGATAAGACTGGATTAGAACCGATTCTATTACCAGACTTAACTCTTGTCCTGCCTTTGCAAACAGTGTAGATCCAGATCAGTTGGCTTCTGAACTGATCTGGATATGCACTGTTTGCCATTAAGTATGTATATATAGCAATAATCTGGATCTGGTAATCTGACTGGCTGAAAATTAGAAGTGGGCGTGGCATCTTAATTTATTCAGCAGGACAAGGGTTAAATTTAAGTGTATTTGACATCATGGATCAATAGCCCTTGATGGTATTGTTTTGACATTTTTTCACGAAATCGGCTATGACAGTAAAAGAGGCCGAGACCAGATAAACCTTCTTTCTATGACACCAACTGGAGTATACGACCCATTCTGAGCAGATGTATATATCATTATTAAATTATTCAAGAGCACCGTGTATCATAGAATCCGGAACTTGGTACCACTTCAGTCGATAAACAACTCATAAACAAACGAATTGGATTATGTCCAGGGTAAGAAAATCCTTTATCATAATGTTCTGTCGAGGTATTGTGCACTAAATAAACATTCCTCATTTATCGAAGACATTTTAGTTTTAAATGCAGCCCCTGAAATCACATGAAAATGGTTTAAAGTTCATTTTTCAGTGCAAAATGAGCAGGCTGGTACCGCAAAAATATGTGTAATCTTTGTAACACGCCCGTTTATCGCACAAACAACTGCAATAAATTCCATTTCATTATGTCCCACACGCATTGCCATGCCTGCTGTTCATATTCATTTAACATTTTTCTCCGAACTGTTTTGGAACTCGATGAAAACAGGAAAAATCGCGAAGCACTTGAGTACGGCAACTTGCGACACTGCACAGAAGTACAGGACGGCGACTTTTTCACTAACTGTACGGCGATTAGCATTGACAAGAAACAAATAATACGCCAAATAGTGGGCGATGCGGTTCAGGGAACGCCACAATCTGCAAATGAGGCCAACCCAAGGCACCCAGAAGCAACGCTCCCCCTCCAGCCACCACCGACTCATCAAAATCTCAACTCTGGGGCGTTATGCCTAGTCTTATCTAAAATCAACAAAAGAACTGGACCCATTGGACCCATAGCCCTCTGAGTGACTGAGCATGCGCATTTGAATTTTGATTTATTGAGGGCTCGCAGGCACCTTTTATGCTTAATGGAACTCTGTACAGTCACACTACGCTCCCTACAAAATGTGCTCCCTCGAGGAGCATATTGTGCACCCTGCATAAACATAATTCTTATGGGATCGGGAATTTTGTTGTGGATGGCTTTGGAGAAAGCATAGCTGATTACAACTTTTGAAAAGATTTTTAACAGATGCTAAACCTCATCAAATGTACAGAATGAAAAATATATTTTTGATATTCAGCTGTGCTTGTATTTAATTTTTGAAAACGTGCTGTAACGAGGGGAATTCAGGTGAAAAAACTCGATTTCACAGGATTTAGGCTACTTCGGCGGCCATTTTCTGTTACCATAGCAACTACAAAACCTGAATGTTAGTGAACTTGGACAGAAGGATCATTGATCTTATTTAAAAAAAAAAACAAATCAGCTCAAAGAAATTTCTTGACTACAACTTTGATTTGTTGGCATCACAAGACCATCCTTAAAAATATTTTTGTTTGCTGTCACCCTACCCAGAATTCTCAGGGTGGGTCGGTAGGTAGGTGATTTTCTTTTATAAACTTGTGATGTTAAATAATCTTCGTGGATTCAATGCCTAGTAGTTAATGATCTATTCTCCGCTGTTAAGTAAAACATTTGAATTATTGTCAGACTAATGTTCAAAATTAAAACAAACATTGAATCATAAAGACTTTTCCCAATAAAAATGTGTGAAAAAATCGCCAGATCTCAATAAATTTTTGAGTGGGGGTAAAATAGTGAGTCGGTCAAGGGACAGCAAACAAACAATTTTTATGGATGGCCCAAGGGGCCAAAAAAGTTCTGTTAATGCACGTTGTCCTTTGTGACTAGTGAAAGGAGTGGAAATTCCCCATTTCTTATGGTGCTCTCACACTATGGCGAATGTGCTTGCGAATGTCATTCGTCGCCAATTCGTAATGATCGTAAAATGATTGTCAAACATTCACAAGCGTTCATAAGCATTCGCTGGCGTTTTGGGGGTGTTACAAATATTAGAAACATGCTCCTTATATTCGAAAGGAAAGCACATTCTCCTTTTTTCGCAACGCATTCTTAAGAATTGACAAGCTGTTCGTATTGATTGCATGTTACACTTGTAACGTTGGTAAGGCATTTGTAGAGTATTCATTAGCATTTTCCCTGTATTTTCAGAGTGTGCATGCACGCAAACGAAGCAGCATGTATTATTAGTAATTGATAGAGAAACTGGAGAAGAAAAGTATACTCATGGTGAAATTTTCTAGAAACCATCAAAATTAGAAACGCGTAGCATATAAATGCGTGCCACAAGAAAATGTATACCTATGTCGGCTTATTTAATGCTTAAGCCAGTTATCTTGATCCAATATGCCATCTAAAATACAACTTTACTCTTGGTAAAATGTGAAGAATAACTGCCGATAAGCGAATATTGGCAAGCAATCGTTGTGTATTAACTTTATTCAAAGGCGTTTGAAAGCATTGGCAAGGTTTGCATCAGCATTTGTAATTATTCTTATCATTCGTAAAAGATTCGCATGGCTTGGAAAATGGATCATTAATGAAACGTAAGCTTCTTTAGAAATTCGCAAGTATTAGTGATGATTCATCACGTTTTCGCAAGCATTCGTAAGGGCCTTAATTTGTTCAGTGTTTGTCTCGACCAATCGTATCATTTTCGGCTATTCTGCCGCGAATTTAAAAATTTCCACATTCTTTCATATTCGTAAGGATATTCGCCATAATGTGAGAGCAGCATTAAAATATCTTGCTGAACAATGGCTGCTAATCAATATTTTTGATTGTTAGTTTATGATATTCACCCACAGCCTCGTTTTTGACTCTGGATGGCCAATTTTAAAACATTTATAACTCCTTATCTTGATCGATTACCATGAAACATATTGCAAAATGTTCGGAAATCGCATACATTTCTTCCATATTTCATGTACTAGTCTCTTGGCCATTCTCTTAAAACCGCGGTCCGCCTTGACTTTAGGACATTTTTCCTTGTAATATGAGATGTTACCAAGTGATTAATTGTCTCTTTGAACTGGCTGGAAGATGTAGGGCAATAGCCACATGTGAAAGGCATTAAAACCTGCAAAGAGATAAGTTTAACAAACATAATGCATGGAAATCGGACAGTTTTGATGCGTTATATCGATGCAAGTTGCCGTACTATAAATTTATTATGTTTTTCAAGCTGCCGTACACAGTACTTCCAAATTGCCGTACTCCCAGAAACTCGTGTTTTCGAGAATAATTCGGTCAAATCATTGTGTTGCAAATGAAACTTATACCGAAGGTGATTCTTAATATGCTGAATGTTTTGACACTGAAAAAGAATGGGAAAATGCTTTAAACAATGCCGAAACGATCATGTTTTCGAGGAGACACATTGTTTTGAAAAGTACCAGCTCGCAGGATTCCAAGTGTTTTTAGCGAAATACAGAAATATTTTTGAAAAATCACGGGCATGGACAATAGTCATATGTCTCTAGGAACTAATACTTTTCATTTCAAAGGATGACACTCATTAAAAGGCATCGAAAAAAAAATTCTACTGACCTGGCTACGTGCCATTCCAGCCATTTTTATAGTTGTTTATCGACTGAAGTGGTACCAAGTTCCGGATTCTATGATACACGGTGGAGGTGGGGATATATAGATATGTAGTACAAACAGAAAAGTTGACTTAACCTATAAAGCACCAGTCACAACTTTTGTCATCTGCTTTGTCATCTGCTTGTCATTTTTAAAGTCATTTTTGCAAACAGTGTGGACCCAGATCAGACTGCTCCTCTAGGAGCAGTCTGATCTGGGTCCACACTGTTTGCCTGTATGCAAAAATAGGTTTGAAAAGTCTGCAAGAATATTCAGCAGATGACATAAACAGACGACATTTTCAGATGCAGTTTTTCTTGGCGCTTTAAGGGTTAATAATTATATGCAAAGTTCTGATAATTTTTATCCATCATTTAAAGTTAGGTGTATTTACCTTCCCCCAAGTAGAATGATTTCCTTTAGTTTCTGCCCCACACAACACACACTTCTGATAGGCTTTACATATGCTGAAACAAAGTTAACAATTTGCACGCTGGATAAAAATTTCAGCTGCTAACATTCTGAAATATTTTCCTCAGTTTTCCTAGAAAATAAGATTTGACATTTTGTGCAAGTTGTCTCTTTAGGAGACAATTTTGCATGAAATATCAGATGGGGTATATTATGGTACTATTCAATCATAAAATGTGGCACCTGACAGCCTGTAAAATTTCAGTTAGTCTCTCGTTCTTGAACTGGATCAAAAATGAAATGATTTTTTATCGTATCTCTAAATTAATGTGGGCAAATGGACTGAAGCTGATTCTTTGATGTGAAACCACATGAAATATCAGATAAGATTTGACATTTCATTCTCATTTGGAGACAATTTGCATGACATGTCAGATTCTATTTTCTAGGAAAAATATGAAAAAATATCATCAGTGTTTTGTCTGCTGAATTTGTCCATAACATTAAATAACAAGTATAAGCTTTCACAAAATGATTGATCTACAATTCACATGCAATAAATGTAAATGTTAAAGCTGATTTTAATAATCTAGGGTTCTTTACATGCATAGCTTGGCTAAATTCTAAAAATGCAAAGGGCGAACTGAAAAGGTCTAAATGGTATCTCGTCTATAAAAAGGAGACTTAATCTCCTAGCTCTCATTAAATAACGAGCTGTCGGAGGACAGCGAGCTCGCCTGCTGGGTACATTTTATATTGTAACATTTTTATCATTAAGCCATATAATATAGGTCACACTGACCTAGATGTATTTGTATGTAAATCATTTTGTCACATAGATATAATAATCCAGGTATGACAATTCTCCATGAAATAGTAATAAAAATAAAAGGCAAAATCACTGAAGCATGAAATATAGGTCACAATGACCTAGATATAGTAAGTGGTCATTCATTGGGTCACATGGAACTAATATCCCAGGTGTGACATTTATCCAACAAATATTCAAGATATAAGGCAAAATCACTGAACCATGAAATATAGGTCACACCAACAGAGATATATTTTGACGTCAATAATCGGGTCACAAGGAACTAATATCCCAGGTGTGACATTTATCCAACAAATAGTATTCAAGATATAAGGCAAAATCACTGAACCATGAAATATAGGTCACAATGACCTAGATATAGTAAGTGGTCATTCATTGGGTCACATGGAACTAATATCCCAGGTGTGACATTTATCCAACAAATAGTATTCAAGATATAAGGCAAAATCACTGAACCATGAAATATAGGTCACACCAACAGAGATATATTTTGACGTCAATAATCGGGTCACAAGGAACTAATATCCCAGGTGTGACATTTATCCAACAAATAGTATTCAAGATATAAGGCAAAATCACTGAACCATGAAATATAGGTCACACCAACAGAGATATATTTTGACGTCAATAATCGGGTCACAAGGAACTAATATCCCAGGTGTGACATTTATCCAACAAATAGTATTCAAGATATAAGGCAAAATCACTGAACCATGAAATATAGGTCACAATGACCTAGATATAGTAAGTGGTCATTCTTTGGGTCACATGGAAGTAATATCCCAGGTGTGACATTTATCCAACAAATAGTATTCAAGATATAAGGCAAAATCACTGAACCATGAAATATAGGTCACACCAACAGAGATATATTTTGACGTCAATAATCGGGTCACAAGGAACTAATATCCCAGGTGTGACATTTAACCAACAAATAGTATTCAAGATATAAGGCAAAATCACTGAACCATGAAATATAGGTCACAATGACCTAGATATAGTAAGTGGTCATTCATTGGGTCACATGGAAGTAATATCCCAGGTGTGACATTTAACCAACAAATAGTATTCAAGATATAAGGCAAAATCACTGAACCATGAAATATAGGTCACAATGACCTAGATATAGTAAGTGGTCATTCATTGGGTCACATGGAAGTAATATCCCAGGTGTGACATTTATCCAACAAATAGTATTCAAGATATAAGGCAAAATCACTGGACCATGAAATCTAGGTGACCTGGACCGTAAAATGTAGGTCACCATGACCTTCACTCTCTTACACTTAAACCTATGTCACATAGTTAGCTGATGTATAACCAGTTGTGTCTATAACCTGTAGGCATATAAGATTTTACAAATGTGTCCTAGATTTTGACCCCTAGCCCCACCCCAAGGCCCACCCTGAGGTATGAACCCAGGGGTATGTTCTTTTGGAATCTCAGAAGACTCGTCCAGGTACCCAAATTCTAAATATGAATGCTCTATGAGGAGTGAAAGTCAAGATATAAGAATTTGAAAAACTTTAACACAGTATTACAAAGGTGTCCTAGATTCTGACCCCTAGCCCCACCCAGGGGCATGAACCCAGGGGTTTATTCTCTTGGAATCTCAGAAGACCCTCCAAGGTACCTAAGTTCCAAATTTGATGCCTCTGTGAGGAGTGACTGTTGAGATATAAGCATTTGAAAAACTTTAACGCAGTGTGACGGGAACGGGAACGCAAACGCAAACGAAAACGCAAACGCAAACGAAAACGCAAACGCAAACGCAAACGCAAATGTGGACGACCGGGGTGACTACAATAGCTCTCCTTGTACTTCGTACAGGCGAGCTAAAAATGTATTAAACTATAATACCCTGCCATTATCATGTCGCGGGCAGATAACACTGTCAAACATTGACGAAATTTGCCCATAAGCAATCCCATACAAGATCCCCTTAATATAAATGCATGTAACACGTTTGGTTAAAATCCCTTGACTCAAGCTATCATCCGGAAACAAAAATATGGGCATGTCTCAAGACAATAAATCCATCAAAATTTGATGAAATTTGCCCATTAGCAATCCTTGAACTATATCTCCATAATATCCATGCACAAAGTAAGTTTGGTGAAATTCCATTGTTGTTTACTCGTTATCATCCTGAAATGAAATACAGACGGATGGACGTACATACAACGAACGGACTGACAATCACAGGGACGTCCAAAGTGAAACTATCGCGTGTTGGGTATAAAAAAAATTACAGCTAACTTCACATTGCTTTTTAGGCTTACCTCATCAAACTATAAACAAGAGGCCCACGGGCCACGGCTCACTCACCTGAGTGACACAGCCACTGCAGATATGCAGATGTTATGTAAATTTTTCCAATCCTATAATTGCAACTTATGAAAAGATCATTATTTGAGCAGTTCATAGTTTTGAAGAAGAATATATGGGTAGCTGGACAGTCAATGGAGCTTGATGATTTGAACAAACTCTCAATCACATTTCAACAATAGGCTCAATGTGAAATTTGGTGGAAATTTGCTAAGTGGTTTCTAAAGAGTTGTTTAACAATATCATGATTTTATACATGTAAACAGCACAAGGGCAGGGAAATATAACAAACGTAAACAAGAGGACCATGATGGTCCTATATCGCTCACCTGAGCAAACAGCTTTGCAAACTTACTGTTGAAGTTTCAGCCAAGTTCACTGCTCTAAGAGTTTTGTATAAATTTTATAGCCCTAGTCCCAAGCGGCCATGTTTTTTTCATGCATCATGATGGCTTGAACTGAATCTTGAAAGAAGGTCACCAAAGGAACAATTCTGCCAAGTTATATTGAAATTGGTCCAGTGGTTACTGACAAAAAGATTTTTTAAGTGTTTTATATAGCTATATAGGGAAAATAAGCCCCACCCTCTAACGGCCAAGTTTTTTGACGAATCATGACAGCTTGAACAAACTTGGTAGAGGGCCACCAAAGGAACATTCCTGCCAAGATATATTGAAATCGGTCCAGTGGTTTCTGACAAGAAGATTCTTAAAATTTTCTATTTAGATATATAGGGAAAATAAGCCCCACCTCTAGCAGCCATGTTTTTTGACGAATCATGATTGCTTGAACAATCTTGGTACAGGGTCACCAAAACAACATTCCTGCCAAGTAATATTGAAATTGGTCAGGTGGTCTCTGAGAAAAAGAATTTTAAAATTTTCTATACAGATATATATACGGAAAATAAGCCCCGCCCCCTGGCAGCCATGTTTTTTGACGTATCATAAGGAGTTTGAACAATCTTGGTAGAAGGTCACCAAAGCAACATTCCTGCCAAGTTACAATGAACTTGATCCAACGGTTTTTATGAGAAGATTTTTGAAGTTTTCTATATAGATATATAGGGAAAATATGCCCCGCCCCCTACCGGCCATGTTTTTTTTGAAGAATCCTAATGGCTTGAACAATCTTGGTAGAGGATCACTAGAGGAACATTTCTACCAATTTTATCGCAATCTGTCCAGTCGTTTCTGACAAGAAGATTTTTTAAGTTTTCTATAAAGATATATAGGGAAAATAAACCCGCTCCTTGGCGACCATGTTTTTTGACGATCCAAATCTTGGTAGAGGGTCACCAAAGAAACATTCCTGCCAAGTTATATTGAAATCGGTCCATTGGTTTCTGACAAGAAAATTTTTAAACTTTTCTATATAGATATATAGGGAAAAATAAGCCCCGCCCTCTGGCAGCCATGTTTTTTGATGAATCATGATAACTTGAACAATCTTGGTAGCGGGTCAACAAGGAAACATTTCTGTCGAGTTATAATGAAATCGGTCCAGTGGTTTCTGACAAGAAGATTTTTAAAGTTTTCTATTTAGATACATAGGGAAAATAAGCCCCGCCCCATGTTTTGATGAATCATGACAACTTGAACAATCTTGATAGACGGTTATCAAAGAAACATTCCTGCAATGTTGTACTGAAATTGGTCCAGTGGTTTCTGACAAAAGGATTATTAAAGTTTTCTAAACAGATACATGTATATAGGAAAAATAAGCCCCGCCCCCCTAGCGGCCATGTTTTTTGACAAATCATGATGGCTTGAACAATCATGGTAGAGGATCAGAAAGGGAACATTTTTGCCAAGTTATATAGAAATCGGTCCAGCGGTTTCTGACAAGAAGATTTTTAAAGTTTTCTATATAGATATATAGGGAAAATAAGCCCTGCCCCCTGGTGGCCATGTTTTTTGACGAATCCAAATGGCTTGAACAATCTTGGTAGAGCATCACCAAAGGAACATTTCTGCAAAATTATATTGAAATCGGTCCAGTGGTTTCTGACAAGAAGATTTTTAAAGTTTTCTATATAGATATATAGGGAAAATAAGCCCCGCCCCCTGGCAGCCATGTTTTTTGAGGAATCCAAATGGCTTGAACAATCTTGGTAGAGGATCACCAAAGAAACATTTCAGCAAAATTGTATTGAAATCGGTCCAGTGGTTTCTGACAAGAAGATTTTTAAAGTTTTCTATATAGATATACATTTTGTATGGGAAAGCCCCACCCCCTGGTGGCCATGTTTTTTGACGAATCCAAATGGCTTGAACAATCTTGGTAGAGGATCATCAAAGGTACATTTCTGCAAAAGTATATTGAAATCGTCCAGTGGTTTCTGACAAGAAGATTTTTAAAGTTTTCTATATAGATATATAGGGAAAATAAGCCCTGCCCCCTGGCGGCCATAGTTTTTGACGAATCCAAATGGCTTGAACAATCTTGGTAGAGGATCACCAAAGGAACATTTCTGCAAAATTATATTGAAATCGGTCCAGTGGTTTCTGACAAGATTTTTTAAGTTTTTAGTTAAAAAATCTATTTTTAGCTCCTGTGACCTAGATATGAAATGGACCTGAACTATTTGAATAATTTTGAAAGATGACCAACCAAGGATCATTCCTGTGAAGTTTGGTCAAAATCCAATCAGTGGTTTAGGAGGAGATGTTGTTTAAAGATTGTGGATGGACAGACGGACGGACAGACGGATGGCGAGTGATCACAATAGCTCACCTTGAGCCTTCAGCTCAGGTGAGCTAAAAAGACTGCCTTGAGAAACAATGGATTAGTAAATGGGAGTCTCGGTTTTATTGATTCTTCATAAGCAATAATGAAATTTGCAACACTGCTTACTGTGATCCATTTGTTTTTCTACTAAATTTATGAAGATGGGAAAATGATCACTCAGGCCTATGCGAGGTACTGTAGTCATCAGAATATTTGAATGGGTATTTGAATAAACATGATCGATCAAAGTTGCAGACTGATCTATTATCCTTGTAGGAACATTAACAAATTGATATAGGCCAAAAGTTTCCATATATTTTAGCCAAGATTGTTTAATATTGTTTTGCATAAGGTCACGATTAAAATCACCCAGTAAATAAATTTCTTTTTCACATTCTAAAACTTTATCTAAATGATTTTCAAATTCCTCATTCCAGCTAACTGTTTCATTTGGGTGTCTGTAAATATTTCCAACCAAAAAACTTTTGCTATTTGTAGGGAAAATTTCTAACCACACACATTCAATTCACTCACATTCTAAATCATATCTCCTTTTACAGTTTATTCCATCTTTAACATATACAAGATGTCCACCTCCCTGTTCATGCCTCTCCACTGAAACTGTTGTGTTACGAAACATCTGATAATTTTTAATTTCAAACAGAGCATTCATATGCTCGGCTCTAAACATCATCCAACAGACTGTAGACATCATTCAGTGTCAATCAAGATTTAAAAGGTGTGAAAAAAATAAATAATCAAACTTTGATAAGGATATTTTACAGCAACAAATGAGGTCATTGGATTACCATATCTCAAGGATGTATATATCTGATATAAGTGTCCTTCGGGCATTGAAGTAATTACATTTGTAATGTTGACATTTGAAAAACTGGTTAAACTTTGAAATTTTACAGGTTTTGAAATGAATTCAAACTACTCCTTACATATGATACTATGAAAATGGCACATTTTTTGGCACAAAATGAGGTACCCCGCCATCATATTGTTGGTTTGTGTTGAGGTTTTATGGCCCAGTCAACCCAATGGGGTCATGTCGAGCGCGGTCAGTTTACCTAACCACACGTTTACTGGGCAGGCTTAGTCCTCTAAGCGGTTAACCAGTATTGTGCACATTCTTTCGCTGGTTTGCTGACAAGAATTCTAATTTTTCCAAAGGGGCATAACTCTGAAAGTACAAATATGCCTGTCAAGAAAAACAAGAGGCCCATGGGCCACCTGAGTTAACTACTGTAAGTTAATCAGGTCATTTACTCATCATTCCCTATCAGCCTGTCAAGTTTCAAGGCAATGGCTCAAACAGATTTTGAGATATCTTGCTTACAAGGTTAAAATGCTGAAATTTTCAAAGGACCATAAGTCAAAAAAAACATTCAGATTTTTTTTCAGAAGTTAACTGGGTCATCTACTTATCCCCTATCAGCAAATTTAGTTTCAATACAGTAGCTCAAATAGTTTTTTTGATATTTTGCTTACAAGATTTCATTGCAATTTTTTGCAAAGGGGCATAGCTTTTGGAAGTGATGTGCAAATATTTTGAAATCGGGCCATTGGCCAAGGATGAGATGTCGTTTGAAAATTTTCTATTTTTAGCTCTGGCAACGATCTTGTCCACTTAACCAGTATTGTGCACATTCTTTCGCCAGAAACTGACAACTGCCCTTCTTGAATCAGCAGAAGGGAGAGAATGACCGTAGAAAATATTTCATGATCAATCTCCATGAAAGAATGTTGCCGACCTCAACAGGGGTTGAACCCGCGACCTCCTGGTCGGACGGCGCATCCAACTGAGCCACCCAGGCCGGCCCAACTAGAACTGTTAGCGCTTTTTATGTGACTTGCCTATGTGTGCTTGCTGTTGCTGTGTGTATATGATAAAGATGACATGCACTGTGAATTGATTATAGTGAGGGAGAGGCGCGCAGGGTCAACCTCACTTTCTTGTCCTGACCTAGCTGGTTCCAGAGGAAAGACAGTGTCAAGACATCTGGAGCTAAGCCCGGATGCAGTGGATGACCATGACTTCTGTTGTGCCTTGTCATGCTCTTATACTCAAACCAAGCTATACCAATAAATAGAAAGAAGGATGATAATTTCTCTAGCTCCAACTAGACCAATCCACCTTCCATGGGGGTTAAAGAGCACCTGGCCCAACAACATAGCACTAGCCCTCCTCACAGCTACTGAAGCAATGGGCCCCTACTTTTAGTTTGGACTGTGATCTTAGATAGCTCCTGCTTGAAGTGTACCAAGTCAGGAGTCTCAGCAGTCATTGCTGGTAAGGTGTCTAGAGTGGGATGGTTCTCCATCAAAAGCATTATATCTAGTACAGGAATGTGAATGGATAAACACCCTGGATATCAAGTTTCCTGCAGGACTCATTTCTAAAGAAGCATGCCAAATGCAATGTTGTGTTTTGACATTGTGACACCACTTCCTACAGGAAGTGTGGGAAATGGAGTCATGACATCATAACATCTTTGGAAATGTGGAAGGGTATCGCCAGGATACAATAATAACAGTTTTGATGAATTATGCGGTGTTTTATAGGAGTTGTAAGAAGCTCGTGCAACAATGACCAACAACAAAAACCTACAACTCGTCCTAAATTCCCCAGCTATAACTGCAACTGCATCATGAGTTATCTTCACATAACATATATACAATGGCGTAAAGCAAAGACAATGTTATGTAATTGATTGCTCTATTTCTCTTGAAAAAGACCCCATAGTGTCGAAATATTAAGTCTGAGTGACTTTTATTAAACTGCGATCTACATTATGTAATTCCTCTATCTGGGATGGTTTTGAAGAATATTCTATATACATTTGTCTTCCAGTCGAGGTTGCTGGTTAGGTCAATCCCTAAATACTTTAATATGGTTTCAATCATGAGGTGGTGTCCTTTCAGAATGAATGGCCTGATTATCGGCTGCCCTGCGTTGGTAACCCTCATCAAATTGCACTTTGCTGGATGAAACTCCATCCCCCAGGTCTTTTCCCATTTCTCCAGACTATACATATACATATCTTGCTGTAGAAGTTCACAGTCCTTGTAGCTATTTAGTTCCCTGTACACAATGTAGTCATCTATGAAGAGGTGGATTTTGGACTGGATGGCCTGGGACAGGTCATTGATAAAGATGAGAAATAGCAGCGGACCAAGGACAGTGCCTTGAGGGACTCCACTGATCACTGGTGCACTATAGGAGTTCTCAACATCAACAAATGCCTGCTGGGTACGGCCAGACAGAAACAAGATTATTCACTGGTAGACTTCTCTTTGTTTTAAAATTTTAGTGAGCAATGAACTTTTGAAAAAATTATTCGACTGGAATTATAAATTATGCAAATTATGGCAGACAACAGCGTACTGGCCAAACTGCTTCCATAATTTTTTTTCAAGGGCTTTAAGCTATCGCTCAATGCTCATGATGGCCAGTTATAAAACTATGAAGTTCAGTTTCAGTATCTGTATGAACTTGCCAGTGTGTTTTTAAAGAAAAGTTCCTTTTCATTGTTTATCATCCTTTATGGTTCAACTTGAGTTCATATTTAAGCATGCCTTCACATAGGTATTAAAAGCTGGAAACAAAAATAAAAAAGGAAATATTAGCATATGTTCTCTTTGTTTTCTATTCATACATGTATCGGTGTATAATATAGAATTTTAATAAGTCTTGACAGTGAAAAGCAGATTAAGATGGAAAAGCATGACCTTAATACTGAATAACTCCAAAACGGCTGCCACCTGGTTGCTAGGGAATAGGATGTCATGCCAAGGTGTCTATACACCAACCCCCTACTTGCAAGTCAGCTGCTCTACCAACTGAACTACTTAGGGTGACAGTCTTTACTTTTCTTTAGGATGGTGGTGGGTAAATTTAGGCAGACACCTCTTGCCCCATGTCTGGTCATATTAAACTGGTCTAGCCTACAGAGTTCACTGTAGCAGCCAATATGATGCTCCTTATCACCTAATCTGAGCCGTCTCTGACTTAAAAATGCCTTCTGATATTTACTGAGTGGGTGCTTTACTCCAAATCAATAAAAAGGCTTTGAACAGCCAGAGAAGGCTCTGGTTACTTGGCTCTGGTTACTTATCACCAAAGCAGACAACGAATTACGGACTAAAAACTAATGACATAACAGGGTAACAATTTTAACTGTCATACAGCATTACGTTTAATTACTGTAAATTGGCGTTACCGTACGGCGCTTAAGGCATGAAAATTATTATAACATATGATTTCTTACTTTCTTTCTAGGGCCTACCTCTCCAAGACCTTTCTACTAGATAAGTCAATTGTCTTTTTCAGAACTGCCTGCTTACTGTGTGGTATTCTGTTTGATATTACCTTCGGAACGGTGCGGGTTGATAAAGTTTCATAGTTATATAAGGATTTTATATAACTCTCTTAACTGTAGTACAGTTAGGGTACGGTATACTCTTCAATCCAACTAATTGGAGGTAGGTAAGAAAGAGTATTCACAGGAGAAAACTCACAAGAAACAGATAGACAGGGTCTCCTATTTGCCGACAAGAACCGGTAATAGGCGACAAGAGACGACAAGAGGTGACAAGAGAAGTTTTATGGTGACAAGAAGCTTTCTTTCAATGTCTTCGAGTAAATTATTATGTCAAAACACAGCAAACATGTATATATGGGACCCATATGGGCAGAAGCTGGGTATTTTTTCCCATTCGGGTCCTACATGGACCCCATATAGGCTTTTTGTCCATATAAGATCAATATTGTTAAAATTCGATAACTATACAATTGAATTCTAACGTGGGACCCTGAGATAAAAATCAAATAGTCCTGGAAAAGTGACAATTTCAAGATACATAATTGGGACCCAAATGGCTCCCATGTGATACAGATATTGGACCTCTATGGTTCCAATGTTGACCTCCCATCTCTATTTGGGACCCATATGGGTTCAATATGGGTATTAAGGAGAACAAATGTACCACTATTTAAGCATGATATAAAAAAATAGTAAATTTCATGACATAAATGCAAATAATAATGATAATAAAAAATATGGTTTGCTCATTACAAACCGAAAGTATTTGTTAAATTTATCTTAACTATTTTCCCGGCATGAACGTTGTTATATAACAGGGTGTTCAATTGTTTAAAAACAACATGTTTACTATGTTTCCATAAACAACTTTCTAGAACAACATGTTTACAATAACATGATGTTTACGTCCTTGATTCTGGACTGAGTTATTTTTTGGCATGTCATGGAAGATTTAGAAGTTTCTTGATTGGAACTGGAAAGTAAGAGATGCTTGTAGTAAATTCTTTTACTAGAACCTTCTTTGATATTATATAAGGAGAACAGATTTTCATCTGGGCATCTTTGTATACTTTCACTGGAAAATATTCTATACTGGATTACTTTACTATTTTATTCATTCTGGACTTAAATTCTGAATTCAGGAACATTAAATTGTGGGATCAGAAACTGATATTCAAAGGATTTGTTTTATAACTTCTCATGGATTATTTCAGAGGGACTTTGTGACATAAACTTGAAAGGTACTGTCTACTTACATTCTTTTGTTTTGAATCTTGTCTTATTTTTTTTTTTTTTTTTTTGTGGAATAAATATTGTTAATAATTTAAAACTTGTTGCTGGTTTCACTTTCATTTCTTTCTCGTTACGCCTGGCTCGTAACAGAAATTGGGGGCTCGTCCGGGATCGAACATTTTCTTGAGCTAAAACAAGTTTGAGCTTTTTAAAGAAAACAAATATTGATTTTTAAAGAAAAAAAATATTTGATTGCTATTAAACAAGTACTGACTTTTAAAAGATTTCGGTAAAGATAAAAAAAATTATTTTATAAAAAACAAGTATTGACTTACAAAAAAATGTAATAAAAAAAAAAAAAAAAAAAAAAAGCAAGTATTGACTTTTGAAAAATATCAGTAAATAAACTCTGATTGATAAATTTACTTGATAAAACCAGCAAAAAGCAATCATGTCATTTGACCTTAAAGCTTTTATTGCTGCGCCTTCGCAGGAGCTGTTAAATTTGGCCAAAAAGTCAGATTTGTTGGATATTGCTGCTCACTATGAATTGACAAACGTCAACAAGTCCAAGTTAAAACAGGAAATAAAAAATGTTTTGGTCCAATTTTTGGTTGATAAGGAATTACTAGATTCTTCTGCTTTGTCTCTTGTTCTCATTACACATTCAGGTTTGCAAATGCGAGAGCTTGAAATTCAGAAGCAAATTGAGTTAGAAAAATTAAGATTAGAGCAGGAAAAACTTAAAATTGAACAAGAAAGGCAAATGCAGAAAGAAAGAATGGAAATGGAAGAGAGGGAGAAAGACAAAGAAAGACAAATTCAGATAGAAAGGGAAAAATTAAAATTTGATACAGAAGAAAAAGAAAGAGAGAGACAATTCAATTTAAGAATGAAAGAACTAGAAATGCAAAATATGACAGTAAAACGGCAACCTTTAGAGTCTGGCTCTCATTTTGATGTAACCAAACACATTAGATTAGTTCCTCCATTTCAGGAAAAAGAGGTTGACAAATATTTTCTTCATTTTGAAAAAGTAGCAGAAAATTTAAAATGGCCAAAAGAGCATTGGACCTTGCTTTTGCAAAGTGTTATAATTGGGAAGGCTCGAGAAATTTATACTCAGCTGACTGTCGAGCAGAGCTCCAGTTATGATATTGTAAAGGAATTAATTCTTAAGGCTTATGAGTTGGTCCCTGAGGCTTACAGGCAAAAATTTAGGAACTGTAAGAAAGAAAATGAGCATACCCATGTATAATTTGCTAGAACTAAAGAACAGCTATTTGATAGGTGGTGCTCTTCAAAGAAAATTGGCTCTAATCATGAAAAACTTAGGCAGCTCATGCTTGTAGAGGAGTTCAAAAGGTGCATAAATTCAGACATTAAATCCTTTTTAGATGAGAAACAAGTTGAAACTTTGGAAGCTGCAGCTAGACTTGCAGACGATTATGCTTTAACGCATAAGGTTTCCTTTATTAATAAGTCAAATCCCTCTAGAAGACCATTTTTCCCACAGTCCAGATTCAAACATGGTCCCAGTAATCCATCTGGCAGTCATAGCTAAACATTTACTCCTAAACCCAAATCTTCTGGTGAAAACAAGGATCAAAATCCCTTATCTCAACCAATTTGCAATTATTGCAAAAAGACAGGTCATATTATTTCTGAATGCTCACATTTGAAAAGAAAGAAAGAAAAACAAGAGGGGCTTAAACCTACTGGCCTTACCTCTTTACGGTCAAAACCACAGTCATGTGTTAAGGAGGAAGATCCTATCCAGACCAAAAGGCCTGAGACTGATTCTGTTATGGAGATTTATAAACCATTCTTATCAGATGGTTTTGTGTCACTAAATAGTGACTATGCCCAGTCTACCCCAATTAAAATCTTACGAGATACTGGAGCTTCTCAATCCCTTATTTTAGCAGATACTCTGCCTTTTTCTGAGAAGACTTCTGGGACAAGTGTCCTTATTCAGGGTGTAGAGTGTGGATTTGTTAATGTTCCTCTTCATAACATTTATTTATCCTCATACTTGGTGACTGGTTTAGTGGCTGTCGGTATTCGACCTTCTTTACCTTTTAAAGGTGTTCACTTACTGTTAGGCAATGACTTAGCAGGAGATAAGGTTGTGGTAAACCCACTTTTGACTAACATACCTTATATTGGTCAGCCACCTGATCCCATTGAACAGGAAATCCCTGATCTTTACCAATCTTGTGCCGTTACTAGGGCCATGGCTAAGAAAGCAAAACAGAATGATGGGGACATTGATTTAATTGATACCTTTTTGGGTCAGTCTTTTAAACATGAGATTACAAATTCTCTTTCATCCAGCTTGTCTGACAGACAGACAGAGTTACGTAACAAGTCAGAGTTCAGTCATTACTCCGCAATATTAAATGACCATGGTCAAAGTCATGACTTGGTGTCAAGGTCACAACTTTGTAAGGAACAGCATAATGATCCTGAAATTTTGCCTTTGCTTGAAAGAAAGGGCTTTAGATGAGAAAGAAATAGATCAAGTCCCAGTCTGTTTTTATGTCAAAAATAGCATTTTAATGAGAAAATGGCGTCCTCCTGATGTCTCAGCAGAAGACGAATGGACTGTTAACCACCAAATAGTGGTTCCAAGGGTTTATCGCCCTGAAATTTTGAACTTGGCCCATAAGACTCCCATGTCAGGTCATTTAGGTGTAAACAAGACCTATCACAAAATTCTTAACCATTTTTACTGGCCAGGGTTAAAATCTGACGTTTCTCAGTTTTGTAAATCTTGCCATACTTGTCAGATGGTAGGAAAACCCAACCAGACAATACCAAAAGCTCATTTACAGCCCATACCTGCTTTTGATGAACCTTTTAGCAGGATAATTATTGACTGTGTTGGTCCATTGCCCAAAACCAAGTCAGGCCATGAGTATCTTCTCACTATAATGTGTGCTTCTACACGTTTCCCAGAAGCCATTCCACTTAGGAATGTTAAAACTAAGAACATTGTTAGGGCTCTGGTAAAGTTTTTCACATTTGTAGGCCTCCCAAAGTCTGTTCAGTCAGATCAGGGCTCAAATTTCATGTCAGGAATTTTTTAACAGGTCATGCATGAGTTGGGAATTACTCAATTTAAATCATCACCTTACCATCCTGAAAGTCAAGGTGCCCTTGAAAGACTTCATCAGACACTGAAAAATATGATCAGGTCATACAGCTTTGACACTGAAAAAGATTGGGATGAAGGCATTCATTTGTTGTTGTTTGCCGTTAGAGAATCTGTTCAGGAATCTCTTGGTTTCAGCCCATTTGAGCTGGTATTTGGCCACACTGTGCGTGGACCTTTGAAACTTTTGAAAGAGAAATTTCTCTCAAATGATGACAGTTCTCTGAACTTACTTCAGTATGTATCAGATTTTAAAGACCGGCTGTCTAAAGCTTGTGAAGCTGCTCGGACCAATCTTAAGTCAGCACAAAGGAAAATGAAACGCTGGTATGATGAAAATGCAAAAGAAAGAAAATTCATGCCTGGAGATAGGGTACTTGCTCTTTTGCCTATTCCTGGCAAACCTTTGCAAGCCAGATATTACGGCCCTTACACTGTAGATAAACAGATTAGTGATGTAAATTACATTGTTAACACTCCTGGGAGACGCAAACAAAAACAGTTATGTCATGTTAACATGCTTAAACAATACATAGATAGGGATAGCTCTTCTGTTACACCAATTAGTGTTGTTAGTTCAGTCCCTCAGGAACAAAGTGAAATGAACTCTGAAGACATGAACTTCATCAAATCTGATCCTGCTTCATCAAAACTCCAGAATTCTGACATTCTAAAGGATCTCGACCAGAAACTTTCACACCTAGATCCAGTCCAAAGAAAGGAACTGAAACAGTTAATTCATCAATATGAACACTTATTTCCGGATATTACTACAAGGACTGACAAAATTTATCATGATGTGAATGTTGAGGACTCATAACCTGTCAAACAACATCCATATAGAATGAACCCAACAAAACAAAAATATCTTAAGGAGGAAATTCAGTTTTTGCTGGACAATGATTTTATTGAACCAAGTCAAAGTGAATGGAGTTCACCTTGCATTCTTGTGCCAAAACCTGATGGAACATATCGGATGTGCACCGATTACAGGAACGTCAATAATTTGAGTAAAACAGACACTTTTCCCATACCAAGAATGGATGATTGTATTGACAAAATTGGAAATTCGAAATATATAACTAAATTTGATCTTCTGAAAGGATTTTGGCAAATTCCTCTCACAGAAAGAGCCAAAGAGATCTCAGCATTTGTTACTCCTGATGGACTATATCACTATAAAGTAATGCTTTTCGGAATGAAAAACTCTCCGGCAACATTTCAACGCTTAATCAACACTATAATAGCTGGACTCGAGCATTGCGAGGCTTACATCGATGATGCCATCATATACAACGATGAACGGAATCACCATCTTGGAACTATCGAAGTATGCTTTGATAAACTAAGTGAAGCAAAATTGACAATAAACCTTGCTAAAAGTGAATTCTGTCATGCAACTTTAACATTTCTAGGACACGTTGTGGGTCATGGTCAGGTTAAACCGATAGAGGCTAAAGTTGAAGCTATTTCAAATTTGCCGGTGCCCACATGCAAAAGACAACTGATGAGGTTTCTTGGTATGGCCGGTTATTACAGAAAATTCTGTTATAATTTTTCTGCCATTGCTGAGCCACTGACTAATTTACTTAGTAAAAGAATGAGGTTTAAGTGGACTAGTGATTGTCAGAATGCCTTTGATAAACTGAAAGCCATACTGAGAACTGAGAACTGAGCCGGTTCTCTTGGCACCGAATTTTAATAAAGAATTTAAGCTAGCCGTAGATGCAAGTGATGTTGGTGCGGGTGGTGTATTGCTGCAAGAGGATGACAATGGTGTGGATCATCCAGTTTGTTACTTTTCCAAAAAGTTTAACAAACATCAAAAGAATTATTCTACAGTAGAGAAAGAATGTTTGTCTCTCATTCTTGCTCTTCAACATTTTGAAGTTTATCTGACTTCTTCGTCCTCACCTATTGTTGTTTTCAGCGATCACAATCCGCTGACTTTCATCCATAAGATGAAAAACAAGAATCAGAGGTTGCTCAGATGGAGTCTGTTGTTACAGGAATACAATCTTGACATCAGGCATATCAGGGGAAAAGATAATATTATTCCTGATGCCTTGTCCAGAGCATGATGTCTTGATCTGTGGTTTCCTGTGTATATAAGATAATAATTGCCTTTATCAGTATTTTATTTTATGATAATTTTATGGCAAAAGAAAGCTTTATTACATAAATCTTTCTTTTCCCTGAAGAGGGGAAATGTTATATAACAGGGTGTTCAGTTGTTTTAAACAATATGTTTACTATGTTTCCATAAATAGCTTTATTTACTATGTTTCCAAAAATAACTTTCTAGAACAACATGTTTACAATAACATGATGTTTACGTCCTTGATTCCGGACTGAGTTATTTTTGGCATGTCATTGAAGATTTAGAAGTTTCTTGATTGGAACTGGAAAGTAAGAGATGCTTGTAGTAAATTCTTTTTCTAGAACCTTCTTTGATATTATATAAGGAGAACAGATTTTCATCTGGGCATCTTTGTATACTTTCACTGGAAATTATTCTATACTGGATTACTTTACTATTTTATTCATTCTGGACTTAAATTCTGAATTCAGGAACATTAAATTGTGGGATCAGAAACTGATATTCAAAGGATTTGTTTTATAACTTCTCATGGATTATTTCAGAGGGACTTTGTGACATAAACTTGAAAGGTACTGTCTACTTACATTCTTTTGTTTTGAATCTTGTCTTATTTTTTTTTTTTTTTTTTTTTTTTTTTTTTTTGTGGAATAAATATTGTTAATAATTTAAAACTTGTTGCTGATTTCACTTTCATTTCTTTCTCGTTACGCCTGGCTTGTAACAACGTCGATTCATGGTCATATTTTCATTTCAACTCGTATGTCCCCATTACTTTTAAAATTGAGAGGTATATATAAATACGCATGAAGCCACCATTTCCAGTTATTAAAAAGGACGCCTATATCTTTAAGGCTCTTGATTGTACGCATATGCAATAACTTGCCCATGTAGGTCTCATTCTGTTCGGACCTTACCAGTCCAGTAAATGGTCTGGGACTGGGTGCTTATAATATTTTGTGTAAAAATGTGTAAACATTTTTTTCAGGAAGATAAATGTAGGTTGACCCATATAGGACCCATATGCTGTCCATATGGGTCCCAGTTGTATACCGGTTGCAAAACCCATATTGGTCCCATATGGCATACCCATATAGGACCCACATTGAATCCCATATGGGGTCCATAGGGTCCCATATATATTGTTTGCTGGAAATATGTTTTTGATACGTTTTTGTCACAGAAGCCCCCTTTCATAAAAGCCCCCTTTTGTAAAATTTTAAAGGAGTTTGAAGCTCAAATCTTAGGTGCGCTGAATAGGCCAACAGCAGTGTACAGATAGGTCTGTACTGTGCTCGCATTTAGGCTAAAAAGGTAAGAGAAAAGTCCAGGGAGTGCCACAATCACAAACCGCGGCCCTTCCCAGACCCCAAGAGGAAGAGGAAACCGACAAATCTAAACAAGCACAAACCGAACAAACTTACGAAAAGCACTAAGATTAGCTCTCTCTTCCCCAAGCGAGGTAATCGCAATACTAAAAGGACTGAAAAACACAAGAACAAAATGACACACGGAAAGACATACAACAAATCGCCTCGTAGAATAAACCACAAAGCAACAAAGAGTAAGACTAACACCGGGACCACCGCCTTAGAACGGTCGGTAGAGCAAACCACCGGGGGGTTTAAAGCACTTTTACAGCTAGCTAACTTCACCCTGGGTCCCGATGCTACTCTTAACACAGAAATACATAAAAATTTGGTTCGCATAAAGGCTCCCAACTCAGTCAATGCATCAAAGCGAAAACATAAAAATCAAATTAATCACTATAATAAACAAAGACGAGTACTCATGGCTAATTCTACTGTATGCCAGAGTAAATGAAAACCAATAGTTGAATCACGGCGGGCCAAGCCAAAGACATATCGTCAAGCCCCCCCACCCCACTGGTTAAAGTTTTACGAAGAGGCCGTCATTGAGTCTGAGGCCCGAACCGCCGTCGTGCAATTAAAGAGTGAAACATAGCCATCAACAATGATTGGGTTGACAACTAGGCATGCAGTCTGCCGCATAATATCCAGGCTATAGCCAATTCTTTGATAACGGTTAATAAGTTTTCTGAATTGCTCCGACAAGTTAGATTTACCTGCAATTTTTCTAAATCTGTATACTAAGTCACCGTAAAATTCGGGTTCCGATATACCTTGTTGCAGAAGTGTTTTCAGACTGACGCTATATTTTTCTAATAAGCCTATTTTCATATTACAAATAATGTATCAAATCGTCATTAGATATGATATAAAATACACAATTATGTAATTTTCTGCTGCGTTACGCAAGTTTGCACAACTTTACGCTCCTTTACGCTACTTTGCGATTCTTTACGCCACTCTACGCCATTATACGCTTCTTTTCGCTACTTTACTCTATTTAGGCACACCCAGTTCGGTATGGGGTTTTATCTACATAAACTGTTTGCTTTTTTTTCACCGAAAATTCAGCATGACAACTTTCACGAATCCATCACAGCTTTTGCCGCTTGGTAACGAAAGTTTAACTACACTTAATCTCTCCTCAAAGAAAAAGTTGTTGTAATGTAAAATTTCATTGTTTAATTATCTGAGCAAATGTGTAACATCAATAAATCATTAGTGTAATATATTTTCGCGACCTATGAGCGATTGTGATATCAGTGACTATTAGGAGGAACGGGTTGACGTCGATGCGTAAATTCACCGGATCGGGCGTAATCATCGTATCGGACCGGACCCGATTTTTACTGTTTATAACCTGAAAATAATACGTGCAAACATGAAAGTAATCTGTGCAAACCAAAGCGGGTCCAAAGGAGGCGTGCAAACATGAAAGTAATCTGTGCAAACCAAAGCGGGTCCAAAGGAGGCGTGCGAAGCACACCTATAAATAGCATGCAGCATTTTAATGAAGTTCAAATGTAGTTCAAATGTAGTTATGTACCTAAGAAACTTTAAAAACATTAGACAACATGGCAGCTTTCATAAACAATGGTTGACTGTAAGAATAATTGTAAGATTTCTGGCTACTAAAATGACCCCAGGCTCAACTAGATCATTAGATGGAATAAGTTCCCGCTTGTGGTGACCCTTTGTTTGTAAAGAAACAGCTGATATGAAGTCCAATAAGAGTTGCGGCAGTGGTCTGACCCAGTATTTGGCTAGTGTCCAGAAACTTGGAAATCACAGGAGTTCCAAAGGGTTGAGAACCTTCAGTCCTTCACATGGAATGAATTTGGTTGTATTGTTAATGTTGGCTGGTAATATTGAAATGAAACTAGGCCCCAGGTTACAGTGTAGACTTTGCAAAAAGTACTGTAAAACATCAAGTAAGGTGGTGGAGTGTGAAGACTGCAAAAAGCGTTTTCATGCAACCTGTTCAGAACTTGGCAATGAGACGTTAGAAAAAATTGAAGTGAGAATTGATACTTAGTATTGCGCAGACTGCAAAGTTGACTGCAGACTGTGCAGCCGTGCAGTCTTGAATGGTCACTAGGCAGTGCAGTGCAGTGTGACTAATGTGAAATGTGGATACATAATGAAAGTTCATACATTTCACTTGGTAAATACATGTATGAAACTTTGGAAAATACAAACTGCACCTGTATATGCTCAAAATGTGAAGTGCTCAACTTCTCTGATTCTTATTTTGATACTCAGTGCAACTTCAAACAGTCAAACAGGTTTGATCCCTTGGTGAACTCAGTGCAACTTCGAACAATCAAACAGATTTGATCCCTTGGTGAAAGACATGAATAAGGCATCTTCTGCACCTGGCACTAACAAAACAACTTCCCTGAAAGGACTGAAATTTGTAAGCTTAAATATTAATGGCATAAGAGGCAAAAAGCTGGAACTGTTGGCTTTTCTTGATTATCATAAGCCTGACATTGTAGCTATTCAGGAGACAAAAATTGAAGGCTCAGTTTCAACTTCAGAATTGTTTCCTGATTCATAGATATTATGGAGATCTGGTTTGGAATTGCTAATGGGCAAATTTCGTCAAATTTTTACGGAGTTACCTGCCCAAGACAAGCCCATATTTCGTTTCCGGATGATAACTTGAGTAAATTTCAATGGATGTTCACCAAACTTGGTTTGTGCATTCATATTGTGGAGATCTGGCTTTGGATTGCTAATGGGCAAATTTCAACAAATTTTGACGATGTTATCTGCCCAAGGCACACCCATATTTTCATTTTCCGGACGATAACTTGAGTAAATGTCAAGGGTTTTTAACCAAATTTGGTACATACTTTGATATGAAGGAGGTCTGGTTTAGGATTGCTTATGGGTAAATTTCGTCAATGTTTGAAGAGTTATCTGCCCTTGACATGATAATGGCTGGGTATTATAGTTTAACGTTTTTATTCAAACTTGTTGTTTTTGAAGTTGTCCCATGTTGACTTATATTTAGAAAAGTTTACATCAATATATTAAATAGGGCAGAATTTTGTCATTAGTGAACCAATCCCTTTTGATTTGTATCCTAAAGTCTAAAGGCTATAGGTGAACTTACAGTATAGGCAGGCTCCATCATCCACACTCTTCGAACATCTCAGAAACTGCTAGGTCAATCCAAACCCAATTTCATATAAAGCCACAAGCATTTGGGGAACAAATATTTGTTAAAATGATCCAATCAGGTCATGCCATGCCTGTATACCTTGTTGTATCTAGAGGGGGACAAGGGGCTATTTCTCCACCTAAAAGCATGAATGGGACAAGGGGCCTTGATGATGCTTAACATTAAGATGTGTTGCTAATATTTAAGATAATAGAATCCCTTAGAATAGGTGATGGCCCTTTAACAATGGTTATGGGGCCAAAAATGGCCCCATCACTTTGGTCCTAGTGGCAACACTGCATATATGAACCGCCACATGAAAAAAATCAACAAAATGACTTGCACCCAGCTCGGATCAGCCTGGAAATCTGCCCAGTTTGATCAGTTTTCACTGTCTACATGTACATGTAGAAACCTTAGCTCCTTAGCAACTCACTGAGAGCACAGCAAAGACTGATCAGACTGGGCGGATACCCATGTTGATCTGATTCTTCCCATGGAGCCCAGTCATGTTGGTTTTGTCATGCGCTGGCTCAGTTATGGTAAAAACCATTCAAATCAGCAGGTTGATTACCTTTGAACCTACTGGCTCAGTGGCTCAGTACTAGAGCATCCAGTCTGCCTCTGGGAAGTTATGGGTTCGATCCTCGGCCGTCATACTAAAGACTTTAAAAATGGTATTAGCTGCTCTTTTGTTTGCGCTGAGCATTGAGAAAGCGGAACTTGTTGGTCCGGTGTCAGTATATTGTGACTGGGTGGAATGTCAAGTCATATGTCTGCGGTGTAATATGTCAGTGAGGCAGCATTGAGCTCCCTGTCACATCCAGACACCGTCACCATATTACTGAAAGATTGTTGAAAGTGACGTTAAGTCTGAATAAAATAAAAAATATATATATATAGGTGTGTGTGTGTGTGGTCAGTTTGCTTTGTGCCGAGTTGGTTATGTGCCAAGTTCGCTATGTGCTGAGTTGACCTGTCATCATATAAATTATATATACATTGTTGTTGTATATCTAGTTCTAGTTAACAGCATTATCTAGCTGCTATAGCCTCTGTGTCTCTCTTGTGCATTACTTGTCTCTCTTGTGCATTACTCTTGGCACTTAAAATTCAAGTTGCATTGTGCATTTGTCGAAGAATAATTGTTTACAATTTCATTTTATTCCCCCCCCCCCCCCCCCCCCCCCATCAAATGATGCCGGAGGCATATAGTTTTTTTTTGTTTTCCGTACTTGGGTACATGCGTAAGAATGTACGTCCTTCTGTATGAATGTGTGTGAGTACGTACATACGTATGTGATCCTGTTAGACTCGGGTTAAGACATCTGTACCAGATAGAATTTTGCAGATTTTAGTCAGGTACCCCACAGCGGGGGCATCAGTGTACTGTGGACACATTTCTAGTTTAATGAAAGTATCTAATAATAAGTAAAATCGGTTTTGGCAAGACAAAGCCCTGGCAAAGGCCATACAGAGAATATCTCTCTCCCTGTATTCAGACAGACAGATTAGGGCAAACAAAGTAGACCTAAACACTATGCCATTGAAAGCTGCATCTGCTCAGGGTTTGCACTGTTTTACCTACCTCCATCAGTACATTGTATATTAGACACATAAACATTACAAGTAGTAAAAGGTCATATTTTAGGAGAAGTATGATCAATGAAATGAGTGCTCTGAATACTTAGGGTATATACAGGGCTTCCATTAACTTCCAGACTCAGGAAGTCCCAGACTTCCTACCCCTCAAATTTGGAAGTCCAACAGGAAAATCTAGGAAGTCCCACTTTTTTTCCGTGCTGCGGCTGTCTGCCCTTTCTTTAGTTGAACATAGGTTCTTATTTCAGTGTCACACAATCATCATGATATACGCTTCTCTTAGATGTGTTCTAAAAATGTCCTTATCGCTTATTAAAATTCGATTGCATTTTTTTGGAAAGCCTGTACTTGTATGTCGGACCTCAGAGAAAGCATCAACAACTTCGCATTCGTTTCAAAGCCCAGAGAAAGAAAAAAGAAAAGAAAATACATGAGAGAAAACACCCAAAACATGTTTTCTTAAAAATAAACTATGCTGAAATTATTTTGCAGAAATGTATTTAATGAAATATATTTGTTCGGATTGAAGCTGATCAACACGAGCGAACGAGTTGCTTACTTCACAAAAATTGCGGGAAACGGCGCCGACTCGTGCAACAACAAACAAATTAAAGGCAGGTCTCGATGAAATACCAACAGCAAAACGTTCGTTCGCGAAGAAAAGCAAGCAAAACCATTGCAAATCCCCTATATTTAGACTTACTTTGCGTCTTTTCCGCGCTGGTAAACAGCGCAACCGGAACAAGGCTACGCATTTAGAAACGGGTTTTCCGAAAATTTTGACGAAAAATATATTTTCTTTTCATTTGAAAAATTGCTTTTGTTGTCATGACAAACGTAAGCTTCTGAATTCGAATAGATTTCAATTTGCGTTCTGTGTATAATTGTTATTTTTTTATTTATAGAATTTCACTCGGCAATTCCCGGAAGTGTTGCAGACGACACACGTTCTTAGCATAATAATAATTTAAGATTTTAAGACGTGAATATTAAAAAATAATAATGACTTCATATAATTTCAACGAATATTTTCGGTGTCGCAGTAGAAAATTTAATTATAAAAACATCAATTAATCAAAGCACGCGTGACAAATACACGCGGTGATGACGCAGCCATCAAAAGGCTGCCGCGACGCTTGACACTGCTGTCAATAAAACTCCTGCAAGCGGAAAGTGGGACGTCCTTAAACCTCAGTCAACACAGGTAGCGAATTTCCGGTAAGTAGGCGGGGCAAACATCATACAGCTGGTTAAAAGTGGGCGGGCCTTTTGACAATTTTTGGACGTCTCGGGTATCGATTTCGGACGGACAAAAGAAATTTCGGAAGTCCGCGGTACGTCTTTGAAGTTCAATTTGGACGTCCGGTGGCAATCTCAGGGCGTAATATACGTCGTACGTCCGCTTAACGGAAGCCCTGTATATACTGGTTTAGAAGTACGTGTGTGATAAGCATTTGATTAGGATTGGTCATTGTCAGTAATGACAGATGAACTATCAAGTATATCACATATACTTTTAAGATTACGGTCAGTGTTCTAAAATTTTGAACACATTATTCCATACATTTCTGGTGTGAAATTCGCTTTCGAATATTTGCAGCTGTTGAAATGCTTAATGGATTGTTAAACAGTGGAGACCTGAGCAGTCTGATCTGAGTCTGCAATGTTGGCATATGACATTTTGTCAGAATCTTTGGGGAAAAAACTTTAAGAACATTTACCATATTGTCTAATTGTTTTCAGAACTGGTGGATAAGTGTATTGGTTCAAGAATACACATCATTATGAAGAATGATAAAGAAATAGTAGGAGTACTACTGGGCTTCGACGATTATGTCAGTATCCTTTCACTGTAAACATCATGCTTGGCTGACTGATCTGAATTGGGATTTCAGATTAGATACTTTTTTATTTGGTGGGAGGGGGAGCGGGGGTTAACAATTTTAGAACAGTGATGAAAGTTTTGTTAGCACAACGTAGTCATTTTTTCAGCAGATATTAATCTTTTTAATACTATCTGAAAGTTGCATTAAATTATCCTTTTGTTGGATAACCTGATAGTCATTATATATACATTGTATATATTTTACATAAACAGGTACTTAAAAATAGTATTTATATTTTACATTAATGTACAGAGTTTTCTCTTGGGATTTGACAACAAAGGTCCTGGGTATTTCCTGTTGTGAAATTAAAGCATCCTTTAATAAGATTTAGGGATTTATTGTTTTAAAGAGATTAATGTCCAGATAGTGATCATTTAGGTCATAAACACAAAACCATAAGTAAGATCCTGCAATGAGACACAGAGTTAGGGGATGGGAAGAGTCAAATTTGAAAGGCGCAAGGCATTAACACCTATTAAATATTCTGCGTGTCTGCTTTTCTTTCTACTTATCTAGTGCCCTAAGCTGAGTGAGTGGTATTGCTTGAATTGATCAGTTTGACCTATATTTCTTGGTTATATAGGCGGGACGTTTCGTAGTAGGTTGTTTCGTACCGTTATAGCAGTTAGCCTAAGTTCTGCTTGAGAACATGCAAACAATAACAAAATAGTTCTTTTAAAAAAATGCTAATTTCTACGATTATTATCAGAATAAGATATTTAAAGAATATGATTGGCATTTCCTGCCAACATAATGCAATCTAGTTATTGAGTTGTTTCCCTTGTATAGTCTCTTTGTAATGTGTAACATCCACTGATAAGATCATTGACTTTTTATGCTCCCAAATGGAGAGCATATAGTCCCCGCTTTGTCCATCTGTCTGACCGTCTGTCCGTCCGTCAGTCACACTTTTGTCTGGAGCATATCTCTAAAAGTATTGAAGATAATTTAATGAAACTTGATACACTGACAGAGGGCCATGGGGGAATTGCAGAATGCAAGAACCATAACCCTGTCACCGGTATGGCCTCGGACCACAATTATTTTTCCATTACCTTTCGTACAAAGACCTCTTGGGAAAAAAATGCTGACAACTTTACAATCGATGCATACTTTCTTCTGCTTGTGTCATCATTTCTTACCTTCAAATTTATCCACTTTACACATGACCATGACCAGCTCCTTTTCCTGCTGTCGTCTGTCAAAGTAAACACCTGTCAGTTCATACCAGTTACGGCCCATGTAGGCTCACTTCTTAGGGGTGTGCTTAGGTTCACCTGTTTTCCTGAAATCAAAAGGAAACAAAACAAACTCTTAATTTTCAAAACACCTACATGTTGATCTATCAAAAGAATCACAGTGAAGTAGTCTGCTCAGTCACTCTGGCATAAGACACAGCATCCAAGTGAGGGACTATTTGTGCGACTATATTTCCTTATTTTGGACAACGAATCAGGGGAGGTAATTGTGGACTGGTTCCTATCAGACCTCTTTTTTAAAACCAAGTTACACCATGTGCTGTTTACCTAGTTTCTACACATGTCTGCAATCATCAGAGCAAATATTAGACCAAGTTCTTAAAGTACAGGACTGTGACAGCATTTCAAACACAGGTACCCATAATGAAGTTTTGGAACTTTTTTCAAAAGCCAAACTTGTTTTTCTGAAAAACACTAAATTTGCAATATCTCACTTATTTTTGGGATTTTTTTTATGAAATAAAAAGCATACAACACCCTGTGATAGCCTCCTATTGATGCAATTCTAATCTATGACCAAAACAATGGTTCTGCATATTTTAAAGGCTTAAAATGAAGAAATTGTCAAATTTCGACCAATTTTTGCCATTTAAGGAAAGTTAACAAAAGAAAAAAAATTCTGAAAGTACTGAATTTGGTCTCTAAAACAGGCTTTTTCATTTCCAAAGAGAATATGATATAACTTTATTTACTTACAAACAAAGTAAAAGCACCTGCAGGTGTCCCCTGTCCCAGGTGGCATTTCAAATGTCAGCCAAGTGTCATTCCAATACACAAGTGCACCTGGGCAGGCCCCTGTAGTGATGACTCTTGGGAAGCAGAAAGATGCCAAAATCTGTATATACTGTGTTATGCAGACTGGTATCTGTCATTTAAGTTGACAGAAGACAAAAATGAGTATAAATAGGGTAAAAAACCTGCAGTTTCAACATTCTAGTATTTTATATGCATAAGTGAACACTACCATGAAAGGCGAGAGAAAAAGAAGAAAAAGCCAGTTCCAGAAAGGCCACATTCCCTGGAATCAGGGTATTTTACTACCTCAGACAGATTCCAACCAAGATGATGAGCCAACAACTACTAGACAAACAGTTAGAATGAGTAAAGAAGAGTTTTACCTGGTAACAAAGACAGCCTATGATGGAAGATCAAGATGCATGCCAGACTGTGAAGGTATGACTGGAGAGGCTCGACTTCTACGCCCTGCTACTACATTGCATTTGGACGAGACGGACCCAACACAGCCTAAAGATTTTGATGGCATGAGACTGGTTGACAGCGAGAAAATGGTCGAAGCCTGGAATAAGGCCCAGTCGCTTCACAGAGTGGCCGCGCCTGACTGTGACCTGGCCCACATGGAGATCGCCAATGAGAAAAAATGGGGCGTTTGCTGGAAGATGACATTTAAATGTGCTACATGTAACTTCACTTCTCCAGAATTCAAGCTCTACAAAGAAGTGCCAACAAACAGACCAGGCCCAAATCCAGCAGCACCAAACCTGGGTCTTGGCATTGGGCTACAAGATACACCTTTGGGTAACAGAGGAGCACGACGCCTCATAGCCAACATGGACTTACCTCCCCCTGCGAGAAGCAGCATGCAGAGGACATCAAACAATGTTGCAAAAGCTGTTACAGAGCTAAACCAGAGGGATATGAGTGACAAAGTGAAACTGCTTAAAGATATCAATCAGAAGAGGGGGTGTGAACCATCAGAGATAAACATTGCTGTCGACGCACGATATAATTCAATGACTATTGCAAGCCGCAAAAAGCCTGGCCAGAATGCATCACAGGCAATCGGTATTGCCTGTGAAACAATGACAGACAGGAAGTTTATTATTCAGGCTTGCTTCCAGAATAAACTGTGCTGGACTGGTGCCTGGTTAAAAGGGAAAGGAATAGAAGTGAAGTGCCCTGGTAGACACCCAGAATGCACAGCAAATTTATCAGCTTTTGCACCTCTTTCAGAGTACGAAATGGGTCGTGAAATTGGAACACAGCTAGCCCTCCAAGGCATGTTAGTGAAGTACGCAACCACAGATGGTGATGCAAGATCAGCTGAAGGAATAGATCATGCCCTGAAAGTCCTTCATCCGATGTGGAATGTACAACGTCTTGCAGACCCCACTCACCTAGGGCAGTCCCAGTTTCGACAGTGTAACAGGGCTAACTTTAGCCGTGAAATGTTTCCTGGCCGAACACGTGAACAACAGAAGGAAGCTCAGAAGGTCTTCAGTCAGGATGTGAAGGCTAGATGCAGTTTGATTTTAAAAGAGCTAATGAAGAAACATGCAGGTGACATGACAGCTTTGCGACGATGCTTACCAAAAGTTCTTGAATCGACTCTGCTCTGCTATAGTGGTGACTGTTCGAAATGTGCCCAGAACTCTGTCATCTGCCATGGAGGTGTCAGTAACAACTGGTGGAATCGTTCCATGTTCCTCGCGTCAAATAAAATTCACCACCTGAATATGGATGAAAGTGATAAGGATTTACTTTTAGAAATACTGAAGATGAAACTCAGTACAGCATCAGTAGAGCAAATGAAACTTTACACGGACACGCAAAAGTGTGAGGCAGTTAATCGGTCACTTAGTGTATCGCTTCCAAAAAATGTGAATTTTTCTAGAAATATGGAAGGACGAGCTCATTCTGCTATACACAAACTGAATAATGACCCTGGAACATCAACTATTCAGAAGTGTGAAAATTCTGGTGTTAAGCTTTCTGCGCGTGTGAAACGTTCACTTATATCAATGGATAAGGAGGCAGAGTATGAACGAATATATTCTAAAAAGACAGAAGTGGTTAAACATAAACTTGTTCGACAAAGCAGGGCAATCCAGGAGCACACTGCTTTTAAGATGAACAGTAAAGTGAAGGGAGATTACCAAAAGGGACAGTTGGATCCAGTCCCATCTACTAGTGGGACAGATCATAATTACATTAAGTGTAAAACTTACTAAGAACTGAATCTGGGTCTGCTGTTGTTGTTGTTGTTGTTGTAATGTTGTTGTTGTTGTAATGTTGTTGTTGTTGTATTTTTTGCTGCTGCTGCTGCAGCTGCAGCAGCAGCAGCAGCAGCAGCAGTTTTTGTTGTTGTATAACAACTACAGCAACAAAAAATACAAATATAGCACGTACTACAGCAATGACTACAACTGCAAAATTTTTCAAGTTCAAGTCTGTAGTTGTAGTAGTTGCTGTAGTACACGCTTTGCTGGTTGGTGTAGTTGTAGTTGAACAACAACAACAACAACAAACAACAACAACACAACTACTACTACTACAGAATGTCTGAAGACAGCTGCTGCAACTACTACTACTACTACTACTACTACTACTACTACAGATATGTACTTACATGTATTTTTTTGTGTATATATGTTTGTATTGTCTTTAAGTTTCAATAAATGGCAAGATGAGGCCTGGTTTTGTTTTCATTGATATGCATGCATGAAGTAATGTTGTATTGACTGCGTTCTGTTGTATTACAGGAGGCATCTTACAACATGCACGCTTCAGAAGAAATTTTGGAAACAACATGAATAATTTCAGAGTAATTTCAGTTTGGCATCAACCCTGGGAAGCAGGACTGACCCCAAACTGTGATAAAAGACAGTATTTCCAAAATCTCTGCTGAAGCAAGCAAGGAAGGAAGAAAGAGACCTGCATCAAGGGACTCTTAAAATGGTGTTTGCTGGGTATAATATTGACCCAGAAGATGAGTACATGACAATCACTAGTTACCGTATTTGCCCTAAGTAGTCAGACACCTTAAATCATTACCGTACTTACCTTAAAACTAGGACAGGTCCATTTTATTGCCGGATTTTGTGTCTAAAATATTTTTGAATGAGTGGCAAACAGTGTAGAGCCAGATGAGATGCCGCATTTTTTTGAGTCTGATCTGGGTCTACACTGTTTGCTCAGGCCTGTCCGTCCAAATACTTTTGGTAAGTACAGTAGTCCTATGGCTAGTCAGTGTCATGTCACATCATTTAAAGTTTACTTACTCTTACTGTGAGCTAACTTACATTTTACACTCCAACAAACAATCTGGATACCCCGCATGACCCTTGCACACGCCCCGATTAACACATCTGACCCTGTCACAGTTGACCGTATGTGGCTCCATGGACAGATGGCACGACTGAATACAGAGGGTATTGTGGCACAGATGACTGATGTCCATTGTCCCTATATCCAAGGTCGCTGAAAATATCATAAAAGTAAACCGGTGAACATTCATACTTTTCCATTTCCCACTCAAAGGGCACTTGAAATTTATCACCCCATATCCGCTTTTTTTGGTCGTCCCGCTCCAGAGTAAACACTGGCCATTCGGTGATAAATGTGACTTTTCCAACAATTTTGTCTTATATTTTTCAAAAAATCCCTCCATTGCAACACTACAAACAAAATTCTCAGAAAGAGGCTGCATTTAGACATGGTGTAGGGATATCTGCACAATATTTACATCAGTTTCACTCACATTCTACTTTCACTTTCAATAAATTTTAATGAAAATTTAAAAATAAAAAAAAAAATAAAACAAAACACCTTCTATAGACTGAAATTGCCTCCATTACCTTTAAATTTGTAAGATGGGCTGATAATCTGTCAAGTTTCAGCTCTGTGTGACCAAAACTAGCTTCATAATTGAAGTTCCAAAATTCTGCACTTTGCTCATAGCAGGCCTCGGACCACAATTATTTTTCCATTACCTTTCGTACAAAGACCTCTTGGGAAAAAAATGCTGACAACTTTACAATCGATGCATACTTTCTTCTGCTTGTGTCATCATTTCTTACCTTCAAATTTATCCACTTTACACATGACCATGACCAGCTCCTTTTCCTGCTGTCGTCTGTCAAAGTAAACACCTGTCAGTTCATACCAGTTACGGCCCATGTAGGCTCACTTCTTAGGGGTGTGCTTAGGTTCACCTGTTTTCCTGAAATCAAAAGGAAACAAAACAAACTCTTAATTTTCAAAACACCTACATGTTGATCTATCAAAAGAATCACAGTGAAGTAGTCTGCTCAGTCACTCTGGCATAAGACACAGCATCCAAGTGAGGGACTATTTGTGCGACTATATTTCCTTATTTTGGACAACGAATCAGGGGAGGTAATTGTGGACTGGTTCCGTATTAATGGAGTTACTTCCTTTCTTAATTTTTGCAATAAAAAGCTTGTCTGGAGCATATCTGAAAGAACAGAAGGGAATCAAATAAAACTAGATACATTGATAGCCTTCAGAGAGGGTGCAGTATGCAAGATTTGTAACTCTATCACAAGTAATTACAGAGTTATTCCCCTCCCTAATTTTTATACACCCGTTTGAAAAACGGAACATATTATGTTACGGGGTATGGCGTTCACCCATCTGTCCTTCCATCCTTCCACCCATTTCTTTTTTTTGGCTAACTCCTCCTACAGTCTACATCTGATCAAGCTGAAACTTGGTATATAGTTAGACCATGATGTGGAGCAGGGCATATTGTTTCTGGGTTACAGTTCACCAAATATTGGCAGAGTTATGCACCTTTGAAAATTTCTTTAAACTTTTCATTCCCGGTTAACTCCTCCTACACTTTACATCCGATCTAGCTGAAACTTCATTTATAGTTAGACCAAGATGTGGAGCAGTGCATATTATTTCAAGGTTACAGTCCACCAAATATTAGCAGAGTTATGCCCCTTTGAAAATTTCGTTAAACTTTTCGTTTCCAGCTAACTCCTCCTACAATTTACATCCTATCAAGCTGAAACTTGATTTATAGTAAGACCATGATGTGGAGCAGCATGTATTATTTCTGGGTTACAGTCCACCAAATATTAGCAGAGTTGTGCCCCTTTGAAAATTCCAATAAACTTTTCGTTTCCGGTTAACTCCTCCTACAGTTTATATCCGATCAAGCTGAAACTTGGTATATAGTTAGACCTTGATGTGGAGCAGCACATATTATTTCAGGGTTACAGTCTACCAAATATTAGCAGAGTTATGCCCCTTTGAATATTTCTTTAAACTTTTCGTTCCGATTAACTCCGCCTACACTTTACATCCGATTAAGCTGAAACTTCATTTATAGTAAGACCAAGATGTGGAGCAGCATGTATTGTTTTGAGGTTACAGTCCATCAAATATTAGCAGAGTTATACCCCTTTTAAAATTTCATTAAACTTTTCGTTTCTGGCTAACTTCTCCTACAATTTACATCCGATCAAGCTGAAACTTCATTTATAGTTTGACCATGATATGGAGCAGGGCATATTATTTGGAGGTTACAGTACACCAAATATTAGCAGAGTTATACCCCTTTGAAAATTTCTGTAATTTTTTTGTTTCCGGCTATTTCTTCCTACAGTTTACATCGGATCAAGCTGCAACTTCTTAAATAGTTATATGATGATGTGGAGCAGCGCATATTATTTCGAGGTTACAGTGCACCAAATATTTGCAGAGTTATGCCCCTTTTCGTAATTTTGTAAACTTTTTGCAGCATATTGTTCAGAGGAAATAGTATGCAAATTTTATTTTATAATAGGTATATTTTTTGTAAATAACTAAAGTTATGGCCATATGGGCAAGTTATTTATTTGTTGTTGTTTTTTTCATCTTCTTTTATTAGGTTTGCACAGAAATTTTGCCATTATTAAATCTTTATAAATAAGTTTATTAAATGATATAGAATTAAGAAGCTTGACTAATATCAAAACTTATAAACATAATTCTTTTTTTTTTAAATACTCTTCTGAGTTGCCTCCTTTGAAGTACAAAAATAAAATCAGTATAAAACAAGTTAAAGCTTTACAAAAATTTTCCTTGCAGCACTTTTTTTTTTTTTTTTTTTTTTTTTTGTTATTTAGTTTTGTTTTGTTATTGTTTGGTCAGATATTGAAGTATAGGAAAAACAAATCAGCCAAACGCTCATATGAGCTTATAGTATAGCCATGCTTCTGTCGTCCGCACAGAATTATACAGGAGTCAGTTTATGTGCTACATCTTATTACTTGCCACGGGCGTATAATGCCCCGCTTGGCGGAGCTCTTGTTGCAAAAGTAAGCTTGTCCAGAGCATATCTCTAAAAGTATTGAAGATAAATAAATCAAACTTGATACAGTGATAGAGGGCTATGAGGGTAATTGACTCCTCCGTCAGAAGGCTATAACCACGCCCATGCATAAATCCTTAGGCAAACAATATCGTGATACCTGTATTTGTCAATGAAAACTGCATTTGTACCTGTATTTATCAATGAAAAAGTACATAGGTAATATTGTTTGTCTAAGCAATAACATTAACCGTTAACTGGTAAGCTATTTTGATTGGTCAGATTTTGGTGTCATTTACTGGTCAGGTGATTTCACAGAGGACTCAATTGCAGAATGCAAGAACCATAACCCTGTCACCAGTATTTATGGAGTTACTTCCCTTCATAATTTTTGCAATAAAAATCTTGTCCTGAGTTTATCTCAAAGTATAGAAGGGAATTAAATGAAACTTAATACATTGATAGATGGCCATCAGAGTAAGTGTAGAGTGCAAGAACCGTACTCTATCACAAGTAGTTACAGAGTTATTTCCTTTTCTAATTTTTGCAATAATTTATGCCAACATAACTTTGCTCCAGGTCAGCTTATGTAATGGCATGTTGTCCGTCGTCTGTACGTCCGTTGATTGCTTTTCACATTTTCGACATCTCCTCCAGAACCATAAGTTGGATTGAGCTGAAACTTAGTGGGAGGCGTTGTGGCAACATGGCGATTCAGAATTGCTAAAATCGTTCAGTTCTGATATCCAAGGCAAGATGGCCACCATGGCGGTCATCTTGAAATTCTTCAAACGACATCTCCTCCCAAACCCTGTTCGATTGAGCTGAAACTTGATGGGAGGCATCACAGAGACACAGAGATTCAAAATTGCTAAAGTCGTTCCGTTCCGATATCCAAGGTGGCTGCCATCTTGAAATTCTTCAAACGACATCTCCTCCTAAAACCTAAATCTGATTGAGCTGAAACTTAATGGGAGGCATCACAGTGCACAGAGATTCAAAATTGCTGAAATCGTTCCATTCCGATATCCAAAATGACTGCCAGGACGGCCATCTTGAAATTCTTCCAACGATATCTCCTCCAAAACCATAAGTCAGATTGAGCTGAAACTTTATGGGAGGCATCAGAGCGACATAGAGATTCAGAATTGCTAAGATTGTTCCGTTCCGATGTCCAAGATGGCCGCCATGGTGGCCATCTTGAAATTCTTCAAACGAAATCCCCGCACCAAACGGAAAGTTGGATTGAGCCAAAACTTGATGGGAAGCATCACAGTGACACAGAGATTGAGAATTGCTAAAATTGTTCTGTTCAGATATCCAAGATGGCCACCATGGCAGCCATCTTGAAATTCTTCAAACGACATCTTATCCCAAACAGTAAATCATATTGAGCTGAAACTTGATGGGAGGCTTTGGAGAGTTATAGAGACTCAGAATTGCTAAAATCTTTCTGTTCCCATATCCAAGATGGCCGTGGTGGGCATCTTGAAATACTGAAACGACATCTTCTCCCTAACAGAGGGAATGAGCCAAAACTTGATGAGAGGCATTGGAGCAACATAAAGAGTCAGAATTGCTAAAGTTGTACCATTCCGATATCCAAGAAGGCCATCTTGAAATTCTTAAAATGACGTCTCCTTCTAAACCGTAAGTTGGATTGAGCCAAAACTTGATGGGAACATCACAGTGACACAGAGATTCAGAATTGCTAAAATCCTTCCGTTCAGATATCCAAGATGGCCATGGCTGCCATCTTGAAATTCTTCAAATGACCTCTCCTCCCAAACCATAGGTCTGATTGAGTTAAAACTTGATTCGAGGTATCGAAGCGACATAGAGATTCAGAATTGCTAAAATTGTTAGCCGTCTTGAAAATCTTCGAACAACATCTCCTCTGGCAATCTTGTAAGTCTTCAATTGAAATCTGCTCCTGAACAGTAAGTCGGATGGAGGGGAAACTTGATGGAAGGCATCCGGACAGCATTGAGATTTAGAATTGCTAAAATTAATGAGTCCATTCTGATATCCAAGATGGCCACCATGAAATGGGTGAAATGGAGATTCAGAATTGCTGAATCATTCAGTTCCAGTACCCAAGATGACGGCCATGGTGGCATTCTTGAAACTCTTCAAACAACATCAGATTCTGAATTGCTAAAGGCAATCTGATCTGATAGCCAAGATGGCCACCATGGCACAATGTAACATATCATGATCAGCCTAATCCAGGTGAGCGATTTCTGGCCCACTTGGGCCTCTAGTTATTGAGTTGATTCCATTGTATAGTCTCAGTAATGTATAAACTAAGCTGTTTCTCTTTGTAACGTGTAACATCCAATGATAAGATGAGTGATATCATTGAATTTTTATGCTCCCCAAAGGGAGAGCATGTAGTCGCTGCTTTGTCCGTCTGTCTGACCGTCCGTCTGTCAATCACACTTGTCAGGAGCATATCTCTAAAAGTATTGAAGATAAATAAATGAAACTTGATACACTGATAGAGGGCAATGAGGGGAATTGCAGAATGGCAAGAACCATAACTTTTCACCAGTATTTACGGCATTACTTCCCTTCTTAATTTTTGCTGTAGAAAGCTTGTCCGGAGCATATCTCTGAAAGTATAGAAGGGAATTAAATGAAACCTGATACATTGATAGATGGCCATCAGAGGAAGTGCAGAGTGCAAGAATTGTAACTCTGTCACAAGTAATTACAGAGTTATTTCCCTTCCTAATTTTTAGCTCACCTGAGCCAAAGGCTCAAATTGAGCTTTTGTGACTGGTCTTCGTCCGTCATCCTTCATTCGTAGTCCATCGTCCGTCTGTCAACAATTTACTTTAAAGACATCTCCACCTGAGCCGGTGAATGGATTTTGAAATAATTTTACAGGAATGTTCCTTGGGTGACCCTCTACCAAAATTGCCTAAATGGTTCCGCTCTGCTGAACAAAACGGCTGCCAGAGCTAAAAATAGAAAAAAACCTTTAAACGACATCTCCTCCCAGGCCAATGGCTCGATTTCAAAATAATTTCACAGAAATGTTCCTCTCATGCCCCTTCACCAAAATTGCCTAAATGATTCTGCTCCGCTAAACAAAATGGCGGCCAGAGCTGAAAAAAGAAAAACCTTTAAATAACATCTCTTCCCAGGCCAATGGCCCGATTTCAAAATAATTTCACAGAAATGTTCCTCTCATGCCCCTCTACCAAAGTTGCCCAAATGGTTCTGCTCTGCTAAACAAAATGGCCGCCAGAGCTAAAAATAGAAAAACCTTTAAACGACATCTCCTCCCAGGCAAATGGCCCGATTTCAAAATAATTTCACAGAAATGTTTCTCTAATGCACCTTTTACCAAATTTGCTAAAATGGTTTGGCTCCGCTGAACGAAATGGCCGCCAGAGCTAAAAATAGAAAAAAGGGTGTAGACTATTATGTGTCTGTCAACAATTTACTTAAGAGACATCTTCTCCTAAACCAGTTAATGGATTTTGAAATAATTTTACAGGAATGTTCCTTGAGTGACCCTCTACCAAAATTGCTAAAATGGTTCCGCTCCGCTGAACAAAATGGCCACCAGAACTCAAAATAGAAAAACCTTTTAATGACATCTCCCGTGCCAGTGGCCCGATTTCAAAATAATTTCACAGAAAATGTTCCTCTAATGCCCCTTTACCAAAATTGCTAAAATAGGTTCCATTCTGCTAAACAAAATGGCCATCAGAGCTAAAAGTAGAAAAACCTTTAAACCACATCTCCTCTTAGGTCTATGACCGGATTTCAAAATAATTTCACAAAAATGTTCCTCTTATGACCCTTTACCAAAATTGCTAAAATGGATTTGTTTGGCTGAACAAACTGGCCACCAGAGCTAAAAAAAAGAAAAGGGTGTAGACTGTCATGCATCTATCAACAATTTACTTAAGAGACATCTCCTCCTTAATGGCTTTTGAAATAATTTTACAGGAATGTTCCTTGAGTGACCCTCTACTAAAATTGCTAAAATGGTCCTGCTCGGCTGAATAAAATGGCCACCAGAGCTAAAAATAGAAAAAAAAAACTTTTAAAGGACATCTCCTCCCAGGCTGATGGCACGATTGCAAAATAATTTCACAGAAATGTTCCTCTAATGCCCATTTACCAAAATTGCTAAAATGGTTCTGCTCCGCTGAACAAAATGGCCACCAGAGCTAAAAAAAGAAAAACCTTTAAACAACATCTCCTCTTAGGCCTATGACTGGATTTCAAAATAATTTCACAGAAATGTCCTCCTATGTCCCTTGACCAAAATTGCTAAAATGGTTCCCTTTGGCTTAACAAAATGGCCACCAGAGCTAAAAATAGAAAAAGGGTGTAGACTGTTATGCATCTGACTACAATTTACTTAAAAGACATCTCCTCCTAAACCGGTTAATGGATTTTTATATATCCCTTTGAAAAACGGGACGTATTATGTTACAGGGTATGGCCTCCGTCCGCCCTCCATAAACTTGTTCGTTTCCGGCTAACTCCTCCTACAGTTTACATCTGATCAAGCTGAAACTTGGTATATAGTTAGACCATGATGTGGCACAGTGCATATTGTTTCAGGGTTACAGTCCACCAAATGTTTGCAGAGTTATGCCCCTTAGAAAATTTCTATAAACTTTTCATTTCCGGTTAACTCCTACATTTTACAACCAATCAAGCTGAAACTTCATGTAAACTTAGACCATGATGTGGAGCAGCGCATATTGTTTCGAGGTTACAGTCCGCCAAATATTAGCACAGTTATGCCCCTTTGAAAATTTCTGTAAACTTTTCGTTTCTGGCTAACTCCTACAGTTTACATCCGATCAAGCTGAAACTTGATTTGTAGTTAGACCATGATGTGGAGCAGTATTATTTCATGGTTACAGTCCACCAAATATTAGCAGAGTTATACCCCTTTGAAAATTTCTATTAATTTTTTGTTTCTGGCTAAATCCTCCTACAGTTTACATCCGATCAGGCTGAAATGTCATTAATAGTTATATGATAGTGCATATTATTTCAAAGTTACAGTGCACCAAATATTGGCAGAGTTATGCCCCTTTGAAAATTTTTGTGGACTTTTCATTTCCGGCTAACTCCTCCTACAGTTTACATCCGATCAAACTGAAACTCGAATTTGTAGTTAGACCATGTAGTGGAGCAGTGCATATTGTTTCAAGGTTACAGTCCACCAAATATTAGCAGAGTTAAACCTCTTTGAAAATTTGTATTTTTCGTTTCCGGCTAAATCCTCCCACAATTTACATCCGATCAAACTGAAACTTCATAAATAGTTACATGATGATGTGGAGCAGCGCGTATTTTTTCGAGGTTACAATGTACCAAATATTTGCAGAGTTATGCCTCTTTGAAAGTTTTTGTAAACTTTTCACATTTGTTTTTCAGATTTTTAATGCTGCCAGGCAACTGAGTCACATAGAGGTAGTGCCAAAAAAAAAAAAAAAAACAAACTTTTCACAGCATATTGTTTAGAGGTAATAGTGTGCAAATTTTTATTTTATAATAGGTAAATTCTTTGCAAATAACTAAAGTTATGGCTGTATGGGCAAGTTATATATTTTTTTTTAGCTCACCTGAGCACAAAGTTCTCATGGTGAGCTATTGTGGTCAGTCAATGTCCGTCGTCTGTCGTGCGGCCTCAACAATTGCTTTAAAAGCCTACTCCTCCTACACCCCTGGGCCAGTTGACTTGATACTTGGTAGGCAGCATCAGGGTGACCTGTAGATCAAAAATAGCTAAAATCGTTCCGATCGGCAGCCATGGCTGCCATCTTGAAAATCTATTTTTCGCTTCTTCTCCTGAACGGAAAGGCCAATTGACTCCAAACTTGCCAGGAAGCATCGGGGTGACTTGTAGATCAAAAATAGCTAAAATTGTGCCGATCAGAAATCCAAGATGGCCGCCATGGCAGCCATGTTGAAAATCTATTTTTCGCTTCTCCTGAACTGAAAGGCCAATTGACTCCAAACTTGCTAGGAAGTATCAGGGTGACTTCTAGATCAAAAATAGCTAAAATCGTGCCGATCAGAAATCCAAGATGGCCACCATGGCCGCAATCTTGAAACTCTATTTTTCGCTTCTTCTCCTGAACCGAAAGGCCAATTGACCCCAAACTTGCTAGGAAGCATCGGGGTCAACTGGCCCAGGGGTGTAGGAGGAGTAGGCTTTTAAAGCAATTGTTGACGCCGCACGACGGACGACGGACATTGACTGACCACAATAGCTCACCATGAGCACTTCGTGCTGATCGGAAATCCAAGATGGCCGCCTTGGCAGCCATCTTGAAAAACTATTTTTCGCTTCTTCTCCTAAACCCAAAAGCCAATTGACTCCAAACATGGTAGGAAGCATTGGGGTGACCTATAGATTAAAAATAGCTAAAATCGTTCTGATAGGAAATCCAAGATGGCTGCCATGGCAGCCATCTTGAAAATCTATTTTTTGCCTCCTCTCCTGAACCGAAAGGCCAATTGACTCCAACCTTGCTAGGAAGCATCAGGGTGACTTGTAGATCAAAAATGGTTAAAATCATGCCGATCCTAAATCCAAGATGGCTGCCATGGTGGCCATCTTGAAAATCTATTTTTCGCTTCTTCTCCTAACCCAAAAATGCCAAGTGACTCGAAACTTGGTAAGAAGCATTGGGGTGACTTATAGATCAAAAATAGCTAAAATCGTTCCAATCGGAAATCCACGATGGCCGACATGGCCGCCATCTTTTAAATCTATTATTTTTTGCTTCTTCTCCTGAACCGAAATGCCAGTTGACTCCAAACTTGGTAGGAAGCATCAGGGTAACTTGTAGATCAGAAATAGCTAAAATCATGCTGATCGGAAATCCAAGATGGCCATGGTGGCCATCTTGAAAATCTTTTTTTCACTTCTTCTCCTAAACCAAAAGCCAATTGACTTGAAACTTGGTAGGAAGCATTGAGGTGACTTATAGATTAAAATTGGCTAAAATCGTTCTGATTGGAAATCCAACATGGCCGCCATGGCTGCCATCTTGAAAATCTATTTTTCACTTCTTCTCCTGAACCGAAAGGCTTATTGACTTTAAACTATGTAGGAAACATCAGGGTGACCTGTAGATCAAAAATAGCTAAAATCATCTTGAAAATCTGTTTTTTGCTTCTTCTCCTGAACTTAATGGCCGTTTGACTTGAAACTTGGTAGTAAGCATTCTGGTGACTTGTAGATCTAAAATAGCTAAAATTGTTTGGATCGGAAATCCAAGATGGCTGTCATGGCAGCCATCTTGAAACTCTTTTTTTTTTGCTTATTTTCCAGAACCAAAGGAAGCATCAGGATGACCTGTTGATATAAAAGTAGCTAAAATCATTCAGATCGGAAATCCAAGATGGCGGGCATCTTGAAAATCTATTTTACCCTTCTTCTTCTGAACTGAAAGGCCAATTGACTTGAAACTTGATAGGAAGCAATGGGGTGACTGTAGATCAAAAATAGCTCAAATCGTTGCAATAGGAAATCCCAAATTGCGGCTATAGCGGCCATCTTGAAAATCTGTTTTGAACTTTTTCTCCTGAACCGAAAGGGCAATCGACTCAAAGTTCATTGGAAGTATCGAGGTGACTTGTAGATCAACAGTAGCTAAAATCATTCTGATTGGAAATCCGAGATGGCTACCATCTTGTTTATGTTTATTATATTTTCCTGCCACTGTGCTGTTTACATGTATAAAATCATGATTCTTAAGAAACCACTTAGGCAATTGCCACCAAATTTCACATTGATCCTACTGTTGAAATGTGATTGAGAATTTGTTCAAATGATCACGCTCCATTGACTGTCATGCCATATATAATATTCTTCTTCAAAATTAGGATGATCTTTTCATTAGTTGCGATGACAGGATGGATTGTTTAGTTTTTTGCTAATTTGCAACTCATTAATATTCAGAGAAACCAATGACATCATTGGTTCTTATGAATAATTTTAACCCTTGTCATGCTGAATAAATTAAGATGCCATGCCCACTTCTAATTTCCAGCCAGTCAGATTACTTGATCCGGGTTTTTGATAGAAATTCACATATTTAATGACAAACAGTGCAGATCCAGATCAGTTGGCTTCTTCAGAAGCCAACTGATCTAGATCTACACTGTTTGCTAATACAGGGCATGTCGTGTTCAGCAAGAGAAGGGTTAAAAACGTTTTCAAATTTTAATTTGAAAATAATCAGGGACTGTATGCAGAGAGAAACAGACCTCCTTCATACTTATATGTAGTGCAGTGCTTATATATTTTCATGATCAGTTTGATTTTTTAAATGAAATTTAACTTTAAAAAAAAATAAATTTAACTCAAGTTTTAAAGTGAAGTTAAATTCTATTGTCTGAACTTATTTTATCAAAATTTAAAACATTAATCTTTCGAATATTATTTTCAACAATTTATCAACAATTTATTTATTCTTGGTAAGCTTTTTTTTTTTAACCATTGTGCCTTTTTAGCTCACCTGAGCACGAAGTGCTCATGGTGAGCTATTATGGTCAGTCAATGTCCGTCGTCCGTCGTGCGGCGTCAACAATTGCTTTAAAAGCCTACTCCTCCTACACCCCTGGGCCAGTTGACTTGATACTTGGTAGGAAGCATCGGGGTGACTTGTAGATAAAAAATTTCGCCATGGCCGCCATCTTGAAAATCTATTTTTCGCTTCTTCGTCTGAACGGAAAGGCCAATTGACTCCAAACTTGCTAGGAACCATCAGGGTGACTTGTAGATCAAAAATAGCTAAAATCGTGCCGATCGGAAATCCAAGATGGCCACCATGGCCGCCATCTTGAAAATCTATTTTTCGCTTCTTCTCCTGAACCGAAAGGCCAGTTGACTCCAAACTTGCTATGAAGCATCAGGGTGACTTGTAGATCAAAAATGCTAAAATCATGCCGATCGGAAATCCAAGATGGCCGTCGTGGCCGCCATCTTGAAAATCTATTTTTCGCTTCTTCTCCTGAACCGAAAGGCCAATTGACTCCAAACTTGCTAGGAAGCATCAGGGTGACTTGTAGATCAAAAATAGCTAAAATCGTTCTGATAGGAAATCCAAGATGGCCGCCATGGCCGCCATCTTGAAAATCTATTTTTCGCTTCTTCGTCTGAACGGAAAGGCTAATTGACTCCAAACTTGCTAGGAACCATCAGGGTGACTTGTAGATCAAAAATAGCTAAAATCGTGCCGATCGGAAATCCAAGATGGCCGCCATGGCCGCCATCTTGAAAATCTATTTTTCGCTTCTTCTCCTGAACCGAAAGGCCAGTTGACTCCAAACTCGCTATGAAGCATCAGGGTGACTTGTAGATAAAAAATGGCTAAAATCGTGCCGATCGGAAATCCAAGATGGCTGCCGTGGCCGCCATCTTGAAAATCTATTTTTCGCTTCTTCTCCTGAACCGAAAGGCCAATTGACTCCAAACTTGCTAGGAAGCATCAGGGTGACTTGTAGATCAAAAGTGGCTAAAATCGTGCCTATCGGAAATCCAAGATGGCCACCATGGCGACCATCTTGAAAATCTATTTTTTGCTTCTTCTTGTGAACCGAAAGGACAATTGACTCCAAACTTGCTAGGAAGCATCAGGATGACTTGTAGATCAAAAATAGCTAAAATCGTGCCGATCGGAAATCCAAGATGGCCGCCATGGCTGCCATCTTGAAAATCTATTTTTCGCTTCTACTCCTAAACCCAAAAGCCAATTGACTCCGAACTTGGTAGAAGGCATTGGGGTGACTTATAGATCAAAAATAGCTAAAATCGTGCCTATCGGAAATCCAAGATGGCCGCCGTTGCGGCCATCTTGAAAATCTATTTTAACTTCGTAATACATTAACCTATAGATAATGTGCTATTCTATTCTGTTATTCACCCCCTCCACAGAAAAAACGACCTTTCAGTCGTTATAAAGTCTTAATTCAGAAGGTCCCTTTAACAGTTACCTGTATGACGTAGTTCCTCCCGCTCAAATGATCACGTGTCAGTTTCTTTTCTGTGGACTTTGAATGTTCAAGGATTATTATTCTGTGTTAGAAAAAATGGATTAAAATTATTCTACACGGTTAAAATTTTTATATCCTTGACTTTCTCTGGTTCTATATTCACTCCTTCTACTATCTATGTACTTATTTTCGAAATATCGATCTTAGATTTCTTGTTTTCTCAATGTTAAATTTCTTCCTTTGTTTCCGCGTCAGTCTATGCATTTCGCCCGCGGCAACTGTGGCCATTTAAAAGCTAAATGGGATACACATTTATCTTGTCTAACTTGTAATTCTTGCACACGTATCTCTCCGTGTTATATTTGTAGTTCCTGGACAGAAAAAGTTTGGAACCTAGCAGAAAGAAGACGCCTTCATGCTACTAGAAAATCAGTTATGACGCAGAAGAGAAAACAGAAGAAATCAAAGAAATCCAAGAAGTCCCAGTCAGACATGTCTGACAACGGGACAGTTGATGGGAGCACCGCCCCTCATAGCTTTACTGCTCGGGGCAGGACCCATCAAGGTGGCAGCCTGGCGGACTTAGAGTCTGACCGGGCACTAAGCCCACCAGTCACCAGTCACCAGTCACCAGTCACCAGTCAACCAGTCACCAGTCAACCAGTCACCAGTCAACCAGTCACCAGTCATCCAGTCACTGGGCAACTTATCTCCGTTCATCCAGTCGCCAGTCAACCAGTCACCAGTCAACCAGTCAACCAGTCACCAGTCAACCAGGCACCAGTCAACTAGGCTCCAGTCAACCAGGCATGGGTTTACAGTCATTCCCGTAAGACCTACAAACACAAATTCCGCCTGGTTATATTCCTATAAATGTGCCTGTACAAAGCTACGCTCCGTCCATAAGTAGCCATATTTCACAGGGTAGTGTCCACAGACTATCCAATGTCTTTATTCCTGGTTACGAACGTTCTAATAGACTAGAACTTCCTAATCCAGCTTCTTCCTCTAGACAGATTATTCCACTCGAACCTGATTTTTCGCAGGTCTCAGATCCGAGTGTAATGATTGAGCCTCCAAATTCAAATGATTTACCTATCTCCAGACCTTCAAGGAAGGATCAGTCTAAAAGAGAGCATAAATCTAAAAAGAGAAGAAGACATCGATCGTCCTCTTCTTCTATCTCTACTTCCAGATCAGACTCTTTGAGTTCTTCTCGGCGAAAGAAAAATTCAAAGAGATCTAAGCACTCTCATAAAAAGAGAAGAAGACGATCGATGACGCCTTCTTCTTCATCAAATTCCTCCCAATCTCAACTTGACATTGGTAGATATACAAGGGCTCATAAATCTCCCCAGGTTGTTCAAACGCCAACTCCAATACAACCTGAGGAGACTAATTTTAGTCAAATCACAAATCAACCTATTAATTACGATCAGATTCAGCCGAATCTCACTCAACAGAATAAGGAGTCAGATTCGGAAACTGAATCCGAAGTCTGGTCATTTGATCGTGCGATTAACGAGGTCTTCCGGCTTCTTCCTCCTGAGTTATGCCCCAAAACTCAGCAGGATCAAGCTCCATTAAAACCTCTCTCTGGGATCGAACAATTAATGGAGTCTCGTTCCACTCCATTACTTGTCCTCCCACAATCCAAATTAGTACAAAATACAACAAAATATATTCAAAATAGACTAGAATCGGACAAATGTTCAAGATATTGGATTTGTCCGCAAAGCTTGGTTTCGGCTCTTGCTCCGACTAAATTCTACAAGAGCCAAAACCAATATTTGCCAACTGATAATATCCCTCAATTAGAAGCGGATGCGTCGCTCCTAGACATTTCTAATAAAGGAAGAGCTTCTATTCCGCTCAAGAATCTAGAAGCATGGGAAAGGAAGGCTAGAAAACTAGTCGCTATTAATTCTCATGCTGATCTATTTTCTTCAGCTGCCTTCCTTTCATTACAACAGGAATCGATGTCGGTTGCGGCCCTTTCCAGACTTCTGGAGGCCGTAGCCAAATCGATTAAACATGCTACTGCCATGTCTACACTTTTAACTACTGAATTATTCCAAGCTAGGAGGGACGCAGCCCTAGCTTCGTCTAAACTACTACTCGACAATTCCACATACGAGTTAAGGAACGCTCCTATTAACTCAAAATCCTTATTTGACGGCAGGATAAAAGAAATAGCTAAATCAAACTTCGAAGCTCAACAGCAAAGGTTTCTAGCTTCTACATCCATTCAGTCACAATCTCATTCTTATAAGCCTCCTTCGCAGAGCAGAGCTTTCAAGATACCTAAATATCCTGCTAAACAAACAACATCCAGACCTAAACCTGCGCAGTCATATAGGTCCAAAAATATTCCTCAAAGCTCATCTTCTCACATTAAGAAAGATAATATCAAGAGGACTGGTAACATCCGTCAGTTCCCCTCCTCTAAACCTGCCTCTTCCTCCGCAAGATTATGAAGGCCCGCCCTTTCCACTGCCTGCTCTTCCGCTCGCGGACATTCCAGTGGGAGGACGATTGGCCCATTTTGCGGAAAAATGGGAGGAAATAACAGACAACAAATGGGTCCTCTCTATCGTACGAAACGGATTCAGGATACCATTCATCAAAATTCCTCCTTTGTCATCTGTTCCGATCAGAATGAGTCAATCCTCCTCCCCGTTTCTCAGAGAAGAGATCGAAAATCTTCTCAACAAACGGGCAGTGGAAAGGGTACAGAATCCGGAAACTCCCGGCTTTTATTCCCGGATATTCCTTGTGCCAAAAAAGAACGGAAAGTTTCGTTTAATATTAGACCTGTCTTTATTAAACCGTTACATAGAGAAACAAGCATTCAAAATGGAGACAGTCAAATCGGTAAGACAAGCGATGAGACTCAACGATTGGGCTGTCTCCATAGATTTAACAGATGCATATCTACATGTGCCGATACATCGTCAATCCAGGAAGTATCTTCGTTTCGTACACGAAGATCAAGTATATCACTTTTCGGCCCTACCGTTCGGAATGTCCCTAAGTCCGTTAATTTTCTCGAAACTGATGGACGTTATTGCAGCTTTTCTACGCCAACGTGCCATATCAGTTTTTCCATACCTAGACGATTGGCTGATTAAAAATCTGATTCACAACCGTCTGATTACTCAGACAAAGATTTGCATTCAAACTATTCAAAGCCTAGGTTTTCTGCCAAATCTCAAGAAGTCAGACCTTTTTCCTGCTCAGAAATTCACCTTCATAGGTATGGAATTTCTGACGCAACAAAATTTAGTCAGGGTTCCAGCGGATCGTGTACAGAACCTAATTCTAACAATCAAGAAAATAATGTCAGCAAAACATGTATCGGCACGAACTTTCCTTTCTCTTTTGGGCAAACTCAGTGCTGCAGCAGACCTTGTTCTCCTGGGCAGACTGCACTTACGTCCTCTTCAGATGTGCCTGCTGTCAGTCTGGAAACCTCATATTCTTCCTCTCGATCACCCGATCTCGATAAACGGCATGATTCGATCTCACTTACAATGGTGGATAAACCCCATTCGATTCGAGACAGGGATTTCAATCCATCCTCCAGACCCCAAATTCTTCCTTTATACGGATGCCAGTCATTACGGATGGGGAGCTCATTTAGAGCCGACAACACTGTCCTTTCATGGTCGCTGGACAGAAAACCAATCCCAGCTCCATATCAATATGTTAGAAATGATGGCCATACGATTAGCACTGAAACAAGCCAAAACATTTATTCACCATTCTTGCATCATGATATCCACAGACAACACAACGGTGGTCTCATATATCAACAAACAGGGTGGCACTCATTCCCCCAATCTTTGCGTAGAAGTTTGGAAAATACTCAATTGGTGCCTGGAACAAGACATAGTGATCAGAGTACGTCACATCCCAGGCAAATTCAACATTCTTGCAGACCGCCTCTCAAGACTAGACAAACCTATCAAGACAGAATGGGCTCTGGATCAAACAGTTGCGAATTCAGTATTCCAGATGCTCAACTTCCCAAATGTGGATCTGTTTGCGACAAGATTCAACCACAGACTCCCATTATATGTCTCTCCAGTACAAGACTACAAAGCACTAGCGATAGATGCCCTGTCCATGGACTGGAATCATCTTCATGCATATGCTTTTCCTCCTTTTATTCTGATACCTGCTGTTCTAGAGAAAATCCGACAACATCAGTGCAGAATAGTTCTCATAGCTCCGTTCTGGCCACAGCAACAGTGGTTCTCAGAACTTCTTCTTCTATTAGTGTCAGCTCCGATTCGTCTGCCACTAATTCCAAGACTACTGACTCAATCCAAAGGAAGATTTGTACATCAAAACCTCCCAATTCTCGACCTTCACGCTTAGGAGTTATCAAACAATCAATCAGAGATAAGAAATTTTCACAAAACGTTGCAGATTTTGTCTCCAGATCAAGAAGAGCATCTACACAAAAAGTCTACGATGCAAAATGGACCATCTTCTCTAATTGGTGTCATACAAAAAAGGTTAATCCGATCTCGGCCCCTATTACAGTTATAGCCGATTTCTTAATCTTTCTTTTTTCGGAAAAGAAATGTCAGATTAGTACTATTAAAGGTTATAGATCTATGATCTCTAACACTTTAAAATTCAAAACTGGTAATAGAATCGGATCTAATCCAGTTTTATCTGAACTTATCAGATCCTTTGAACTTCAACGACCAGTACAAAGATCTCTTACACCTAAATGGGACTTATCATGGGTTTTAGTATGTCTACAAAAACCACCTTTTGAACCTCTTGATAAGGCTTCTGAATTTCACGTTACTATTAAGACAGCCTTTCTCTTAGCTCTTGCCACTGCTAAAAGGTGTAGTGAAATACATGCTCTAGCTATGGATTCACAACATTTAAGATTTAATCAATCTCATGGTTCAGTTTCCTTGATTCTTAAATCTGGTTTTTTAGCAAAAAACCAGCTTCCTTCTGTTAAACCAGATCCTATTGTTGTTCCTAGTCTTGCTCGAATATGTAAATGGGAACATACTGACAGACTTCTTTGCCCCGTTAGGGCTCTGAAATTCTATCTCAAAATGACTAGCTCTTATCGCCAAAATAGAACTAGACTTTTTCTTCCTATTAAAGGCAATAAGGATATCTCTAAAGATACTATCTCGAGATGGATATCTTACACTGTTAAACTTGCCTATAGGAAACTCACTAAACGAGATATCTCTTTCCTTAAAATCAAAGCTCATGAAGTTAGAGCTCTTTCCTCTTCTTGGGCTTTCTTCGACAAAGTTCCTCTCAATGATATACTTCAAGCAGCGGTTTGGAATAGTTCATCAACTTTTGCCAAATTCTATCTCAGAGACATGTCTCAACAAGCACAGAATCTCCAAAGTTTGGGCCCCATTGTAGTGGCCCAAAAAGTGGTGGGGGGCCAACAGCAATCAGCTATGGATGTGTAGACAACGTCAACAGCCCCCCTAGACCTGATGCTATACTAGAGAGGTACTAATTATATCTTTATTATATATATATGTTAACCCTGGATTACTTTATCCTTGGTTAAAGGATCTTATTATTGCCTTAAGCACTAATTATGTCCTCATTATATATATATATAAAAAATAAATCCTTTTATTAAGCCTTAATTCAGAAGTTGGGACTAACTTATTAGGAGAAATCCTCCCTCCTATTCTACAAATTCTAGCACATTATCTATAGGTTAATGTATTACGAAGTTAAAATGAAGTTTTTTTAAAAGTAAAACATATTTTAACGAGTAATACTTAACCTATAGATAAGTATTTATCGTCCCACCTCCCTTCCCTCGCTCCTTTCTCCTAATTGTGTATTGTTTTACACATAAAAGAAACTGACACGTGATCATTTGAGCGGGAGGAACTACGTCATACAGGTAACTGTTAAAGGGACCTTCTGAATTAAGACTTTATAACGACTGAAAGGTCGTTTTTTCTGTGGAGGGGGTGAATAACAGAATAGAATAGCACATTATCTATAGGTTAAGTATTACTCGTTAAAATATGTTTTACTTTTAAAAAAACTTCATTTTTCGCTTCTTCTCCTGAACCGAAAGGCCAGTTGACTCCAAACTTAGTAGGAAGCATCGGGGTAACTTGTAGATAAAAAATACAGTGGAACCTCGGTAATTCGAACGCCAGTTTTTCCAAATTACCGGATTTTTCGAAGAAGACCGATGGTTCCGGAATTTTTTCACTAATATTTATTGCAAAAATATCACTTATTTTTCGAATTTCAATTTTTCGAAAAAATCAATTTTTCGAACAGATTCGTCGGTCCCAAGCAAAGAAATTCATATTAAAATCCCCTGCTAAATTCGAAATTCCAAACTGCCAATCAAGGTCACGCATGATGATCATGATTTCTTTGTGCGGCGAGTTCGATTGTTACACTCCCGAGTGATTTCACAGGTTTATTTGCTACAGGTTATTGACACCGGATTAACGGTGAATATTCCGAACAGATTCGTCGGACCCAATCAAAGAAATTCCTTTTGAAATCCCCTGCCAAAATTCCAAACTGCCAATCAAGGTCACGCAGGACGATCATGATTTCTTTGTGCGGCGAGTTCGATTGTTACACACTCGAGTGACTTCACAGGTTTATCCGCTACAGGTAATTGACACCGGATTAACGGTCACACTATTGAGTGATGATCCTTGATTGAGTGGGTGTCTTTATTTGAGATCGTTAGCAATGATGTCTTATTTGATGTTTTTTTAAGTATGGCTCATTAATGAACTTTAATGATTTTAAAGATCAGTGATTCATGTAACATGTAAATACGAATGATCTGTAATAGTACTGTTACAGCAAAAATAACAATTCTGAGACGAATTTCCTGAATATTTATGGACGTTTTTTAAAGTGAAAGTAGGGGCAAAAAAGTAGGGGCAAAAAGGGCGAAACAAAATTGGCTAGAAACGTGGAGTTTGCCCTTTCAGATCAGTTTTTTGCAGACTGATACAAAACTACGCTATCTGTCAACGTTTGTCTTTTTTGCACCGGTTTTGCAAAGTTAAATACTTCGTCAGTAAATTGGTTCGTTACTTTACATTTAACCTTCATTTTCGTTATTGTAAATAGCTGTAAATAAAACTGTAAGTTCATGTTTTCTTTTTTTATTTTCTGGTTCCGTACGTAGGCCTGTCAAGCGAATAGCTCAACCTTCAAGCAACTCATTATTTTTAATGCTTAGGCAGATGTTCCCATTACTTCAACTATATTGAATAAAAAAATTCCGAACATATCCGAAAACTACCGATTTCGGAAATTCGAACTACTGATAATTCGAAGAAATTCCTGCAGTCCCTTGCACTTCGAATTATTGAGGTTTGACTGTAGCTAAAATCATGCCGATCGTAAAACCAGGATGGGCGCCATGGCAGCCATCTTGAAAATCTATTTTTCGCTTCTTCTCCTGAACTGAAAGGCCAGTTGACTCGAAACTTGGTGGGAAGCATTTGGTGACTTGTAGATCAAAAATAGCTAAAATCATGCTGATTGTAAATCCAAGATGGCCGCCATGGTGGCTATCTTGAAATTCTATTTTTCGCTTCTTCTGAACCCAAAAGTCACTTGACTCGAAACTTAGTAGGAAGCATTAGGGTGACTTGTAGATCAAATATAGCTAAAATCGTTCTGATCAGAAATCCCAGATGGCCACCATGGCTGCTATCTTGAAAATCTATATTTAGCTTCTTCTCCTGCACCGAAAGGCCAATTGACTCCAAACTTCGTAGGAGACATTGGGGTGACTTGCAGATCAAAAATAGCTAAAATCGTGCCAATCGGATAACCAAGATGGCCGCCATGGCAGCCATCTTGAAAATCTATTTTTCGCCTATTCTCCTGAACTGAAAGGCCAGTTGACTCGAAACTTGGTAGGAAGCATTGGGGTGACTCGTAGATCAAAAATAGCTAAAATCATGCCGATCGTAAATCCAAGCTGGCTGCCATTTAGAGTTTGTTCAAATGATCATGCTCAATTGACTGGCATGCCATATATCTTCTTCTTCAAAATAAAGAACTGCTTAAATGATGATCTTTTCATTAGTTGCGATGACAGGATTGGAAAAATGTTGCATAACATCTGCATATCTGCAGTGGCTATGTCACTCAGGTGAGCGACCCGTGGCCCGTGGGCCTCTTGTTTTGTGATCTGTATCTTGCATTTTTAATATTTGGAAATGCTTTTCAAATATAATCAAATCACTTTTCATTATTTAAAAAAAAAATGCTAGCTTGAAATATGAAATCTAAATATTAAATAGTAATGGAATATTTACTATTTTATCAAAGTTAGTGTCTGGAATACAATTCTGGGGATTTAAATAGAATTAAAATTTCAAAGTAAATTTTAAAAAGAACTAATGACATCGCCGGCCTCGGTGGCTCAGTTGGATACGCCGTCCGACTGGAGACCAGGAGGTCGCATGTTCAACCCCCGCCGAGGTCGGCAACATTCTTTTGTGGAGATTGATCATGAAATATTTTCTACGGTCATTCTCTCCCTTCCGCTGATTCAAGAAGAGCAGTTGTCAGTTTCTGGTGAAAGAATGTGCACAATACTGGTTAACTGCTTAGAGGACTAAGCCTGCCCAGTAAACGTGTGGTTAGGTAAACTGACCGGGCTTGACATGACCCCATTGGGTTGACTGAGCCGTAAAACCTCAACACAAACAAAACCAATGACATCATAGAATAGTGCATTGTGGGATAGCTTTTTTACTAAACTATAAATAGCAACACAAGTTACTACAACTTCTAATGCATGTAACTTTTGAACCAATAGGAATTTTCAAATGTGTTTTTCAATGTTATTGTTGACACGACAAGATCTTTAATTTAAAATATTCTGAAATTAGGGGATATGTCACCTCTGAGAGTCCAGAAGATAGTTTGTGGGGTAAGAACTGCCAAACTGCAAATTGGGGAAAAGCCCAGGAAGGAATATAATAAAACTGGAGCTGGGGTTGAGGAAGATGAGTGGAGGGGATTAGATCACAAAAAAAATATAATATCACCTGTCACGAAAACTAATGACAATTGGCAGTCCTATAACTCCTTTTAAATAATACACCTCAACTCCGTTATATGATGGAAATCCGGGTATAACGAGCATGATCAAAGCTGGCTTCATCAATAAATACAGTCAGGTATGTAAAAAGAAAGAAAGAAAAAAAAAAAAAAAAAAAGGCACAATTTTGTTATTTCCATCTCCGCAGGGTTTTCCTAGATAACTATTTATAAACAACTGATTCCCGTCTTGTGTAAGCCCGAAGACGGCGGGAAACAGGAGAGACGGAATGAAAGGACTTTCATGGACCTAATTAGGTCTAATAAAAAAAAAAAAGGCCTGCGCCACAGGTTTTTTTTTTGCAGTTTTCAGTGTTTCAAGATCTGACCAGACTGCTTAAATTTTAAGCACTGACCAATTTTGTCTAGCGCAAGTGGTGCATTATTTTTACCGTGAATCTACCTTGAATTATACTTGCGTGTTACAGCCGTCAACAAAAAAAAAAAAGAAAAAAAAAAAAGAAGCAAACTATAAGACCCAGATCAGACGCCGTTGTATGTGACATCTGATCAGGACGTACATGGTTTGGGAATTAATTTATCGAATATGGGATGGACAAACCGTGTTGATCAAAACAAAAAAGAAGAGGAAGAAAACGGGTGCATTCAAGTGGTGCATTCTTTTATCACTCTCAGTTAAAGCAACCTTTGATCTTTTGGACACGCCGACTGCACCTGATGTTTTGCAGTCTCAGTATAGTCGCACATGTCACACAAACGGATTAATTATCAGACTACCGTTACTGATGATGACGGATACCTGATTACACCCTTTATTCTGGGGTCCATGTCTGTTGGTCTGAACACTCTGATTCGTCATTGGTTTATGGATTTATCAGTTTGGATTAAGGCTTAGGTACCATGACCGCAACTACTTAATCGCTACAAAGGACAATGAAGTGTTAATTTTTTGACAGTGTTTGGGTAATGACGTAATTAATTTGTGCTGCGGTAGGTTGCCGTTATGTCAATATACATGTCAAATGACAGTTTAGAGCCTTTTAACTACCATAATATCGCATTTAAAAGGTGTGCGGACGTTGTCAGTTTGGGAAGACTTGACCGTTTGTGATTTTTTAGACATCATTGATTCCTGAAAATTGGTTGATTGGAAAAAAATGGGGTTCAAGGCTGAAACCTGTTGGACCGAATTATTAGTATTTTGGTGTTTTTGAAACGGTCCAGAATTCTTATTTTCGGTCCAGACCGGCTATTTTCCGGTTTTCTGGAGCCCTGGATTAGATATATCATACTTTAGTACATATTGGTAATCAGTACCCACAATATCGGTATAGACCGTCTTAATTTGTCATTGCTCTAGAGCATTTTATGAAAGGTAATGGACTGGTTCAATGCTATTTTCCATGGATTGCTCAATGTTATATTAATTTAAGTAATAGTTTTCACAAAAAGCTTGATCTGCCATCCTCTTTGGCTAAGTAGGATGCACATCGACTGGTGATCAGGCAGTTGTAGGTTCAACCCCCACCGGGTCCGCACCATTCTTTCCTGGTGATCGATCATGAAATATTTTCTACAGTCATTCTCCCCCTTCCGCTGATTCCAGAATGGCAGTTGGCAGTTTCTGGCAAAAGAATCAGCACAATACTGGTTTAACCATTTGGAAGACAGTAAAAGTTTGGTTAGGTGAACTGACTGCACTCGACATTACCCCTTTAGGTTGACTGGGCTGTAAAACCTCAACACAAACAAACAGAGAGCTTGATCTACTCTTAGCACACAACTAAGTGTAGACCAAGCTTTTTGTGAAATCAAATACTTGTTTAAAGTTGTGAAAGACTATTTTGGAAATTTGTCTAAAATTATCTCATTTGGATAGTTCTGAAGAGATGCAACAACAGGTTTTATCCCATTTATGTCAAGTGGACTTTTCTGCCACAACTCTTTGGACTGGTATATTTCCAATAGCAGGATATCTTGTTAGTTTTTATTGATACTAGGTTTTATGGAAATTCCTGTATTAAATGCAGACAATGTAGACATTGATCAGTTGCCACATCTGATTTCAGTCTGCACTATTTGCCAGTTAACCTTTTGGGGGTCTCCAGACTAAAATGGGTTAAGTAAAATAGTGCTTCCCAAAATTTTTGTCACCAAAATCATAACTCCAGATAAAGAGCTTTTTTCAGTCGAGGGCATAGCAACAGATAAGGCACTTTTTTCATCCGAAAAATGCTGATATCTTTCTTATTTCTCGACGAAAACATATGTTGTGGGTACTCATTAGAAGCGCCTCATGGAGGCACTTCTAATGAGTACCCACAACATATGTTTTCATCAAGAAATATGAAAAATATTATGTGGATACCCCCTCTTATCTGTAGCTATGGTAAAGGGTAAGCTAAATTTTGTGGTTGCAAAGAGTTTTCCTTAACTCCTTATAGATATGGTTTTGGAAGATGTCATTGAATTGTGAGTACTAAAGAAGCTAGCATTATCTACGCTAATGTCCCTTTGATATCCTGTGGAAACATTTTTTTTTTTTTTTTGTGCTTGGCATTTTATTCTAAATGAAAATGTTTTGTACTGAAAATGCTATCAGGAACCATTTGTCTTTTCTATTTCTGGGCTTTGTTTTCAAATATTTACTGTAAAATTGGTGGTGGTCGGGTGATGTGAAAGTGTCGTTATCTTACGTCACTGGGGCATCCAGCTGATATTGGCTTACAGTTGGGCAAGGCCTGCTTTCCTAGTAGCAGGTAAGGGTAGAGGGGGAATGTTTTTATTTCTTCTGTTTCTTCACTTTCATTCCTGTTTCTCTTTCTTCCCTGTCCTCTCTTTCATCTCTTTTGCTATCTCTTCAGCCTCTTTTCTCCCTTTCTCTGGGAGATGACACAAAATGACCCACAAGGGTTGACGTGTCGTTAAATCCCAACACAATCAATCAATTTACCGTAAAATTAATTTACTGCCAAAATATGGGTCTGACCTGTGCAATCTATTAGTAAACTGTATTTTAGGAACATTTTTATAAGAAAAATTATTTTTATGCTTTTCTTCTCTGATTTTAAATTATTGATGTTCCATAACAATATTGGGGTGGTCGGGTGGTGCGAAGGTGCTGTGTATCTTACATCACCGGGGCGTCCAACTGATATTGGCTTACAGTTGGGCAAGGCCTGCTATCCTTGTAGTGGGTAAGGGTAGAGGGGGAATGTTTTTATTTCTTCTGTTTCTTCACTTTCATTCCTGTTCCTCTTTCTTCCCTGTCCCTCTCTTTCATCTCCTCTACTCTCTCTTCTATCTCTTTTCTCCCTTTCTCTGGGAGACGACACAAAATGACCCTCAAGGGTTGACGTGTCGTTAAACCCCAACACAATCAAAAATCCATAACAATATTGTGAAAATTTCAGAAATTTTGAACAATTTTTCCATAATTTGCAGCCATTTTTTACTGCGGAGAAAATGGAAATTTTGGAAATTAAATAGAATAAAAAAAAATTGTTCTATACAATTATAACAAAAGGTTTTGCATCAAATTGGGACAAAAATTTGCTTATTTACTTCTTCTTAAAAAAGGGCCAGATGAAAGAAAATGACTTTCTGAAAGATGTCAAAGCAGGGTAAGTATTCAGGCTGTGAGTAAATAGTAGACCCAGATCAGACACCTCAGAATATGCTATCTGAATCAAATCTACACTGTGTGTAATTTATCCAGTATTTATACATATCTACAGGTATTGAAATGGACATGTTCCAAGGCGGTTCCTCTGTTTGGAGTCCCTGCAAAATTTTGATGATATTTGGTAGAAATGTTGAACAGAAGGAGATGAGGTGTTGCATACAAGAAAGACAACTCTAGCTTTCTTACTTTTGGAGTTATTTTTTCTTGTATTTGAACTTGATTTTGTGTCTGCTCTATAACACAAATACCTTCGGAATATTTTGAAGATATTTGGTAGAAATGTAGAACAGGAAGAGACGAGGTGTTGAGTACAAGAAAGACAACTCTGGCTTTCTTACTTTTGGAGTTATCTCCCCTTTTTATGTTAGAATTTCATAACATCCGTCCTGTAATGCCGATAGATATTGGGTTATTTCAATTTTGCTTCGTAGAAATGTAGAACAGGATGAGACAACATGTTGAGTACAAGAATGACAACTCTGGCTGTCTTACTTTTGGAGTTAACTCCCCTTCTTGTGTTTAAATTTGATTTTGTGTCCGCTTTGTTACTCGAATACCCTTCACAATATTTTGATGATACTTAGTAGAAAAGTAGAACAGGACGAGACAACAAGTCGCCTACAAGAATGACAACTCTGCCGGGGTTGAGGTGGGGACATTTGTTTTTTGTTTTTTTTTCCTATTAGGTATCACTTTGATGGGAAACTTTTCACCCCAAATCTAAGGTGCAGACAGAGGTACTAGATGAGTTCCTCTTTGCTGATGACATGGCAAAGGGTGCTCCGACAGAAGAGAAAATGCAAAAAGGTGTGGATCAAGTATCTGATTCATGTGACAGCTATGATCTCACAATCAGCATCAAAAAGACAGGTAGTATATCAGCCAGCACCTGGAAACCATCACAGTGAAAGGTCAATGACTGCAAGTAGTAGACAAGTTCACCTACCTTGGAAGCACATTGTCTAGAGTTGTGCACATTGATGATGAAGTCAATGCTAGGATTGCCAAAGCTAGTTCAGCATTTGGCCGGCTACATGGAAGTATTTGGGACCGAAGTGGAATCAGACGACACAAATCTGAAAGTATACAGATCAGTGGTGCTGCCAACACTATTATACGCATGTGAAACTTGGACAGTTTACCAACGGCATGCCAAAAGACTGAACCACTTCCATACAAGCTGTCTTAGAAAACTTCTAAAGATCAAGTGGCAAGACAGGATTCCAGACAAAGAAGTCCTGAAAAGGGTAGGGATGCAGAGTGTACATACTCTTCTGAAATTGGCACAGTTAAGATGGACAGGCCATATTACCAGAATGTCTGATGAATGTTTGCCAAAGAAAATCCTAGATGGAGAACTACAAGTTGGAAAACACTGTCATGGTGGTCAGAAGAAGCGATACAAGGACACCCTCAAAGCCTCCCTTAAAGACTTCAACAAACCAATAGTCGTGGGAACAGATCGCACAGGATTGAACAAAGTGGCGTGGCCTCATAAGAAGGGGTGCTAGTGAATACGAAGCAAAAAGAATCATCGAAGCCGAGCAGAAAAGTGCACAGTGGAAAGCCAGAGCTAAGGCATCACCAACAGAGCTTTCTTCCTCAGACCTCTCTTGTTATACCCCCGACATACAAAGTATGTGGGGTATATAGTTTTCACTTGTTCGTTCGAATGTACGTTAGTTCGTTTGTTCTTCTTTCCATCACAGGGTCAAAGTTTTTGCGTTAAAGTTTATAAGACCTCATACGAGGGTGAGTCAATAAGTAACCAGCCTATCCCATTTCCGATGGACCGAGAAGGTCACGATTTTTATGCTTTGTTTCAATATATGTTTTATACATGGGTACAAAATTGCACACGTATCGAGTCATTCTTTAATAAGATATTGAATGTCAAACATGGCTAGTGATGCAAAGGCATGCTTTTCATCTAAAGTTGAGTACCGTGCTGTAATTCGGTACTTGTATTTAAAAGGTAAAACAGGCAAGGAAATACACGGCGAGTAAGCGGATGTTTATGGGTCTTTTGCACCATCTTATGCTCAGGTTAAATTCTGGGTAGGGGAATTCAAACGCGGTAGAACGTCTTTAGAAGATGAAGCCAGGTCTGGACGCCCACGAGATGCCACCGACGAAGAAATGTGTAAGAAAGTTTGGGATCTGGTATACTCTGATAGGCGAATTCAGGTGGAAGAAACAGCGCAGGCATTAGGCATTTCACGTGGTAGCCTTTCAACAATCTTACATGATCGTTTAGGTATGCGCAAGCTAACAGCCTGTTGGGTCCCCAAATCCCTTAGCGCTGAGCAAATGGCAACCAGAGCATCAGTATGCAGCGCCTTGTTGAAGCGTTTTAGGTCAAAAGATGATTTTCTTTTGCGTCTAGTGACTGTAGATGAGACTTGAGTTCATTATTATGAGCCAGAGAATAAAGCTCAGAGTCGTCAGTGGGTGGGGCCTGGGTCCCCGAGGCCAAAGAAGTTCAAGACGTAACCGTTTGCTGGCAAGGTGATCGTCACAGTATTTTGGGATGCAAAAGGTGTTATTTACCCAAGAGAAGTACAATAACTGGAGTGTACTATGCAAACTTCTTAGACCAGCTGAGAACCGCCATCCGTGAAAAATGCCAAGGTAAACTCTCTAAAGGTGTTTTGCTGCAACAGGACAAAGCGAGAGTCCACACTTGCAAAGTTGCAATGGATGCTGTAGAGAGAAACGGGTATGAATTAATACCACATCCAGCCTATTTGCCTGACCTAGCTCCTAGCAACTTCTTCCTATTCCCAAACTTGAAAAAGGATATCCGTGGACTTCATTTCCGGTCTGATGAAGAAATCGTGACGGCAGTTGAGGAGTAGGTCAATGGAAAGGACCCTGACTTTTTCAGTTCTGGGCTGATGGCACTTGAACACCGTTGGTCTAAGTGCATCACACTAGAGGGCAATTACATTGAAAAAGAAGAGGTGGATCTCAACCGGAAATAAGTTAGGCTAGTTACTTATTGACTCACCCTCGTATTTTGAAGACCCTTTGATAAATTTCATATAAAAGTAAAAAAAGTTGCATCTAAGTTTATATAGCTATACCATCAAGACCTTTGTTGAACTTTGTTATCCTCCTACTGATAGGTTTAGGGGATATAGCTATCAGCATGGAATCCATCCATCCATCCATCCATCCATCCATCCATCCATCTGTCTGTCCATAAACGCATTATTGTGCACCCCATAACTCCTAAGTACTCTTTGAGCTATTTTCATGAAGCTCTGTCAGGTTGTAGAGGGCATTTGGTAGAGGTGCCAGGTACAAGAAAGACAACTCTAACTGACGATCCATGAGTTATATCCCCTTGTCTCCGAAATTGTAAAAATTTTGTGCGAACCATTAAAACACGTTAAGATATTTTCATGATACTTCACCAGTATGTAGAGGGCATTGAGAAGGCATATCATATTCAAGAATGACTTTCTGACTCCATTCTGCAGTTTTTGCACTTGGTTATTTAAATCTTGTGTGGACAATAACTCTAAAAATTCTTTAAGATAGTTTTGTGATACTTTACAGATATGTAGAGGACATTGAGTAGGCAGGTCACGTTAAACTTTTCATTAAAATTTATATAGCTATATTATGAAGACCCTTTCATTGGTTTCATTAATATTAAGCATGATGGTATATATAGGTCTAAAGTTTTTCTCAGCACCATCCCCAAGCTGGGGTATGGCTTTTAAGTCAAGGTAACAGACTTTTCATACAAATTTCATTTTTGCTTATATTATAAAGACTGATTTCACTGGTCTATGGTGATAATTATATGCCTAAAGTTTTAATTAGCTCAATACCTGCACCTGTTCCTCACCTTTGAGGTCAAGGGCTTCACATTATGTGTGATTGAATTCTTTCAATGTTATAACATATAGCATACAACTGCCATCTGCAGAGTCAAAGCTACATACTTTGTGCTCTTTAAAAAGTGGCGGTAGCTCTGGTCAGGGGGTGTACATGCCCCACTGGGCACTTTGTCTAGTTCTATCTGCAACAAGCAGTTTAGAGCTAAGATTGGTCTCATCAGCCATCTTAGAACACACAAATAATAACACATCACACAGTTGATTAGGATTGATCATTGTCAGTAATGACAGACGAACGAACAGAACATTCTTTCTTGGAGATTGATCATGAAATATTTCTACAGTCATTCTCTCCCTTCCACTGATTCAAGAAGGGAAATTTTCAGTTTGTGCCAAAAAGAATGTGCACAAGATTGGTTACCTGTTTGGAGGACTAAGCCTGCCCAGGAAAAAGTGTGGTTAGGTAAACTAACCAGCTCAACATGACCTAAATAGTGTTAACTGAGCTGTTAAACTCCAAACCAACCAATCTCCACAGAAACATATGTTCTTTGTACTCAGTGGAAGCATCTCATTGACACTTTTGCACTCAGCACAGACCATGTGTAAATGCTGAACACTCTCAGCCTGTATTTGTATGCCTGTATTTGTTCAGACGGGTTTTTAAAAAATTCCGTCCTTTGAAAAAGTCATGTCTGGGCGGGCAAGTATTGGGCATCGTCCAAGGTTTACCTTTTTTTAGCTCACCTAAGCAAAAGCTCAGGGTGAGCTATTGTCATCACCCTATATGTCGGTCGTCCGTCGTTGTCCGTCGTTCGTCGTCAACAATTAGTTTGTTAACACTCTAGAGGTCACAGTTTTGACCTAATCTTGATGAAACTTGGTCAGAATGTTTGCCTCTATGAAATCTAGGTCAAGTTCGATACTGGATTACTTGGGGTCAAAAACTAGGTCACCAGGTCAAATCAAGGGAAAAACTTGTTAACACTCTAGAGATCATAGTTTTGACCCAATCTTGATGAAACTTGCTCAAAATGTTTGCCTCTATTAAATCTAGGTCAAGTTTGAAACTGGGTCACTTGGGGCCAAAAACTAGGTCGCCGGGCCAGATCAGCAGAAAACCTTGTTAACACTCTAGCGGTCACATTTTTGAAGCAATCATCATGAATCTTGCTCAATATGTTTGTCTTAATGATTTCTAGGTCAAGTTCGAAACTGGGTCACTTGGAGTCAAAAACTAGGTTACCGGGCCAGATCAGCAGAAAACCTTGTTAACACTCTAGCTGTCATATTTTTTAAGCAATCATCATGAATCTTGCTCAAAATGTTTGTCTTGATGATTTCTAGGTCAAGATCGAAACTGGGTCACTTGGAGTCAAAACTAGGTCACCAGGCCAAATCAGCAGAAAACCTTGTAAACACTCTAGCGGTCACATTTTTCAAGCAATCATCATGAATCTTGCTCAAAACGTTTGTCTTGATGATTTCTAGGTCAAGTTTGAAACTGGGTCACGTGGTGTCAAAATCTAGGTCACCTGGCCAAACCAGCAGAAAACAATGTTAACACTCTAGCGGTCACATTTTTGAAGCAATAATCATGAAACTTGCTCAAGATGTTTGTCTTGATGAGTTCTAGGATACTTTTGGAACTGGGTCACGTGGGGTCAAAAACTAGGTCACCGGGCCACATCAGCAGAAAACCTTGTTAACACTCTAGCGGTCACATTTTTGAAGCAATCATCATGAATCTTGCTCAAAATGTTTGTCTTGATGATTTCTAGGTCAAGTTTGAAACTGGAACACTGGGGTCAAAAACTAGGTCACCTGGCCAAATCAGCGTAAAGTCTTGTTATCACTCTAGCGGTCACATTTTTCAAGCAATCATCATGAATCTTGCTCAAAATGTTTGTCTTGATGAGTTCCAAGTCAAGTTCGAAACTGGGTTACTTGGAGTCAAAAACTAGTTCACCGGGCCCAATCAGCAGAAAACTTTGTTAACACTCTAGCGGTCACATTTTTTAAGCAGTCATCATGAATCTTGCTCAAATGTTTGGCTTGATGATTTTTAGGTCAGGTTTGAAACTGGGTCACCTGGGTCAAAAACTAGGTCACCTGGCCAAATCAGCAGAAAACCTTGTTAACACTCTAGTGGTCACATTTTTCAAGCAATCATCATGAATCTTGCTCGACATGTTTTTCTTGATGATTTCTAGGTCAAGTTTGAAACTGGGTCACTTGGGGTAAAAAACTAGGTCACCTGGCCAAATCAGCAGAAAACCTTTTTAACACTCTAGTGGTCACATTTTTGAAGCAATCATCATGAATCTTGCTCAAAATGTTTGTCTTGATTATTTCTAGGTCAAGTTTGAAACTGGGTCACATCGGGTCAAAAAAAAGGTGACCTGGCCAAATCAGCAGAAAACTGTTAACACTCCAGAGGTCACATTTTTGAAATAATCATCATAAATACTGCTCAAAATGTTTGTCTTGATGATTTCTAGGTCTAGTTTAAAACTGGGTCACTTGATATAAAAAACTAGTTCACCTGGCCAAATCAAAGGAAAACCTTGTTGATGCTCTAGAGGTCACATTTTTTGAAGTGATCGTCATGAATCTTGCTCAAAATGTTTGTCTTGATGATTTCAAGGTGATGTATAGTTTTCTGTCCAGTGACTCTCTTAAGTTTTTCCATTTAGGTCAGTTTCTCATTAATTATTGGTCCTACAGAGTGATATTTGGTACTTGTGAAGTGTTTGTGTTTAGGTCAGTTTCTCAGTAACTATTGCTCCTACAGCCAGTGATATTTAGTACATGCATACATCTTTTAGCATGGCCTCTTGAGTGCAGTCATCTGTATTTGACCTTGACCTTATTTCACAGTCCATTAGACATGCTACATTGTCTTACTTGTTAATATAATCATTTTGAACTTTGATCAGAATGTTTGCCTTGATCAGTTCTAGATCAGGCTCTCAAAGTGCTATGTTGCTCAGGTGAGCATTACAGGGCCATCATGGCCCTCTTGTTTTTTGTTGTTTTTTTTCAAAGTTACATGTTACCTTTATTCTCCAGTGGATTATTTTCATATTTGGTAAGGAAGAAGGGGAGGACCAGTAGGCGTGTGGTGTGCAAGAGAGATAACTCTCACTTTCTTAATTATGTTCTTATCTCCCCTGATGTCCAAGAGTTGCCTTTTGGTTAACCTTTTTCAAAGGTATATGTTACATTTATTAGCTTACCTGGAGCTTTGCTCCAGGTCAGCTTATGCAGTGGCCAGTTGTCCGTCATCCATAGTCTGTCGTTAGCTTTTCACATTTTTGACATCTCCTCCAGACTTATGTTGGATTGAACTGAAACTTCTTGGGAGGCATTGTGGCTACATGGAGATTCAGAATTGCTATAATCCTTCCTTTCCGATAACCAAGACGGCCGCCCTGTAATTTGTAAATTGGATTGAGGCAACACTTGATGGGAGGCATTGGAATGACATAGAGATTCAGAATTGCTAAAATTGTTCAGTTCCAATATCAAAGATGGCCGCCATGGCGGCCATCTTGAAATTCATTGATAAATGACATCTCCTCCCCAACAGTAAGTTGGATTGACCCAAAACTTTATAGGAGGCACAGGAGCAACATAGAGATTCAGAATAGCTAAAATTGTCCTTCTACCAAGATTGTTCAAGCTCTCATGATGCTTCAAAAAACATGGCAGCCGGTGGGGGGGGGGGGGGGGGATTATTTTCCGTATATATATATATCTGTATAGAAAACTAAAAAATTATTCATGGCAGAAATATTGCTTTGGTGACCCTCTACCAAGATTTTTCAAGCAGTCATGATTTGTCTGAAATCCTGGCTGCTAGGGGTGGGACTTATTTACCCTATATATCTAAATAGAAATAGAAAACTTTAAAAATCTTGTCAGAAACCACTGAACCGATTTCAATATAACTTGGCAGGAATGTTCCTTTGGTGACCCTCTACCAAGTTTGTTCAAGCTGTCATGATTCATCAAAAAACATGGCCGTTAGAGGGTGGGGCTTATTTTCCCTATATAGCTATATAAAATCTTTTTGTCAAAAACCACTGGACCAATCTCAATATAACTTGGCAGAAATGTTCCTTTGGTGACCATCTTTCAAGATTCAGTTCAACTGTCATGATGCATTAAAAAACATGGCAAAAATCTTAGAGCAGTGAACTTGGCTGAAACTTCAACAGTAAGTATGCAAATCTGTTTGCTCAGGTGAGCGATATAGGACCATCATGGTCCTCTTGTTTTTGACTAAATATGACCCTTCAAAAATTTCAGGCTGATAGGGAATGATGAGTAAATGACCTGATTAACTTACAGTAGTTAACTCAGGTGAGTGTTGTGGCCCATGGGCCTTTGTTTCACTTATGCAGGTTGTAGCTTCAGTGGCTGGGCCTCTTCTATATACTTACCAGTGACCACATCAGTAAGCAGCATTGATGTTTATGGACAGGCTTATCACAGAAAAGTTCTGTCCTTTAAAATAGCAATATTGGTTAGTCAGGCATCATCTGTGATTTTCCTTTTGGTTAACCAATTTCCAAGTGATATGTTACCTTTATTCTTCAGTGGAAAAACTTGTCCATAATGCCATTAGGCATTTTCTTTTTCTTGTTAGACATGTCAGTTGGTAGTAAAATGGACTTGTTCAAAGCTTAGAAGAAATATGCTGTGGGTTTAATTTTCCAAATACTTAGAATAAAATTAGGTGAGAATGTATAAACCATAGCTCCAGGTAAGAGTGATATCCACATAATATTTTTTTTTTATTTCTCCATGAGAATATATATTGTGGTGCTCATTAGAAATGCCTTAACAAATGGTGCTCATTTGAAGCAGAAGCACCTCAACATGGCGTTTCTGATTATTACCAACAACATACATTTTCAGGGAGAAATAAAAAAAATATCACTATTTTTTGGTTGATAAAAGCTCTTAACAGGAGCAGTGATTAACAGAATAGTCTGTGTATGTTATGTTCCTGTCTTACAGTGAGAGTACTCCAGAGGGTCGAAGAGTAACAAAATTAGACCAGATCTTACTAAATGGAAACAATATTACCATGGTAAGTTTTCCATATGTATTAGTTTATTGTAGCGGCTTTTGTTAGGCCAAACAAAAAAAAAAATGTATGTTTAGGGTAACCCTACTCTTCCTAATTTTCCTGGTGAAATCTTGTGAGTTTTTCTTCTCCCCCTCAGGCATGTTAGAATGAGGTCAGATGATTGGAAAACAAACAATGTTATTTGCCTGGGTAGTGTAAAGTATTTCACAGGTAGACATGTCTGCCGATAATCTTAGCCTCAAGGGATGAAAGGTCATGACACCTGCTGTTTTTTGTTTTAGTATTGTCGTAAAACATATAAAACGCTTTACAGTATGTGCAAAGTTAAAAAAAGTCTAGACTGGTTTCCATCCATTTGCAACAGAAAAAGGCGCGCATTTCGCCCCAATTGTATGAAAACACAGAACTCAGTCTGGACTATGGAGAGAAATGTAAACAAATTGGATACGCATCAAATGAAGGTGATTTGCATATCAGAAAAACGTTCTGCATATCTGATACGCTTAATTTTCGAAACAATTGAGTATCTAGACTTGACAATTGCGTAAAATACGCAGATATGCTGCTTATCTCTTCTCCTGTGAAAATTGGAAAAATTCACCTAATTTTAGATTTAGAATGGGGCCAATTACCAGCCCCAAATGCAGCCTAGGAAAATACTTGTAAATAAAGCGTGTGGATACATATGAAGCTGCCATCATGTGGCATATTGTTAGTTTTCTTTAGCCAGTTTAATTTTTCTGTTTATATGTTACAGCTGGTACCTGGTGGTGAAGGTCCAGAAACTTGAGGAGCTGAGAACCAATAAAGAACACTTCTGTATGATCTGTCACTTCAGATAAGAGGATATCCAAATGAATATTTGTCTTATTTCTCCATACAAAATATATTGTGGACTCATGAGAAGTGCCTCATTATTTCTTCTTTTTCAGCATGTTGGGAAAACATTTCAGCAGACAACATTTTGAAATATTTTTCTTATTTTTCTTCAAAATAGGCTTTTACCTTTTATGCAAATCATCATGCAAATTGTCTAGGAGACAATTTGCATGAAATGTCAAAGCCTGTTTTTCAGGGAGAAAAGAAAAAATATCATCAGTTGGTCTTCTGCTGAATTTGCCAAGGGAGTGGCAGAGGTTAAACAAAAAAATATATATGTTGTGGTACACAGTAGGTGTGACTCTGGAACATTGTCCATTGACTTTGTGTAAAGGTAATTCTAACAAGTACCTACAGCATTTTTCCCATGATTAAATAGAAAATATAATTCTTTGGTTGAAACTATTTCTTATCTTGAGTCCTATTAAGAATGGTGACAAAAATTACTTGTTGACATTTTTAAGATGAATGGATTCATCTGCATAGGAGATCACTCTGATCAAAACATATTTACCTCCCTTCATAAAATAGGCTTCTCATAAAGGAATGGATTTCCACCGATGCAGTCTAGATTCTTTACATTAAAGGCAAAGGCAACCTTGATTAAGACTGTATTTGAAATGAAAGACCATAACAAATCATTCATTGTGATGCGTTTGATCAAAACCGAGAGAATAATAAGAACTTGAATAGGGACTTGAAATTTTCAAACTTGCTTCTATGGATGCTACCATTTTGGATATAAAAAATTAATGATGTTATAAAGCTCTAATTAAATATGCAAAACTGAAATAAATACTAAAGGCAACAATATTTCACCCCTTTATTTGAATATATAGCTTCATTTCTAGATTTTGATAATTTGGCTTGCAATTTACACTTTTTTCTGCTAGGAAAAAAGAATTAGGGAAATTTTTTGAATCCATTTAAATATTCAAAAGAGGGGCACAGTTTTGAAATCTTTAAATATCTTAAACTTCCTTAGTTTTTGTACAAATTTGATCAAAACTGCATGGCTTGTCAAGCTCTTTCATATCAACACTGCTTTTCCCTTTAATGTAAGTTACCTATATTAGAGAATCAATCCCTGTTTGGCTTGAGTGATCACCCATAGAAAAGGAAGGCAAAAGTTTCCAGCATTGAGTACTCTTCCAGTGTGTTTCCTTTCAGTATAAGTGCTTGTATTCTGAACTTAACTCTTACATCACTGGGGCGTCCAACTGATATTGGCTTACAGTTGGGCAAGGCCTGCTATCCTTGTAGTGGGTAAGGGTAGAGGGGGAATGTTTTTATTTCTTCTGTTTCTTCACTTTCATTCCTGTTCCTCTTTCTTCCCTGTCCCTCTCTTTCATCTCCTCTACTCTCTCTTCTATCTCTTTTCTCCCTTTCTCTGGGAGACGACACAAAATGACCCTCAAGGGTTGACGTGTCGTTAAACCCCAACACAATCAAAAAAAAATTCTGAACTTAACAAAATTTGAAGTTTACACTGTTTAACCTTAATCACCAATCGCAACTGCAGCAGATGACATTTTGATTTTTAGCAAACCTGAGCCTTTGGTTCAGTGGTGAGCTTATAGTATGACTAGCCTCTGTTGTCCTCGTCTGTCCTCTGTCGTCTGTAGTCGGTCAACATTTTCAAACATCTTCTCCTCTGAAACCACTGGGCCAATTGAAGTCAGCTTTCATGTGGAGCGCCCACTGGATTGGGGAATGAAAGGTTTTTCGAGGATCCAGGTCACATGACCAAGATGACCGCCATGCCCATATAAGGCAAAAACCCTTAAAAAATCTTCTGCTCCCAAACCAGTAGACCGATTGTCATGAAATTTGGTATGTAGCATTGGGGACTTGAGTCAATCATAATTTGTTCAAATTATGACTCTTGGATGACCTCGACCTATTTTATGCCAAGGTTAAATTTGTTCCATAGACTTTTGTATGGGAAAAGTTAAAACCTTGTATTTTTCAGAAACTATTGCAGCCTGTGGTCTGAAAATTGGTAGATGCAGTGAGCTAAATGATTAATAAAACTGCATGAGTATTCAAGGTCAAGGTCATTCCTTGACCTTGGCCCAAGGTCATTCAGATATGAAAATTAAAACTTGGTTTTTCTCAGAAACTACTGGGCCATTTGTAACCAAATTTCTTTTGAAAACTTTTAAGAAAAAGAAATCAAAAATAATTAATACGAGTGTGGTCACATGACCAATATAGGCGCCATGCCCATATACGGTCAAAACCCTTTAAAAATCTCAGGAACCAGTGGGCTGATTATCATGAAACTTGGTATGTAGCATTAGGGTCTCAAGCCAATCATACATGTAGTTTATTCAAATGATGACCCCTGGATGGCCTTGACCTTTTTTAGGCCAAGGTCACCGTTGGTCACATAGGCTTTTGTATGGGAAAAAGTCAAAACTGTACTTTTCAGAAACTATTCCAGCCTTCGATCTGAAAATTTGTAGATGCAGGTAGCTAAATAAGTAAATGAAACTACATGAGTATTCAAGGTCAAGGTCATTCCTTGACCTTTGCCCAAGGTTATTCAGATATGAAAATTAAAACTTTTTCTCAGAAACCACTGGGCGATTTGTAATCAAATTTCATAGGAAAGCTTTTAGGAACAAGGAAATGAAAATTAATAAATATGAGTTTGGTGACATGATAAATATGGCTGCCATGCCCATATATGGTAAAATCATTAAAAAAAAAAAACCTTCTTCTCTGGAACCAATGGACCAATTGCCTTGAAACTTGGTACATAGTATTGGGGTCTCGGGCCCGTCATAGTTTATTCAAATGATGACTGGCTTGACCTTGACCCAATTTACATAAGGTCAAATTTGATTGCATATGCTTTTCTATGGAAAAAAGTGGAAATCATTAATTTTTTGGAAACTACTGTTGCCTGTGAACTTTAATTTTGTATTTGCAATCAACTAAATGTGTAAATGAAGCTACATGAGTATCAAAGATCAAGATCACTCCTTGACCTTTGACCTTAGGACAGAATTTAACATAATCAGCAACTTATGGTACAGACCCCTGAAGGAGGGGCATAAAGCCCCATAGCATGAGTCTTACTTCCAATAAGCATGTTAATGGTCCATGGGAAGTCTTCTATAATGACCTTCAAATTCATTTAAAAAAACACTCAGCACTCAGGTGAGCACTTTAGGATCATTGGTCCGCTGGTCTTATACTTTTCAGAGAAATTAAGGCTTGGCTATGCAGATGATTCACATGAAATGCCAAGCCTTGTTCTATCTGAAAAATGATTAAAACAAAATTTAAATGTCCTCTGCTATAATTTTGCTGGATCTTTTAAGGGTGTTAAGAATAATTTGCCATTTGAAGTCCTTGTTTACTCATTTCAGTCTGGAGACCCCCAAAAGGCTAATTGGCAAACAGTGAAGACCCATATCAGATGCTGCAGAATAGTAACAATGACATAGTAACAATGACAACAAAGAACCAGATCAAACTGTGCAGATCAAGCATGACTGACCAATGCCTTCTCTCTCTGCGCATATCACAAAGGCTTATTTTTCACATAGTACGCCACATGAGCTCAGATTATCCTGCTACATGTACATTTGACTAGGGCTGCTTATTACGCCCAAAAGTTACCCCTCCCCACCTCCATAAAGGATCAGCAACAAATTTCACAAGAAGTGTGGTTAGTTAAGCTGACTCCACTTGACATGATCCCATTGGGTTGGCTGGGCTGTAAAACCACAACACAAACAAAACAAACTCTATTTTAATTTTAAGTATGTCAGGCTATGTGATTTATATATTTCTAGAAATAAAATGGCTTAACTATTTGCAAACAATTGAGACCTTGCTCAGATGCTGCTTGTTGCAGCATTATATCTGGGTCTGCACTGTCTGCAAGTTACCATTTTTGGGGTCTCCAGACTAAAACTGGTTAAAAGGCCTTCAAGTCAAGGAGCTGGGACTCCTATGTTAAGCAGTTTTACACCTTTGCAGGGGTTGAGAATTAGAATTGAATAATCTTGACACAACCTGTACACAAGAATAAATGTATCCTGATCATTGCTGTTTGCTTCCCATTTTTCTGCTTCCAAGCCCTGCAAATGTCAGAAAAAATGTGTTCTTTCATCCTTTGAAGACATTTTTTTGTGTCTTCTTTGAAGCTCTGTTTGACTTATCTATCATATGGTGGAAACTCCATGACTGGTCACCTCTCAACAATAGCCACCTCTCTTTAACAAGCACTTTTCTGATTTCTGCATTGCAGTTTTACTATGTTCTTAACCTCTTCAGCCAGCCTCGGTGGCTGAGTTGGATGTGCGTCTGACATCAGGAGGTTGTGGGTTCGACCCCCGCTGGATGGGCAAGATTCTTTCTTTGAGATTGATCAGGAAGTATTTTCAAGGGTCATTCTTTTCCTTCAGCTGATTTAAAAAAAGGGAAATTGTCAGTTTCTGGCGAAAGACTGTGCACAATACTGGTCGTAATAATCGTGTGTTGCAGACCCTGAGCTGGATGGCTACCACAGTAAACAAGACCCAGAAGGAATGGTTATATTTTATTCTCCTATGCTATCTAAGAACACTCACCAGATACCTACTAAGAGTAATTTGCATATTGTTTTATAACACATACATATTCTCTCACGCTCATCATTCGTAAATCTATTAGAGAGACAGAGTCTTTAGATTTACTGGCATTTTAGCAAACCTACTACATCCCTCCTTTTCTTTAGATTGTGAGTATACCTGTATACCTGAAAATTTAAGATCACACAGAAACATATGTATAATATATTGATGTTAAACTTATGTTGCTTCAGTCTCACAGAGTTTGTTTCATGTAAAACTTTGTCAAACGAGTCCCGACTTATTAAATGAGCTCTGACCGAACCATCTTTTCTTATCTCATCATGTCTTCTCCGAGCAATTAGTGTCAAAATCACCTTAAACTGTGAAACACACACATTCACAAACAACCATGCCATTATAAATTTATACAGAAATTCGAAACATAAATGTTTTGACATTTCGCTGATAGAAGTTGTTGAAATAATATCCTGTGGTATTCGGAAAAAAAAAAAAAAAATGTGTAAGCAGATCCCATTAAATGCTTAGCGTCTATTAACTCAGAGTACATATTTTCCCAGGCTTGAATCTAGTCATTACTTCAAAAAATGCAATAAACATGCGAACAAAAAATTTAAAAAATGTAATCCAGAGAAGAATGATTTGTAATATAATTCCAGACAACATGCATGAGCTAGCACTTTAATCCAAATTGGAATAAAACACTTTAAATCCAGAATGAATGGGAAGAAAAGAAAAAAAAATCCTGCCTTAAAACTTTCAACATATTTCTTGCAGGTTTTATTATGACCTGCACACATACCCAAAATGGTATTAAAATGCATCCCAGAATCTACGTGGCAGATGAATATGCCTGCGAGGCTGCGAGAGTGATGTAAAACTGGCTCCCGGCTACAAACTGATTGCCGACGAAATGGCTGATGTCCTGGCTAATTTTCGGGCTGAATTTCCATTGGTGGTTCAACTTATTTGAAATGGGACACGTCATGTGTGACTGTCTTATCCATGTGCTTAGCAGTTATCATAGAACCTTTTCTTTTGATAACCTATCCCAGCTTTGGATGAAACGCTGTTCCTAGTTTATTATGACCTGTTCTTTTCACCAATACAAAGTTACCATATTTTAGCCTACAAGGCTTTGTTTTCCATTTAATATCCGCCTATTCCTTGTTTTTCATTTTCATCTGTTTGTCTCCAATCCTGACATAACTGTCATCTTGCCTGGCAGAAAACTTGGGCAGTTTTGTCTTTAATTTTCTGTCAAACATAATTTCAGTGGGACTTTTTTTCTATTGCCAGATGTGGGGTATTCCAGTAATTCAGCAGAAACTTATGTAGCTCAGTTTTGTGACTCTGTCCGGAAGCTACAGAGGTCTTTATTGCTTTCTGCAAAGGGCTCATAAACCTCTCCACAAGTGAATTGTCCATAGGGTGAAGTGATGGTGAACGATGAGAGAAACCCATGCGTTTTGCAAACACTTCAAACATACGTCTGTTAAATGGCAGCCCATTATCTGTGCGGCACATTGAACAAATTCCCCATATGCTGAATACATCATCCAGACGTGGAATAATAGTTTTAGCAGATAAGCTCGTAAGTTTTTGAACTATAGGAAAATGGCTGTAATTATCAATGATCACCATATATTTTCCTGAAGGAAAAAGGCTGCAAAAGTCAACGGAAATTTTTTTAATTTGGTAATTTACTGATTTTGATTGGATCAGGTGTAGTTTTTGGTGAAAATGGCTGACATGGAATGCAGTTTTTGATTGTTACCGCGACAAGTCTGTGCATGTAAGGAAACCAACAGCTTTCCTTAAACAGTGACTTACATTTAGCTGTTTCTTAATTGAACCTCTTCCTGAGCCAAATTCACAACTTTCTGCTGGAGCGATTAAGGTATACATAGTTGTGTTCCGCACAAAAAAAAAACAATACCTTAGTCCACTGACATGACTGACAATTCACTAAATAACTGTTCATAACACTTAAACCTCTCATCCTGACTGCAAGGTTGTTTTTCCAGGTATTGTCCTGAAGAGCTTTCATAACGCACTTAAGTAAACAGTCTTTTTCAGTAGCTACTGCTTATCTGATAAAACTAATGAGGTAGGCACTGCGGCATGTGCCAAAAACATGACATAATCCTCAGCATGATGTACAGGTGTGTTATGTTGATATGAATATCTTGAGCAATGATCCAATATCATTAATTTGCCTGTTTTTTAACGGACCTTGAAATTGTAAGTTGTTAATCTCAATCTCCATCTTTCTGGGTGAGCAGACTGAATTCTTTTAGTAATGATGAAAATTGATTCCAACGGCCAATGATCAGTGATTAAAAGTGAATTCTTTGCCAAATAGGTACAAGTGAAAATGCTCACATGTGGATACACAACTTAAACATTCACGCTCAGTCTATGACTTTGTTCGACGTCACTTAAAGCATGGCTTCTGTAAGACACAGTTTTATTGTTCTGTATAAGACGACACAAAATGACCCACAAGGGTTGACGTGTTGTTAAACCCCAACAATTAATCAGATATTGTTCTGTATAAGAAAAAATAAGACCCCAACAGGGCTTGTGTCCACCTAGAGCTCAGTGGATTTGCTAGGATCAAATTATCTCATGACTTTTTCACTGACTTAACTGTCCTTTAACAAATTTAATGCATTTTCCTTTCAGAATTCCACTCAAATATCCGATCCTGTTTTGTTTACCTGCGGAAGGGCTCTGTTATGGTAGAGTAGTTGTCAATAAAACGCGAAACCTAGTTCGTCATGCCAAGAAAACTTCCTATTTCAGCGTGATTTTGTGGCTTTTCAACACTTTTAATTGTTTCTAGTTTTTCATGATCCGGAGAAAATCCTTTGTCCGAGAAAATTAAACCAAAGAATTTTAAAGTGCTTTTCCCGAATTCACATTTTCTCTTGTTTAAAGTTAAGTTTCTCTCCTGCAATCTTTTAAAAACAGCTTCCAGATTCCTATCATGTTGTGCACAAGTTTTTCCATGAATTATGATGTCATCGCTGATGTTTAAGGTTCCAGTTAGCCCTTCTAATACCTGTCGAATTTCGTTTTGAAAAATTTCTGGTGCAGCATTAACCCAGAAATTTAGTCGTTTGTAGCATCGGAGAGCTATGAGTTGCAATGTAGTGAGATTTCGCGAATCTCAGGACATAATTAGCTGGTGAAATCTTTGGACAAGGTCAATCTTTGAAAAGATCCATTAAGCTCCAAAATAATGTCATCTATATTAGGTATCACATGTCTCTCCCGTTTAATTGCTTCATTGGCTTCTGCATATCGACACTTAACCTTACTTCACCTGGTGCATTTGACTTTGGCACTATGGCTGTGTTTGAAACCCAAGGTGTCTTCCGTCCACCTTTTTTTATAATGTCCATTTTTTGACTTTGGCACTATGGCTAAGTCCATTTTTTCGAGTATTTCTAGTTCCTTTTCAACCTGATCTCAAACATGAAATGGTACACATCTCGGACTGTGCGCCACTGGAACTACATTTTCGTCTACTTGAAATTTTATTTTCCTGTTAGTATTTATTACAAAAAATTTGAAAAGACTGTTGATCCATTAAGCTCCAAAATAATGTCATCTATATTAGGTATCACATGTCTCTCCTGTTTAATTGCTTCATTGGCTTCTGCATATTGACACTTAACCTTATTTCACCTGGTGCATTTGACTTTGGCACTATGGCTAAGTTTGAAACCCAAGGTGTCTTCCGTCCACCTTTTTATACCCCCGACATAAGAAGTATGTGGGGGTATATAGTTTTCGCTTTTCTGTTTGTTCGTTAGTACGTACGTTCGTTCGTTCGTTTGTTCGTTTGTCTTTCTGTCACAGCGTCAGAGTTTCTGCGTTAAAGTTTATAAGACCTCATATTTTGAAGACCCTTTGATGGATTTCATTCATATTTGGCATGAAGGTAGATATAGGTCTACAGTTTTTATCAGCACCATTTCCACCCCGGGGGTGACCTTGGGGTCAAGGTCACGGACTTCGAATTTTCATAAAAAAGTCAGGGTCAAAGTTTTTGCGTTAAAGTTTATAAGACCTCATATTTTGAAGACCCTTTGATGGATTTCATTCATATTTGGCATGATGGTAGATATAGGTCTAAAGTTTTTATCAGCACCATCCCCACCCGGGGGGTGACCTTGGGGTCAAGGTCACGGACTTAGAATTTTCATAAAAAAGTCAAAGTTTTTTGTGTTTAAGTTTATATAGCTATATCATCAAGACCCTTAAGGAATTGCATATATATTTGTCATGTTGCTAGATATTGGCCTAGAATCTTACTCCGCATGATCCCCACTCAGGGTGTGACTGAGGTCAAGGTCACAAACGTGGAATTTTCATATAAAAGTAAAAAAAAATTGCGTTTAAGTTTATAGAGCCATATCATCAAGACCTTTTGTTAAATTTCAGTATTCCCTAATTGAAAGGTCCAGCGGATATAGCTATCAGCAAGGAATCTGTTGGTCTGTCCGTCCATCCGTTGAAGCATTATTCGTTCATACTTTTTTTTTGTCTTAGGGTCAAAGTTTTTACGTTAAAAGTTTATAAGACCTCATATTTTGAAGACCCTTTGATGGATTTCATTCATATTTGGCATGATGGTAGATATAGCTCTAAAGTTTTTATTGGCACCATCCCTTCCCCGGGGGGTGACCTATGGGTCACGGTCACGGACTTCCAATTTTCATAAAAATGTCAAAATTTTTGTGTTAAAGTTTATATAGCTGTATAATCAAGACCCTTGTGGAATTTCATTTATATTTGACAGGTTCCTATATATCGGCCTAGAGTCTTACTCCGCTGATCCCCACCCCGGGTGTGACCGAGGTCAAGGTCACGAACTTAGAAGTTTCATTTAAAAGTAAAAGTTTTTGCTTTAAAGTTTATATAGCCATATCATCAGGACCTTTTGTTAAATTTTATTATCCCCTAATTGAAAGGTTGAGCAGATATAGCTATCAGCAAGGAATCTGTTTGTCTGTCCATCCATCCACTGAAGCATTATTCGTTCATACTTTATTTTTGTCTTAGGGTCAAAGTTTTTATGTTAAAGTTTATGACCTTATATTATGAAGAGCCTTTGATGGATTTAATTCATGTTTGGCCTGATGGTAGATATAGGGCTTAAGTTGTTATCAGCACCAACCCTGTCCCGGGGAATAACGTTGGGGTCAAGGTCACGGGCTTAGAATTTTCATAAATAAGTCAAACTTTTTGTGTTTATGTTTATATAGCTATACCATCAAGACCCTTTGAGAAATTTCATTTATATTTTACATGTTGGTAGATATAGGTCTAGAGTTTTACTCAGCATCATCCTTATCCTGGGGTATGACCTTGAGGTCAAGGCTCACAGACTTAGAAATTTCATATAAAAGTAAAAAAAAAAATTGCATCTATGTTTATATAGCTATATTTTAAGAGGACCCTTTTGTTGGTTTCATTAATATTAAGCATGACGGTATATATAGGTCTGAAGTTTTTCTCGGCACCATCCCCAAGCTGGGGCATGGCTTTTAAGTCGAGGTCACAGACGTTTCATACAAATGTCATTTTTGCTTATATTATAAAGACTGATTTCACTGGTATATGGTGATAGTTGTAGGGCTTAAGTTTTATTTAGCTCAATCCCTGCACCTGTGCCTGACCTTTGAGGTCAAGGGCTTCATATTATGTGTGATTGAATTTTTTCAATGTTATAGCATACAACTGCCATCTCCAGAGTCAAAGCTACATACTTTGTGCTCTTTAAAAAGTGGCGGTAGCGCTAGTCGGGGTTATATGTGCCCCACTGGGCACTTTGTCTAGTTTATAATGTCCATTTTTTTACTTTGGTACTATGGCTAAGTTTGAAACCCAAGGTGTCTTCCGTCCACCTTTTTTATAATGTCCATTTTTTCGAGTATTTCTAATTCCTTTTCAACCTGATCTCAAACATGAAATGGTACACATCTCGGACTATGGCCACTGGAACTACATTTTCGTCTTACTTGAAATTTTATTTTCCTGTTAGTATTTATTACAAAAATTCTTGTAAGGGTTTTCTGACACCGATCGTATATCAGGAATAATACCTAATTCTACAGTTGTATTATAGCTGATGATAGTCTGCATTTCCTGGTATGACATATACTGGTGCTCTCACAAATTTGCTACCCGACTCAGTTGTACAAGTGTAATTTCCTTTAATATTCAAGGGCTTTGTTTGTCCAAAGGCATAAACTTTTGTCCGTGATTTTTGCAATCCAGGCTTTGATGCATTTTCTCAGTAATATTTTCCGGTACAATATTTAAAGTGCTGCTGGTGTCAATAAATGCATTTACATATATTCCGTTTACTTTCAAATTAAGTTCGGGAACTTTGTTATTTACTTGATAAATGTGTGTACTAAGTACAAATGACACTTCCATATCCGCTACCTGTTCTTCTTCATTGTCATTTTCAGAAATTTCACGTAGTTGCTGACGACATCGCACACTTTTAACCATTTCCTTCAGGTGGACAGAAAGTGATTACGTTTATGGCAATAATGACATTCCATACCAAATGCTGGACATATTGACTGACGCCAGAAAGCACCTCCACATTTCTTGCATTTCTGATTACCCTGATTTGTGGCTGTTCTTGGACGATTTACAGGTCCATTCCGAACTGGCTGCTGTCTTTGGGGGAACAAGACAGTTCCCCGACACGGCTTTTGAGACAGTTCCCTGACAGATTTGAAGACAGTTCCCTGACACTTTTGAAAACAGTTCCCCGACACTTTTGTTCAACGCCAAATGACCTGTAACTGATAATTATAATTGGTAATTATAGGTAATTAAGGATAATTATAAGTGATGGATTGTGATTGGATTATGTGTGCCTGTGATTGACGGGGACCTTTTCTCTCCCAGGATTCGACTTAGTAGATGTGATGTCAGGACTATAAAACAGCTGAAATCTTTATTTCGCAATAAAAAGGGGATTGAAAATGAAGTCACGCATGTTATCCATAAATATAGTTCAGCCTTAAATAATTATACTGTCCAAGCAGCGAACAAAAAAGGCGTTGGTCAGACTGTGCGGATGCGCAGACTGACTTGCGCCTTTGTTATTCGCACATGCAATTAGCAGATTTTCTCACGACGCGGATCATTATTATTATGTACATGTATCATCACCGAGATAAAACGATACAATTTATGAACATCTGAAAGCATTTCCTTATTACAAGTATACACTCGGGTGCAAAAATAATAAAGTTTTCTGATATTCTCAAAGACTCGCATGTATTTCTTACGCTTTTGTATCAGGTGTATAAATGCAGTGTAAAACATCTGTCGGTGAACTGTCTTCAAAACCGTCGGTGAACCTATAATTACTAGTTATAAAATTATAATTATCAGTCACAGGTCATTTGACTGAACAAAAGTGTCGGGGAACTGTCTTCAAATCTGTCGAGGAACTGTCTCCAAAAACCGTGTCGGGGAACTGTCTTGTCGGGGAACTGTCTCGATTCCGTCTTTGGAAATGTTTTAGCAGCTGTTTTCGCAAGGATTTTGAAGATCGCATCTTGTCAATACTTTCCTCATTACTACCCGAGAGATTTGTCCATTTTTCTCCAAACATTCTGTTTGCTTTAATGCAATTTCCATACACCTAGCCATTGAAAACATATCTTTTTAAGTTTTATCTTCTTCCAGACACTTGGTATGCTGTTTTTGAGAAAAACACCCTTGTATTATCTGACTTGATTTCTCCGTCCCGATCAGCAAATTCACAATTTTCTGATTTCTGATGTAACCGGGTTGCAAACTGGTCAATGGTTTCATCTTTGAATTGTTTCAGATTCTGAAATTCATACCATTCAAACTCCTTGTTCTTTTTAGGCTAAAAATAAGCTGTAAGTGCCTTTTTCCGTGTCATCATTATTAGAGGGGGGTGGTCAGGTGTGGCGAAGGTGTTGTGTAGCTTACGTCGGGTCTCCAACAGTTATTGGCTTACAGTTGGGCAAGGCCTGCTATCCTTGTAGCAGGTTAGGGTAGAGGGGGGATATTTTTTATTTCTTCTGTTTCCTCACTTTCATTCCTGTTCCTCTCACTCCCCTGTCCCTGTCTTTCATCTCCTGTACTGTCTCTTCTCTCTCTCTTCTCCATTTCTCTGGGAGACGACACTAAATGACCCACAAGGGTTGATGTGTCATTTAACCCCAACATGTTCAATCAATCAATCATCATAATTTGAATCCTCTGCGCCCAAGTTTAAAGTTTCATTAATGTCATACCCTTGGTCATCTGAATAATGTAGTAAGAGTGCCTTCTTATGTTTTTTATTGTCAATATTTAATCCGATGAAAAGATTTTCCAGTGTCCCAAGGTGTTGTCTCCATCTTATTCGTGCGAATTTTCGTCCGTGTGTACATCAAACTTGGGGAAAGATGACAATCCTGCCATTTTCACAAAAATGAGTGTCCCCATTTAAATATGCATTCAAATCCTCGTCGCCATTATAATAATCATGTGTTGCAGACCCTGAGCGGGATGGCTACCACAGTTTACAAGACCCAGAATGAATGGTTACATTTTAGTCTCCTGTGCTATCTAAGAACACTCACTGAATACCTACTAACAGTAATTTGCATATTGTTTTATAATACATACATGTACATACTCTGTCATGCTCACCATTCGTAAATCTGATATCTGCAGATGCACTGGCATTTTAGCAAACTTATTACACTGGTTAACTGCTTAGAGGACTAAGCCTGCCCTATAAAAGTGTGGTTAGGTAAACTGACCAAGCTCGACATAACTCCAATGGGTTGATTGGGCCATAAAACTTCAACACAAACAATACAAATTTTAACTCTTCACAAAAGTCAGTATAGCAAGTTTTGTGTGTGTTTGTTTGTTTGTGTTGAGGTTTTACGGCCCAGTCAACCCAGTTGGGTTATGTGAAACATGGTCAGATTACCTTACCACTCTTCTACTGGGCAGGCTTAGTTCTCTAAGCAGTTCACCAGTGTTGTGCACATTCTTTCGCCAGAAACTGACAACTACCCTTCTTGAATCAGCGGAAGGGAGAGTATGTTTGTAGAAAGTATTTGATGATCAAATCTCCACAAAAGAATGTTGCCGACTGTGCGGGGATCAAACCCGCAACCACCTGATCACCTGTCAGACACACATACAATTGAGCCACCGAGGCCGGCAGCAAATTTTGTGCCCTTTAAAGATGGCTGTTGTATAGAGGTTGCAGTGTATTTGTTTAAACCATGCAAATGTGCATAGGAAAAATCATTTATCCTATCAAAACAAAAGGTTATTTAACATACAGCATGTTGTTGGCAAATCAGCAGACAACCAACGTTTTTTTTTTCTTGAAGATTTGATTCCACTATTAACCCTTGTCCTGCTGAACCCGGATATAACCTGCCTTTGCAAACAGTGCAGATCTGAAGAATCCAACTGATCAAAATCAGCACTGTTTGCCATTAAGTATGTGAATTTATAGCAACAATCTGAATCAAGTAATCTGATTGGCTAATAATTAGAAATGGGTGTGGCATCTTAATTTATTCAGCAGGACAAGGGTTAAGACCAATTTTGGGACTGTCTAAAAAGTGGACAAATGACAAACAGAGAAACCCAGATCAGACTGCTCCTGGAAGATATCTTGGTGTACGAAATTTTAGGACCTACCTTAATATGAAAGCAAACATTTTGGACTGACAAAACCTGATACTATTTGTGTGGAGTGGTCTTAATACTGGAATTTTACTGTATATTCAAATTGTTTCCTTTTGGAAACAGTTCACGTGAAATGTTCAAGCCCTGTTTACAATATATATATATATATATATATATATATATATATATATATATATATATATATATATATATGAAAACTGAAGATTTTATCATTAATATCCACAGTGTACAAATAGAAAAACACATCTGAATTTACATTTAAAAACGATAAAAAGTTTAAAGTCATTTCTAGCATGTCTTGCGATATGAGGAATGTCATTCATGTAATTGTTTGTCGAGGATATGGAGAAAATTATATTGGTGAAACAATTAATTTACTGGCACAGAGTGACTGTATACAACCAAAACTAAACAAAAAAGTAATGTAATGTCATGATACTGATAAAGCTACGTAAGAAAGTTTTTTTATTTTTTTTTTCACAGCAACGTATCCCTGATGAGGGTAATTGAAACTAGTAGGAGACAATATCTCTATAATCTATAACAACTGTTAATTAAAGGAAACTGTGACACTAGAAGACATTCATTGTGTGTGTATGTGTGTGTGTTTTCTACTTGTATATATTATATATTAAAAATGTGATCTGTTGATATTTCAATACAGCTAAAGACAATAGACAGAGCACAATAAAAACCTAGTATACTGACAGTAAACAGTGAACAGGTAGAGGCGCAACAGGGGAATTAAGTATTGGCTTATTTTTTTTTTATCCATAGGGAATATGCCGCCAAAGTACGAGGGTGTGTCAATAAGTAACCAGCCTAACTTATTTCCGGTTGAGATCCACCTCTTCTTTTTCGGTGTAATTGCCCTCTAGTGCGATGCACTTAGACCAACGGTGTTCAAGTGCCATTAGCCCAGAACTGAAAATGTCAGGGTCCTTTTCATTGACCCACTCCTCAACTGCCGTCACGACCTCTTCATCAGACTGGAAATGAAGTCCACGGATATCCTTTTTCAAGTTTGGGAATAGGAAGCAGTCGCTAGGAGCTAGGTCAGGTGAATAGGCAAGATGTGGTATTAATTCATACCCGTTTCGCTCTACAGCATCCATTGCAACGTTGCAAGTGTGGACTCTCACGTTGTCCTGTTGCAGCAAAATACCTTTAGAGAGTTTACCTCGGCATTTTTCACGGGCGGCGGTTCTCAGCTGGTCTAACAAGTTTGCATAGTACACTCCAGTTATTGTACTTCTCTTGGGTAAAAAGTCCAACATAATAACGCCTTTTGCGTCCCAAAATACTGTGGCCATCACCTTACCAGCAGATGGTTGCGTCTTGAACTTCTTTGGCCTCGGGGACCCAGGCCCTACCTACTGACGACTCTGAGCTTTATTCTCTGGCCCATAATAATGAACCCAAGTCTTATCTACAGTCACCAGACACAAAAGAAAATCATCTTTTGACCTAAAACGCTTCAACAAGGCGCTGCATACTGATGCTTTGGTTGCCATTTGCTCATCGCTAAGGGATTTGGGGACCCAACGGGCTGTTAGCTTGCGCATACCTAAACGATCATGTAAGATTGTTGAAACGCTACCATGTGAAATGCCTAATGCCTGGGCTATTTCTTCCTCCTGAATTTGCCTATCAGAGTATACCAGATCCCGAACTTTCTTTCACATTTCTTCGTCGGTGGCATCCATTGGGCGTCCAGACCTGGCTTCATCTTCTAAAGACATTCTTCCGCGTTTGAATTCCCCTACCCAGAATTTAACCTGAGCATAAGGTGGTGCAGAAGACCCATAAACATCGGCTATCTCGCCGTGTATTTCCTTGCCTGTTTTACCTTTTAAATACAAGTACCGAATTAAAGCACGGTATTCAACTTTAGATGAAAAGCATGCCTTTGCATCACTAGCCATGTTTGACATTCAATATCTTATTAAAGAATGACTCGATACGTGTGCAATTTTGTACCCATGTATAAAAATATATTGAAACAAAGCAGGAAAATCGTGACAGTCTCGGTCCATCGGAAATGGGATACGCTAGTTATTTATTGACACGCCCTCGTAACTTACCCTTCAGAAGGCCTCTCTACCACTCTGTTCTGGTGTTGTTTGTTCATAAAGTCTCCAGCTACATTAATTAATATTTAAAGACATAATTAAATGATACCAAAAGTGGTACCACTTACTAATGATTTTATTGCCTAGGAGCAATGCAAGAGATGTCAAATGCCTATCATAAAAGGTGACTAGGAGATCCCAGCAGGACCGCCTTAGAATGGTCAGTAGAAAAAATACTGGGGGTTTTGTAAATTGATTTTACTGGCACCAATCGTCACCTTAGGCCCGAATGTCTGCTGTTTTCATTCGAAGGATTATTCTTTTACAGTATAAGGCGTTGTATTTGGAGACTATCAAATTAAGATAAGCTGAAAATGAACCTTCTAACATGTGAGCCCAAGGAAGACTCAAATCAGCCTGCGCATCCACAGTCTTTTCAGTCCTCATTGTCCAAATGAAGAAACTTTTAACCTATCCAAAATGCCCCCAATTTAGATTCTGATCAGACTGCACAGGAAGTATGTTTTTTGATGTTGCATATGAAATATCAAATCCTACTTCATAGAGAAAAAAAGAAAACGTTCACGCAGTTGTCAGCTATTAGTTTTGCACAGAACATGCTGAATGTTATCAGAAATATAATCATCTCCTAGTGGTCCGTCTGTGCTGTGTGGTTCGTTGTGTGGAATGCAGTGTTGATTTTGGAGAGTCAAAGTCACTTGGAAGAATGGCACGGTTTTTCTTCCGAACTTCCGCCACGATATTAGCCAAATCAGGTCTGTCAATATTATATAGACCTTCTATGAGTCTGTCGGCTAATTCTGGTTGCGCGCGTCGACCACGCCATTCATAGAGCACGTAGAACGTTGCTAGGGAGTAACTGTGGCGATACATTCGATAGATCTGACCTACTTTCTCCGGCTTCATACCCATACAGACACCAAGTAGGTGGCCTTCATCTCCTGTCATCTGTTTGGCCAAATTCACAAGGCTGTTTCTATTCAAGATGCGTAAGGATGCTGAAAATAGACAATATACAGTAAAGTTCCACTTTGAAGACAGTTTTTGGGAATGTCAAAAGTGGTCATTAGTGGAGTGGTGGCTCAGTCCGAGCTGACTGCTGATCAGGTGGTTCCTGGTTTGATTCCTTCTGCGTCTGGCAACATTCCTCGCGAAGATTGATCTTGAAATATTTTCTACGGTCATTCTCTCTCTTCTGCTGATTCTGGAAGGGCAGTTGTCTGCCGGCCTCGGTGGCTCAGTTGGATGCGCCGTCCGACTGGACCAGGAGGTCGCGGGTTCAACCCCCGCCGAGGTTGGCAACAGTCTTTCATGGAAATTGATCACGAAATATTTTCTACGGCCATTCTCTCCCTTTCGCTGATTCAAGAAGGGCAGTTGTCAGTTTCTGGAAAAAGAATGTGCACAATACTGGTTAACCGCTTAGAGGACTAAGCCTGCCCAGTAAACGTGTGGTTAGGAAAACTGACTGCGCTCGACATGACCCCATCGGGTTGACTAGGTGTAAAAAAAACCTCAACACAAACAATAAAACTGCAAGCCATGCACCATGCCCCACCACACAGGGACATATTCCCTATGCATTTCTGTAGTATAAGGGCTGAAAACAATCAAAGTTAAACATGAAGAGAAGCAATAAACAGTTATTTCAGAACTAAAAAAAAAAAAAAAAAAAAAAAACACAGAAAAAAAAAGTCTTAATTAAAAATGCAATAAAAAGTGATAAAAAATAATTTCAGGATTCTGAAAAAAACAATATGCATATCTTCAGACCATCCTAAAAGCGTGTGTAAAGTTTCAAAAGGCTCGGCCTGAAACTGTAGGAGGAGTTGCGCATACAAGGTACATACTCCCTATACATTTCTGTAGTATTAGGCCTCGAAAAAAGTCTAAGTTAAAAATGCAAATAAATGTAATAAAAAAATAATTTCAGGATTCTGAAAAAACAATATGCATATCTTCAGTCCATCCTAAAAGCGCCTGTAAAGTTTCAAAAGGATTAGCCTAAAACTGTAGGAGGAGTTGCGCGTACAAGGTACATACTCCCTATACTTTTCTGTAGTATTAGGGCTCGAAAAAAAGTCTAAGTTAAAAATGAAAAATTTGTGAAACAAAAATGATTTCAGGATTCAGAAACACAATATGCATATCTTCAGACCATCCTAAAAGCGCCTGTAAAGTTTGAAAAGGATTGGCCTAAAACTGTAGGAGGAGTTGCTGGCAAACGAATGGTGGGGGCGCTGATGGACGGATGGACGGACGGACACTCAAAATTTCAGAGGGTATAACATAATACCCCGCCACTTTTTTGGTGGCGGGGCATAAAAATTGCTAAGCCTATCCAGGAAAAGTATGGTTAGGTAAAACTGACTGGCTTAACCTGACCCTAATTGATTGACTTGACTGTAAAACTTCAGCTCAATCAATCAAAAACATAATAGAAGATATCTTTTATGAAAGTGGCAACATTCAGCAAATAACAGCCTAATTTCTGCCAGGGTCTTCCTAAAGTATTTACACAAACTAATACAAATTCTTTATATATTTTGTTTGTTGTTTAGCATGGCGCGATACAGGGATCTGGTTTTCCGTCCATCCCGTTCCTCTGTTCGTCTGTTTGTTTGTCAATACATCAACACTTGTGGCAATCCTAACTTTGACCCTAATGTCCAAGGTCATTATCCAAGAACTAAAATTGCTACAGCAATGTTCCTTGGTATAAGCTTGTACTTAGGGATGACAACTCGGACAGCAGTACTTATATTTGACCTCAACTTATATTTCACGGTTCACCGACTTTGTAAATTAGTGTCAACCCTAGCTTTGACCCTGATGTTCAAATCATTTCTCAAGAACTACATAGGCTACAGTGATGATACTTGCACTTAGGGATGACAACTCAGACAGTAGTATCCATATTTATCCTCGACCTGTATTTCATGGTTCACTGACTTGGTAAATTCATGTGATCCAAACTTCGACCCTGATGTTCAAGTTCATTTCCCAAGAATTATAAAGGCTACAGTGATGATATTTGCTCCCACGCAGGTGCAACATAGCCTTAGGCAATATTGAGCTCTGCGAGGATCTGTATGCACGTCACATAAAAGAATGACAACCCTAACTGACTCCATTCTGGGTGAGTTGTCTCCCATAGCTGTTAAATGCTCTGAAGGTCTTCATATCCTCGACATACAAAGTTTGTGGGGTACCAGTATATATATATATATATATATATATATATATATATATATATATATATATATATATATATATATATATATATATATATATATATATATATAAAAGTTTTACTATATATATATATATATATATAAAAGTTTTACTCAACATCATCCCCGGGCATGGCCTAGAGATCAGGGTCATGGACTTAATATTGTCATATAAAAGTGAAACCGTTTACATAGTTTACATACATTTTGTAGCTATTAGTAAACCCTTTGTAGTGGATTTTAACATATGGCATGACAGTATTTATTGTATGTCTAAAGTTTTTCCCAGCGCCACCCCCACACTAGGGCATGGTTTTGAGGCCCAGGTAACAGACCTTTATTATTTGCTTATAAAGACATTGATTTCACTGGTATGTATATCAGAAATACAGACTGACAGATGCCCAGTGGTCCAGAGTGCCTAAATTTGAGCCTGGGCCCCTAAGTTTTTTTTTATGAAAATGCCTATTAACTTAATGTGAAATCTAGATTTCTGGCAGTCTTGGTGCCTAAGTCAAAAAGTTTAGTCTATTGCCCTGTATATTGTGATAGTTATATGTCTAAAGTTTTATTATGTCTCCCCCTCCCCATATTGTTTTTCACCTTCGATGTCTGTCTGTCCGTCACGCAGTTGTGTCCACTCTATAAATTAAAAACCGTTCAAAATATTATGAAGCATCATCAGGCAAAGTGCAGAACACAAGAATCGTAGCTCTGGTCCGTACAGTTTTGGAGTTTATTCCCTTTGAAATTTGACTTGAAAACCATTCAAGTCATTTTCATGAAACGTTATAGAAATATTGAGCATCATCAGACGGCAAGAACCATATAACTCTTGTCTGTATAATTTTTTAGTTTGAATTTGGACAATGGTAATTTCGTGTCCGCGCTTTAACTCGAAAACCATTCAAGTTGTTTTCACGAAACTTCATACGAATGTAAAGCATCATTAGGTGAAATGCGGAAAATAAGAACTGAAACTCTTGTCCATACAGTTTTGGAGTTATTCCCTTTTGAAATTTGACTGGTAATTTCTTGTCCGCTCTATAACTTGAAAACCTTTTAAGACATTTTAATGAAACTTCATAGAAATATAAAGCATAATCAGATGATGTGCCGAGCATAAGAACTGTAATGCTTATCAGTACATTTTTGGAATTATTCCCCTTTGAAATTCGACAGTGGTAATTTTGTGTCCCATCTATAACTTGAAAACCGTTCAAGATATTTTCGTGAAACTTCATAGACATATAAAAAATTATTAGATGACTAGATGACGTGCAGACCACAAGAACTGTTACTCTTGTCTATACATTTTTGGAGTTATTATGTCTCCCTCTGACAGGGTGGAGACATATTGTTTTTGTCTAGGTTGTCTGTCCATCCGTCACACAGTCGTGTCCACTCTATACCTTGAAAACAATTCAAGATGTTTTTTATAAAATTTCATTGAAATGTAAAGCATCATCAGAAGACGTGCAGACCACGATAACCATAAGTCTTGTATATACATTTTTTGACTTATTATGTCTCCCCCTGACAGGGGTGGAGACATTTTGTTTTTCCTCAGTTGTCTGTTCCTCTGTCTGTCTGTCCGTTAAGGTGTGTCCGCTCTATAACTTGAAAATATTTCAAGATATTTTCATGAAACTGCACAGAAACATAAAGCATCATCAGACGACATACAGACGACAAGGACCATAGCTCTTGTCAATATTTTTTTGAAGTTATTCCCCTTTGAAATTAGAAAATGGTAATTTCCTGTCCGCTCTATGTAACTTGAAAACGGTTCAAGATATTTTCATGAAACTTTGTATAGAAATATAAAAACATCATCAGACGAGGTGCTGAACACAAGAACAGTAACTCTTGTCTATATAGTTCTGTAGTTATTCCCCTTTGAAATTTGATAGTGGTCATTTAGTGTCCGCTTTATAACTTGAAATCCCTTCAAGATATTTTCATGAAACTTCATAGAAATATAAAGCATCATCAGACGACATGCAGAACACAAGAACCATTACTCTTGCTTGTAGTTTTGTAGTTATTCCCCTTTGAAATTTGACAATGGTCATTCAGTGTCTGCTCTATAACTTAAAAACCCTTCACGATATTTTTATGGAACTTCATAGAAACATATATTGTCATCTGATGATATGCACAACACAAGAACCATAACTCTTGTCTATAGTTTTGTAGTTATTCCCCTTTGAAATTTGACAGTGGTCATTTTGTGTGCGCTCTATAACTTGAAAGGCCTTCAAGATAATTTCATGCACAACACAAGAACCGTAACTCCTGTCTGTACATTTTTGTAGTGAACCACTCTGAAATCCAAGAATAGTAATTCAGAGTGAAAACCATTCAAGATATTTTCATGAAACTTCATAGCAATATAAAGCATCATCAGATGACGTGCACACCACAAGAACCATAACTCTTGTCTAGATTTTTAGAGTTATTCACCTTTGAAATTTGACAATGGTCATTTAGTGTCCACACTATAACTTGAAAACCGTTCAGGATATTTTCATGAGACTTGATAGAAAATAATATAAAGCATCATCGGATGACATGCAGACTACAAGAACCGTATCTCTTGTCTTTATATTTGTGGAGCTATTTCCCTTTGAAGTTGTTTCATGTCTGCTATATAACTTGAAAACCATTCAGGGTGTTTTCATGAAACTTCATAGAAATGTTAAGCATCATCAGACAACGTGCAGGATTTTCACCTTGGAATTCGTGTCTCCTTCATATCACTTAAATAAATGCCGCAAAGGAATTTGGTCATGTTTAACGTAATGAAGACCCTATACAGACACAAAGTGGTGAAGAGTCAAGGTTCATACCAACAACAGAAAATCATTCGCACCCCCTGTATCCCCTCTGTGTATGGGCTTGCAATGATGATAAACAATTTGGGTAAACTTGTTTTATGTGAGTGACAGCTTGGGGAGGCATATGTTTTTTGGGGGTTTTTTTTGTTAAAAACAGCTCTAGTGTAACATGGTCCATGCACAGGTGCCTACTTTGCCCTCTTTAAAAGGGGCGATAGCACTGGTCGGGGTATACGTTCCCCCCCACAGGGCACTTTGTCCAATTTCCCAAGAATTATAATGGCTACAGTGATAATACTTGGTATAAGCTTGCACTTAGGGATGACATGTCGTACAGCTGTATTCGTATTTGACCTTGACCTATATTTCATGGTTCACCAACTTTGTAAATTTGCGTCAACCTTATTTTTTCCCCTAATGTTCAAGTTCATTTCCCAAAAACTATAAAGGCTACAGTGATGATACTTTTGTGCTTAGGAATGACAAATCAGACAGCGGTATTCATAAATTTCCTCAACCTATATTTTATGGTTCACAGACATTTTGCGTCAACCCTAACTTTGACCCTGATGTTCATTTCCCAAGAACTATTAAGGCTATAGTGATGATACTTGGTATAGGCTTGCATTTTGGGATGACAACTCAGACAGTAGTATCCATATTTGACCTCAACCTTTATTTCATGGTATTTGTAAAATTGCATCAACCCTAGCTTCGATCATTTCTCATGAACTGCAGAGGCTCTGGTAATGATGCTTGGTACAGGCTTGTTCTTAGGCATGACAACTCAGACAGCAGTATCCATGTTTGACCTCGACCTATATTTTATGGTTCACCAACTTTGTAAATCATTCAGAATTAGCCCTTGCCAAACTGAACCTTTTAAGATCCGTTCCCTAGCTGGTGCGACATAGCCTTTGGCGGAAAATTTGTTTCACTTTATTGTCTACTCCCCAAGGACCATTGCTCTGAAAGCTCTTTATGAAGGGTCATGAATTGGTCCTATGCTATTTTCCATGGACTACGCAACATTACTATAACCAAGTATATATTTTTTTGCAAAAAGCTTGATCTACCTTAGCGTATACCAAGCTTTTTTGCGAAAGCTAATACTTGTTAAAGTATACGTGTCAAATGTGCGAGTGCGTGCATGCAACCTGTAATATTTAAAAGCGGACTGCATGTCAGTTGATAGTCTAAACGAAATTCTGCTTACTGTGAGTTCAGTCGACCCCCAAAGGGGCAGATTCAGAAGCATAATGGGGTTCAGTCGAACCCCCTATGACAGAATTATTTCATTTTCACGATAAAACTTGGATATATTTGAGATCCCATATTTACCCTAAATAATCACATGTGTCCCTTACTCTTTTTCTTCTATATCTTCAATAAGCGTTTTACTACCATGAATATGTTTTAAATTGTTCAATGAGCGGTCAACCCATTTTAGTCAGGAAAACCCAATAATGGTAATTGGCAAACAATACAGACATAGATCATACGCCGTGCTTCCGCACTGTTTGCATTAATAACAAGAATTTCTATAAAACATATATAATAAAAACTAACCAGACACCCTGCTGTTGGAAACAGACCGGTCCAAAGAGTTGTAGTAGAAGAGTCCACTCGACGTAAATGGGTCTTGATCGGATGCATGTCTTGCAGCATCTGATATATGTCTTCACTGTTTGCTTGAGTCTGAATATGTAGAGTATGGTAATTTGATCAAATCAAACCCCCTTCAGAAATCATTCTGGATACCAGCCTGACCCTAAACTAATAGTCTTATTATTATGTTAGTTGAAAAGGAGCTAACCTTCTTTTGCCCTGTCTTTAGCTGCATCTGCCGATTCTTGTGAGTCATCTGAAAAATACAAATACAGTGAAATGAACACATTTTCATTTACCAGAATTGGCTCATTGATCACAAGACGAGCATCCGACTGATATGAGGTCGCCGGTTCAATTCTTGCTTGGTCCAGCAACTTTCTATCATGGAGATTGATCATTTCCTACGGTCATTCTCTCTGATTCAAGGAGGGCAGTTGTCTGTGTACTGGTTAACCACTTAAAGGACTAAGCCTGCCTAGCAAAAGTGGTCAGGTAAACAGACTAGCTCAACATGACCTAAATAGTATTGAATGGGCCCTTAACTCTTTCCCCGTAGTAGCGTCTTTTATCAGCTTCTGATAAACTTTGCAAACAGTTTGGACCCGGATCAGACCCGACAAATTGTTGGGTCTGATCTGAATCCAAACTGTTTGACACTCTGATGGTATTCCTGGAAGATATTTTTAACCCTTGTCCTGCTGAACCCTGATATACACTGTTTTGCAAACAGTGTAGATCCAGATCAGTTGGCTTCTGAAGCCTAATGATCTGGATCTGCACTGCTTGCCATCAAGTATGCAAATTTATAGCAACAATCTGGATCATGTAATCTGATCGGCTGAAAATTAGAAGTGGGCTTGGCATCTTATTTTATTCAGCAGGACAACGGTCAATTAGAAAAAAAAATACACAGACAAAAAGTGTGCAAAATTACCCAGCATGCAAAGAGTTGAACTCCAAACCAACTAAGAATAAAAAAACACTATGGTGAAGTACAGGTGGCTTTGTGGCCACCATATGACATTTTAACACTTAAAATTTGTTTTATACGAAAGCACGTTACGGAAATTACAGATTGATTAATATGATTGCCGTTGATGGTCAACCATGTATATATTGTGCCGTTAAAAGCAAAATCTCAAGTCCTTTGGAACAATTGAGCTCATATGGTAAATCTGGAAATGATGTTTTGCATAAAGTCTTGGCCCTAATAATATCTGGACTTGTCACTAACGGAACTGCCAAAATATGTTGTCTTGGCTTGATTTTAGCGCTATTTTACAGCACTATGGTTATTAAAAGTGATTTCTGATAATAACTGAAATTGTAATAAATTGTTTTTTATAGGTTTGCTCGAAAAATGTTCAGTCACAATTAATAAAATTGAAGTTATACCATCATTTTGGGTGAATTTCTGATGATATTCTGCTAAAAGTGCCGAAAATAGCTGAGATGGGTACCTAGGTTTCTTGTTGATGTTTACAAAAAAAAGTTTGACTTTACTTAAATATAATGCTGCAGTCTTAAGGGTAATATATTGAACTATTGCTTTTTGAAAACAAATCTCTGATATTTGGAGAAATAATTGAAATATGAGCATTTAAACTTCATCATACAGAATTATGAAAACTCAGCCACGACAATATATTTCCAGTAAATACGATACCTGTACCAGTTACTAGTCCAGTGTATATTGGATCCAAGATAAAGTGCATCATAGTTTGAAGGCATAGTGAGTGTTCCATATTCTCATTATTCTATTTTAAATGGACCAAATCCAACTGACTCTATTTTCTACCATTTATTTTAGTCCGTAATTCCTTTTCAGGTTATTCTGTCAAAACCATTCTTCCGTCTGCTAATTTAACCCATTTTTGACTGAATAGACTCCCCCACACTATATATGGGAAGAGTTCAGTTTCAATTTTAAGGATGTCTTAGGCTGTGTGATTTAGACATGCCTACTATTTGCAAACAGTGGAGACCTGATCAGATGTCACATTTTGCGGCATCTGATCTGGGTCTTCACAATTCGTCGGTTACCTTTTAGGAGGTCTCCAGACTAAAAGAGGTTAAGTATGCAGCAAGAACTTAAAACACTGACCAAATTGCCATGTTTAAGGCTAAGCATTCTTATCAAAATTTTTAGCAGATGACATTTTGAAATATTTTTCTTATTTTTCCCATGAAACAGGATTTGACATGTAACACAACTTGTCTCCAATGAAAACAATTTGATATGAAATGTCAGATCCTGTTTCCTTGGAAACATAAGAAAATTATCATCAGTTTGTCATCTGCTGGATTTGCCCAAAGATTGGTAAAGATTATATCAATGGAGGTTACCTTGTAGATCAGATGATGTTGACATTCTCTCCAGCCGCATAGGCAGTCCTGAAAATAAATACACAGTCTGGCAAACATCAATTTCAGATTGAACATTTTTTTCCTGAACTGAAGGGCCAATTAACTTGTGAGTCGATAGGAAGCATCGGGGTGACCTGTAAATCAAAAATAGCTAAAATTGTTCTGATCAGAGATCAAAGACGGCCACTGTGCTTGCGGCCATCTTGAAAATCTATTTTGATCGCTTCATCTCCTGAACCAAAAAGCCAATTGACTCGAAACTTGGTAGGAAGCATCGGGGTGACTTGTAGATAAAAAATAGCTAAAACCGTTCAGATCCGAAATCAAAGATGGCCGCCGTCACGGCCATCTTGAAAATCTATTTTTCGCTTTTTCTCTTGAACCAAAAGGCCAACTAACATGAAACTTGGTAGGAAGCATCGTGGTGACTTGTAAATCAAAAGTAGCTAAAATCATTCCAATTGGAATTCCATAATGGCCAACATGGCAGCCATTTTGTAAATCTATCTTTTGCATCTTCTCCTGAACCAAAAAGGCCAATTGACTTGAAACTTGGTAGGAAGCATCGGGGTGACTTGTAGATAAAAAATAGCTAAAACCGTTCAGATCCGAAATCAAAGATGGCCGCCGTCACGGCCATCTTGAAAATCTATTTTTCGCTTCTTCTCTTGAACCAAAAGGCCAACTAACATGAAACTTGGTAGGAAGCATCGTGGTGACTTGTAAATCAAAAGTAGCTAAAATCATTCCAATTGGAAATCCATAATGGCCAACATGGCAGCCATTTTGTAAATCTATCTTTTGCATCTTCTCCTGAACCAAAACGGCCAATTGACTTGAAACTTGGTAGGAAGCATCGGGGTGACTTGTAGATTAAAAATAGCTAAAATTATTTCGATCCGAAATCCATAATGGCCGCCGTGGTGGCCATCTTGACAATCTATTTTTCGCTTCTCCTAAACCAAAAGGCCAGTTGACTTGAAACTTGGTAGGAAGCATCGCGGTGACTTGTAGATAAAAAATAGCTAAAATGATTCCTATCTGAAATCCAAGATAGGGATTCTATTTTTCGCTTCTTCTCCTAAACCGAAAGGCCAACTGACTTTAAACTTGGTAGAAAGCATCAGGGTGACTTGTAGATAAAAAAAAAAGCTAAAATTGTTCCGATCGGAAATCCAAGATGGATGCCATCTTGAAAATCTGTTTCTGCTTCTTCTCCTGAACTGAAAGGCCAGTTGACTTGAAACTGGGAAGGAAGCATCAGGGTGACTTGTAAAAATAGTTAAAATCGTTCCGATCGGAAATCCAAGACCGCTATGGCCGCCTTGAAAATCTATATTTTGTTCCGAAAAGCCAATTGACTTGAAACTTGGTAGATGTATCGTGGTGACTTATACATAAAAAAAAAAATAGCTAAAATTGTTCAGATCAGAAATCCAAGATGGCCGCCATGTTTAAAATCTGTCTTTAACTTCTCCTGAATTGAAAGGCCAATTGACATGAAACAGCGTAGGAAGCATCGGGATGACTCGTTGATAAAAAATAGCTTAAATTGTTCCGATGGGAATTCCAAGATGGCCGCCATCTTGAAAATCTATTTTTCGCTTCTTCTCCTGAAAACCAAAGGCCGATTGTCTTGAAACTTGATAGGAAGCATGGAAGTGACTAGTAGATCAAAATAGCTAAAATCATTCTGATTGGAAATCCAAGATGTCCACCATGGCTGTCATCATAAAAAAAAAAAAATAAATAATAATTTTTAGCTTCATCTCCTGAACCGAAAGGCCAACAGACTCCAAACTTGGTAGGAAGCATTTGGGTGACTTGTAGATAAAAGAAAAGCTAAACTGGTTACGATCAGAAATCCAAGATCGTGCCATGGCTGCTGTCTTGGAAATCTGTTTTGCACTTCTTCTCTGAAAGTCCAGTTTATCTGGTAATCAGGTGAGCGATACAAGGCCATCTTGGTCCTCTTGTTTTTGTCTGTCAATGCAAAATTTGAAAAGATTCCTGATCTTATTTAAGAAGATAAGAAGCAGAAACCAAAACGACTTTTCAAGAATTACATCTCCACCTAAAGGAATTAACCCCTAGATCCTTACTTTTGTCTGACAGCAACACCTCGTCAATATCAATGTCTATGCAAAATATGAAAAAGATTTCTGAAATTATTTAGCAAGACAAGAAGCATTAATCAAAATGTCTTTTCAAGAACTACAAAGGGATATAACTCTAAAAGAATTAAATCCCAGGTCCTTATTTTTCTCTAACAGCAACATCTCATGAAGACCAATGTATATGCAAAATGTGGAACGATTTCTGGATAAGCGGAAACCAAAACGCCTTTTTAAGAATTACAAAGGGAAATAGCGCTAAAGGAATTAACCCCTAGGCCCTTATTTTCGTCTAACAGCAACAGCTCATCAGTATCAACGTTTATGCACAATAGGAAATGATCCCTGAAATTATTTAGCAAGATAAGAAGCAGAAACCAAAATGCCTTTTCATGAATTACAAAGGAAAATAACTCTAAAAGAATTAATCCTTTGTTAGTCCTTATTTTTTCTAACAGCAACACCTCACCAATATCAACGATTACGCAAAATATGAAAAGAATCCTAAAATTTTTTACCAGATAAGAAGTAGAAACCACAATTAATCCCAGTGCCCGTTTTTTGTGTAACAGCGACTTTGCTGACAACGTAAACCGGAACTAGTACTATTCGCTGAAACCAGCTGATGTGCATCACACGATTTTGTGGACAACACAATCCGGAACTAGTACTTTTGGCAGAAACCAACTAATGCGTAACATGCAAGTTTGCGGACAGCGCAAACCAGACCTGGTACTATTCGCAGAAACCAACTGATGCGCAACACACAAGTTTGCGGACAACGCAAACCAGACCTGGTACTACTTCTGGCAGAAACCAACTCATGCTCAACACACAAGTTTGCGGACAACGCAAACCAGACCTGGTACTATTCGCAGAAACCAACTAATGCGCAACACACAAGTTTGCGGACAACGCAAACCAGACCTGGTACTACTTCTGGCAGAAACCAACTCATGCTCAACACACAAGTTTGCGGACAACGCAAACCAGACCTGGTACTATTCGCAGAAACCAACTAATGCGCAACACACAAATCTGCGGACAACGCAAACCAGAACTAGTACTATTTGCAGAAACCAGCTAATGCGCAACACACGAGTTTGCGGACTGCGCAAACCAGAACTAGTACTACTCGTAGAAACCAAACTGATGCTCAACACACAAATCTGCGGACAACGCAAAGCAGAACTAGTACTGTACTACTCGCAGAAATCAACTGATGCGCAACATATAAATCTGCGGTCAACGCGAACCGGAACCAGTACAATTCGCAGAAACCAATTATTGCCCAACAGATGAATCTGTGGACAGCACAAACTTCGGAACTCTTCTCTCAGAATCTGTTTAAGGGGTTTCAGTAATATTTTACAGGGATGTTCTTTGGATGACTGTCTAACTGGCCATATTCGCATGGTTGGAAAGAGCGATTCACTCCGATAAATATAAACCGGTGCAGAATGGCTCATGTGAGCGAATATAGGACAATCATGGTCCTCTTTGTGTTACTCTCGTATGACAGAAAAATAGCAAAAGAACAATAAATTCTTTCTTGCAATACATGTAGTTCCTATTTGGGCTCTGCATATCAGCCATTATACAGGTGAGCGATTCAGGCCTATCATGGCCATGGCGCTCTTTTTTTTTTTTTTTTTTTTTTTTATTTAAATGTGGACACTCATTAGAAGTGCAACCTTTGTTGCCAAAAAATAAAGGCAGGGTTGCACCTTACACAATCATTCTCGAGTTACTGTGAGGCTTCATCATAATGCAGATTATATTTTTAGTTCCTTTATCATTGAGCTCATTCCGGTTACTCTGAAATCGGCTACCGCTTTAGCCGGTGCTAATGGAGGAGGGTGGCGATTACAGCCTCAGAAACAACACAGACGTACGTATATGAAAAGACGTATTAAAACCGAGTCTCCAAGACGTGTTCTTTGTGTGGTCTTTGTTACCAAAGGCATCCTTCTAGATTTTTATTGCACCGACTTCAAAACAAAAGTCCTATTCAAAAGAAAATTTGACAGCTTTCAATTTTTATATGCTTCATCATAAGAAAAGTCATTACTGCATACTCAGTAAACCTGCGCATATAGACAGTCTGATAGGGCCTTTTGCATGTCACCTACAGAAACGTTGGGTACTCTATAGAGTATGTTGATCAACAGAGAATAAAGTTAAACCACAATGGCTTGAACATCTTTGGGACCATTGAAATTTCTTCTAGACATGGGCAGTTCGAGTCACTGAGGATTAATTATAGTGCCATGTCAGGAGGCGAATAGGAATTCTAGGGATGACTTTTCGATCTTCTACTAAATAATGGTTTGTTGAGTGTACTCATTAGAATCGACTTAGGGAGGCAATTCTAATGAGAACACACAATATACATTTTCATGATAAAGTAAGTATTTCTCTAAAATATCCCGAAATATTGGTTATCTTGAGCTGTCGGGAGACTTTCCTAGGGACTCAAAAATGAGTTTGAATAGGCCACGGTAAACGCACCATTGATGTGTGATTTCTTTGAGGATTTACTGAGGATCCTTAAAGGAACTCATGGATGACTTAGATAAGGTAACACGAACTATCCAAATTATGGAGCGTCTAAACACTCAATGCACACAAACAAACCCTTGACAACCAACAAAGCCACCGACTTCATTCCAATTATTCACATTGAATAGAGCTAAATGGCGGTTAGTGTACTTTGGTTTACGAGGGTCGTGCAAAAAGTTCTGTCACTAATAGGCTTACTTAGTTTTATCCCAGGTATATTTTAAAATGCTTCACTGCACTTGAATGGTGTGTTAATTAGCTAACGATACCCGTTTATTTCGTGCAAATTGCTTTCCAACTGACCGAGTTATTTCAAATTGAAATAGATGCAGTCATATACACTGACCAATTTGCTTGTTACATTGGAACATGGACCAGAAGACTGAAATTCGTAGCTTTATTAAATGCCGCATTAGGCTTAATATAGATTCAAAGCAGATATTAAATTAATTGTGTGGTATATATGGACCCCAGACCATTTCAATGCGCACAGCTTTTAGGTGGGTTAAAGCTTTTAAAGTTGGGAAATTTTCTGTTGAAGATGATACCCGTCCTGGAAGGCCTAAAACGTGTTACCAAGGCTAACATCGCTGCTGTAAAGGTTGTGGTCGAACAGGATGCGCGATTGTCTGTCAAAGATATAGCTAGTTGTACTGGCATATCAGAAGGCAGTGTGCAAACAATTCTGAAAAGGCGTTTGGACCTAAGAAAGGTTTGCGCTAGGTGGGTACCTCATTTGCTCACTGAGAAGCAAAAGACACAACGCCTTAAATGTGCCCGGGAACTTTTGAAACCATACAAAGGCTGTAATAGTCGGGTTATTTCTAACTTGCTAACAGGTGATGAAACCTGGGTGCACATGTTTGAGCCACAAAGAAGGGCTGATAATAAGCAATGGAAGCGAAAAGATAAAAAAAAAACGCCCATGTATTGCCAAAAGAACCATAAGTTTAAAAAAAATGTACGCAATTTTCTTTTATTCAAGTGGGCCAGTCGTTCAAGTGCCTTGTCCATCTGGTCATACAGTGACTGGCCGATTCTACAAGAATTCTGTACTGAAGAAAGTGAAAGAGTTTTACAATAAGAAACGACCAAGCAAAGGATGGTCAAGAGTCCACCTTTTACATGACAACGCCTCCTCTCATGAGTGTGAGGTTGTTAAGTCTTTTTTGGCTTCTGAAAAGGTGAAAGTTTTAAACCATCCACTTTATTCACCTGACCTGAGTCCCTGTGACTTCTTTTTATTTCCAAGGCTTAAGGAAATGCTTTCTGGAAATAAGTATACGTCTAGAAGTTCTCTTGGCAGCGCTATTTATCAGTGTCTCCAACAGATACCAAAAGAAGACTATTTATCTGCTTTTCGCGACTGGGTAAAAAGGTTACAAAAATGTGTTTCAGTAAAGAGGGAATACTTTGAAGGTTTGTAATAAAAATATGTTTGATAAAACGTAGCACTGAAGTAATCCGAACCCAGTGACAAAACTTTTTGCAGGACCCTCGTAGCTCTTAGAAACATTATTACATGCCACTGCATTATTTATCACGCCAAAAGATGACTCTAAGCTTTTTTCAATAAGCTAACCTTGTTTCTTAAAACAAATAAAAAAAAAAAAAAAAAAAAAAAAAAAAACACAAAAAAAAACAAAAAAAAACTATCTTTTCTTACTAATGCAGTATTTACGGAAACACACTCGTACGATCGACAATATGGGAAAACGTGAATTTTACCAAACAATTAGTTCATTCTGTAGCTCTGTTTCATATTTTAATATGGTTTACAGTAATAAGATAATCAAAGCGCTGATAGCACTGGTGGATCGATTGTCTCCGAATGTAGGCTGAGAAACTGGTTCTGAATCGGGACTTCAGACTGTTTCGTTTAATCCTTAACTTCCTGTATTTTAAGCAAACAGTGCAGATCCTGATTAGATGCAGCGTTCTGTGGCGTCTTATTTAGGTCTGCACTGTTTGCCAATGTCCAAATCCAGGTTTTACAGATAACCCTCTATCAATAGCACTCTGCCATCACAGGGACAAGAATATCGCGGCTATAAATAACCTACGTAGATATCATCTGACGCGCGGTTTGATTATATTGGTCAATGATAATCAGGTGGACAACTACCTTAAAGAAATTTTGGTGTTTGTATACTATTGCTTCACTGTAAACAATAGACCCAAAAACTAGATATCAAACATCCCAAAGCACTGCTCTTAGTTTAAAAAAGTCGACTTTTATAATGTGAAAAATAACGTTTTACGCAAAATATGAATATCTCGTGATATATACGGGCCGTAAAACCCTCAACACAAATAATCATGACATATACTGTTTTCCATATAAATATTTATACTCTTGGATCTGCGTATGATTATAACCGACTGCGGGACAACAAATTCTTTTGGAAGAAATGTTTCTGGAAAGCCAATAGCTCTATACTTTTGACAAGCAGGAAATGTCCAGAATAAAAACTGCATGTTAATATACAGATGCAATTTTATGAAGCCGAAAACTAGTAAATGCCATGCACAGTGGCCAGATTATTTAAATATTAGCATGCTGGGCATAATTTTAGCAGAAAACATTTTGATTTTTTTTTTCTTTTTTTTTTTTTTTTTTGTAAGGAGACAATTTGCATGAAATGTCAAATCCTATTTTCTGGGAAAAAAAATAGAAAATTTTCTAATTTGTCGTTTGCTAAATTTGCTAAAAAGTTTATTAAAAGTAGTCAAAAATAATTCTTAATTTTTGTCGCACCTGCTTGTAGCAGGGTGCGATATAGGCGTCCGATTTTCCGTCCGTCCGTCCGCCGTCCGTCTGTCAACATTTATGTCGAAGTTCGACATTTATGTCAAAGTTAGTATTCTAATCAGATACAAGACTAAACAACCATCAAACCTTGCATGAAACATCTCCCTGACCTCCTGACTTTGCGACATAGGCGTCCGCTTTTCCGTTCGTCTGTCCGTTCGTCTGTCCGTCTGTCAACATTTATGTCGAAGTTCGACATTTATGTCAAAGTTAGTATTCTAATCAACTACAAGACTAAACAATCATCAAACCTTGCATGAAACATCTCCCTGACCTTCTGATTTTACGACATAGTCGTCCGCTTTTCCGTTCGTCTGTCCGTTCGTCCATCTGTCCGTCTGTCTGTCCGTCTGTCAACAGTTCTGTTATGTCGAAGTTCGACATTTATGTCAGTTAGTATTCTAATCAACTACAAGACTAAACAACCATCAAACCTTGCATGAAACATCTCTCTGACTTTCTGATTTTGTAACAAATGCATCTGCTTTTCGGTTCGTCCGTCCGTTTGTCCGTCAGTCCGTCTGTCAACATTTATGTCAAAGTTAGTATTCAAATCAACTACAATTCTACAACAACCATCATACCTTGTACAACACACCTCCCTGATCTCCTGTACATTGACCTGGTGACCTTGTCTTATATTTCACGCTCCAGTGACATAATTTACATTGAGGTTCCAGATCTTCTCGATTATAAGGCCTACAACTACCAAACCTTGCATAGTGCTTCTCCTAGATGTACTGACTCGGCAGGTACCTTGACCCAGTGACCTTGAGAAGAAGCACTATACAAGGTTTGGATGTTGATGTACTGACTCGCCAAGTACATTGACCTGGTGACCTTGACCTATATTTTGCACTCCAGGGACTTTGACACATTTTACATTGATGTTCGATATCTCCTCAAATGTAAGCCCTACAACCACTAAACCTTGCACAGTGCTTCACCTCATTGTACTGGATTGGCAGGTACCTTGACCTGGTGACCTGACCTATATTTGACACATCTTACGTTGATGTTCGATAACTCCTCAACTATTTGGCCTACAACCACTATATCTTGCATAGTGTTTCTCCATGACGTACTGACGGCAGGTACCTTGACCCGGTGACCTATATTTCACGCTCCAGTGACTTTTACACATTTTACGTCGACGTTCATTATCATTGGGCTGTATAATACGAATAGTCAGTGCTGAAGATATATCCATTAGAGGGAATGGCACTGGCCTGGAATAAATGTGCCCCACTAGGCACTTTGTCTACATTTTTTTCAACCCAGTTTTTCAACTAAGCACTGCTAAGAATGAAATAAACTTATTTAATAACCCCACTAGGCACTTTGTCTACATTTGTTTTCAACCCAGTTTTTCAACTAAGCACTGCTAAGAATGAAATAAACTTATTTAATAACCACTTCTGATTGTGGCTCCTGTGACTTTTGCCCCAGCAGGTGCGACGACGCCTTCCGCGGAATTCTTGTATTATATATTACAGTATGTTGAAAACTAAGCGGATGAAATGTTAATATTATATTTTTATACCCTGTCACATGATAGCGGCAGGATATTATGGTTTCTCACTGGCCGTCCGTTTGTCCTTCCGTACATCCTTCCGTCTGTTGTATGTCTGTCAATCCCTCCGTATTTTCATTTCCAGGCGATAATGGAGTAAATAGAAATGGGTTTTCACAAAACATGGTATGTACATTAATTTTATGGAGACCTTGTTTGGGATTACAAGTGGGAAAATTTCGACAATTTTTGACAAAGTTATCTGCTCGCCATACAATAGTGACGGGGTTATTACTTTTTTACGCTTTTGTTAAAGTTTGACAGAATAGATGAATAACGCGTGTAACTGTTTATTATATCCCCAAAATACAAAGAGATTTCTGTTCATTTGTTCATACGTGCGTTGGTTTGTTCGTCTTTCCGTCAGGTTCGTGGAACTAGGGTCAACGTTTATAAGACATTACATTATAAAGATCCTTTGATGGATTTCATTATACCCCGACATATAAAGCATGCCGAGGGGTATATAGTTTTCGCCTTTCCATTCATCCGTTCGTACGTGTTTTCGTTTGTACGTTCGTCTTTCCCTCACATTCATGGAACTAAGATCAAAGTTTTTGCATCAAAGTTTATAAGACCTTACATTATAAAGACCCTTTGATGGAATCAATATCTATATAATAAGCATGATGGTAGATATAGGTCTTAAGTTTTACTCAGTGCCATCCCCACTCCGGGGCCTGACTTTGAGGTCAAGGTCACGGACAGACTTTTCATATGAAAGTCAAAATTTTTGCACTTTAGTTTATATAGCTATTTTATCAAGACCTTTAATGAATTTCATGTATATTTGACATGATGGTATGTATAGGTCTAGAGTGTTACTCACCATGATCCCTACCCTCGGGTGTGACCTTGAGGTCAAGGTCTTAGTCTTAGAATTTTCATATAAAAGTCAAAATGTTTGCATTTAAGTGTATATAAATGTAGCTATATCATCAAGACCTTTTGATGAATTGTATTATACCCCCAAATTTGAAAAAAAAGTTGGGGGCATATTGCTTCTGGCTCGTGTGTTTGTTCGTTCGATTGAATTTTTGTTGGAGTTATGGCCCTTTGCAATTTTTGGCCATTTGTTGCTTTCATGTGCATAGCATAAGTTTAGAACCATGTACGCTAATGTTTTGAAATTTCATATATGGATTCCTCATGAAAAATAGGTGACCCGTACTTTTTTTCTTATCCGAATTATCTCCCATTTTAGAGTTATTTCCCTTGTAATAATTTGAGCTAGAGCCTTGATATTTGATATACTTATTGGGACTGAGGAGGAGGTAATCTGATTAAATTTTCAGCCAGTTTAATGAAATTTTGTTGGAGTTATGGCCCTTTGCAATTTCTGGCTATTTAATCTTGTTGCTTTCATGTTTGTTTGTGTTGAGGTTTTACGGCCCCGTCAACCCAATGGGGTCATGTCGAGCGCGGTCAGTTTACCTAACTACACGTTTACTGGGCATGCTTAGTCCTCTAAGCGGTTACCAGTATTGTGCACATTCTTTCGCCAGAAACTGACAACTGCCCTTCTTGAATCAGCGGAAGGGAGAGAATGACCGTAGAAAATATTTCATGATCAATCTCCACGAAAAAATGTTGCCGACCTCGGCGGGGGTTGAACCCGCGACCTCCTGCTCTCCAGTCGGACGGCGCATCCAACTGAGCCACCGAGGCCGGCATTGCTTTCATGTGCATAGCATAAGTTTAGAACCATGTATGCTAATGTTTTGAAAATTTATATATGGATTCCTCATGAAAAAATAGGTGTCCCGTATTTTTTTCTTAAATGAATTTTTCTCCCATTTTAGAGTTATTGCCCTTTTAATAAAATAACACTGAAATCTCGTATATTTGTACTGTTATTACCGTCATGGGCAAGCAGTGTTGGGAGTCAAGCAGTGTTGGGGGCATAGTGTTTTACAAGCACCAGCTCTAGTTTATATTTGACATGATGGTAGATATAAGTTTCGAGTAAAAAGAGAAATTCCCGTCCCAGAGCTTGACCTTGAGCTCAAGGTCACAGACTTAGAATTTTCATATTAAAGTCAAACTTTTTTGCATTTAAGTTTACATAGCTATATTATCAAGACCCCTTGACTGATTTCATTAATTTCTTGCATGATTGTATCTATAGGTCTTAAGTTTTTCTCAGCACTATCCCAAGCTGGGGCATGGTTTTGAGGTCAAGGTCACAGACTTAGATTTTTCATACAAATGTCAAAGTTTTTGCTTATATTATAAAGACTGATTGATTTCACTGGTTTTTGTTATGGTGATAGTAATATGTCTACAGTTTTATTTAGCATGGTCCCTGCACTGATGTCTTACCCGTGAGGTCAAGGTCATGGGCTTCACATAATGTGTGACGAAATCCATTGTTGTATTAATATAGCATATAAATGCCATCTCCAGAGTCAAAGCTGCATTGAGCTTTTTAAAAAGAGGCGGTAGCACTGGTCAGGGGTATACATGCCCCCTCCCCCGCACCCCCGAACACTTTGTCTAGTATCAACATATGCAAATTATATTATATATGCAAATTATATTATATTATGTATATATGCATATATATACATTTAACAGTATTTTATATAAACCTGTGGATGTTTGAAAGTGTTCTGCATACAGAAGAAAGTGTTTCCAGTTAGTATAAAACCACACAAACACATTATACACACAAGCAAACAAATTCCTAGCATAGTCTTGGTTTAACAATCTATTTTCATGTAAATGTTTACGCCTACAAAAGCAAGACGAGGCTTTGAACAAGAAATTTAAATTCATGTTCATCGAGTACTAGAAAAAGACTAACGGTTAGACGTACAGATGTAGATGTAGATATAAATGTGATAACCATGCAGTATCTTACCAATGAATTATGTACATATGTTATGTTAAAAACGATCGACCTGCACTCATAAGCTTACGACTTTCGTATGATTTCTAGACATGCAATGAATATATTTTTCTAGCTGATGAAAGAAGTAATTTTACCGAGTAAACTAATGCTGGGAACATATGGAAATGATCGTTTAATGACATTTTAACGGTATGAGGTGCAAATAATACGTTTTACTAGCTGACGAAAGAAGTAATACCGAGTCTAAATGCCGAGATCATATGAAAAGGATTATTTAAAGACACATTTTTTCCTTCTTTGGCTAGACTCCCCTCTCATGATCAGCCCTAATATATAGTCCTAATAACAGAGCGCACAGCAAAGGCTTATCTTCTCTAGGTGATTATGAGGTGATTATAAGGATGTTAAGTCTCCCCAGGTCGAGCCCTATAAAGGGAGACTTAACATCCTTATTATCACCTCATAAACCTCATACTAATTGAAGTATTCAATATGTTACTTTACAACCAAATAAATTCATTTGCAAATTTTGCAATTAATTTGTTGATTTGTATTGCATCTTTATTTATTTAATCATTTTTGATAGTTTTTTTTTTCTTGCACTGTGAAAAAAAAAATACAAATAAACTGAAATAGAAATAAAAAATTGAAATTAAGTTTTTATTTATTTATCTATTTTCTAAAGTAAATAAGCATCCTTCACTATTATTCCATAGCTGCTCCAAAACTAAATATTTTAACTTCAGTAAAACAGCATTATGGAATATGTCAGAAAGTTCTTAGACAATTTAGAACGTGTATTTATTTTATGCCATTGGACTTTTCTTTTTCAATAAATGAATAAATAAATACTAAATAAACAAATACTATCTATCTTACCGATTTTCTATACTTGATCCAAGGAAGTAGATAAAGAGGATATTTGGTGGTAAATTAGCATAAATGCTTAAGTACCCGTATTTCTCCATAAAACAGGTGAGTAATCATTAGAACTGCCTTAGCGAGACAACTTTAATGAATAACAACCAGATATAATTTTATTGAATAAAGAGAAAAAATATAAAATTATCACCAAATTACCCATCTCGTCTTCATCATAAACTTCGCTGATACCAAATGTAATTACCCCTTATCAGGTCCCTACTTGTAAGGGTGGCCTAAGTCACCAAGAATTTCTTACCTTAATCTGCTAAGAGGCATTAGGATGTTATGCAATCCAAAATATGTCTTTAATGACATTTTGATGGTATGAGGTGAACGGACATCAAGACAGTTCAGTAGAGACGAAAGTTATCAAATAAAACTAACTTTTTGTAAGTGATGTACTCCTGAGGCGGAAAACATGACTACGAATAATTTGCACTGATAGTTGAGAACGAATAAAGTGTTTTACTGTTTGCTATTTCACCAGTATCCTATACCAGACATTAATTACGGTGTCCGAATTTTTAGACTAACTGTTACGTTCATTAACCCATTTATGCCGAGCGGACTATTCTGCTTTAACTCTTTGGACCAGTTCAGTGCCAATAGTTACTTTTATTGCTACCGTGTTTCATAGAAATTTCAGTATTTAATGCAAACAGTGTAGACCATGATTAGACGCCACGTTCTGTGGCCTATCTTCTGGGTCTACAATGTTTGCCAATGTCCCTTTATTTGGCGCTGGGCATAAACGGATGAAGCATTCTCAGCTTGTATTACTTCTAAAGCGATCTTTTGCTCTATGTTGGTAAAAAAAGCTCGTGCATATACATATCTGTGAAAGTATGTTAACTGAACTGATTAATATACAAATTCTGTAAATAAACACACAGAAAGGTAATACCCAGTAAGCATTCTTTATAAATCTACAGCGGGCCGTTATCGGCCCGTCAGCTACCCTGACGGGCCGATAACGGCCCGCTGTAGATTTATAAAGAATGCTAACTGGGTAATAGGATAAAGAATATATAATATTACTGTGGCAAGAACATGTTACAGAAAGGAATTTTGTCAGTATGTGATAACTACATACTCTCCTCAGAGTCTTGTTTCAGTACTTCCGGTTCTTGTTTATCCGCGACTGCCTTGGCTGAAAACAACACTGTTTGTTAGTTCCTTTCCACCGCAAGAAAAATTAAACGAAAAGACAGAAACCATGCGTCATTTAAGCTCTGCTTTTTCACCTATATTTACCAGCTATAGATTTCTCAGTGTCATGTCAGAAAGCATGGCATGTTTCGTCATTTAGATGCAATAAAATGAAAAGCAAGGACTTCGCATATACCACAGTTGCAAGCCACTTGTTTTGGGTTCCTCGAACTTTTTATGTACATTTTATTTTATTTTAGGATGATGCGTTAAAATTCTACTAAGTTTTCTTTTATCACTCAATAAGTATGTCAGCCTTTTCATCCTTATAGACCTATACAGATACATTTGCAAACAGTGCAGATCCAGATGAGACGTCACATCAGGACCTACACTGTTCACTGTTTGCCATTCTGTATTTGATTTTGATGGATAACCCTGTTTACAATAGTGGATGTGTCCAAATTCGAAGATGGAAAGGTTCACCTCAGAAACTGGAGTGTGAAAAGGTTAAGCAATTTTACTTCTTCTGCAAGAACTTTTGATAATCCAGTGGTAAAATGTAAAGTGAAAGTGATACGAGAAGAGATAAAGAAATAATAGCAATTCTAATATTTAGCGATTTTTGAAAACTGCCGGAATGAAATGCAAATTAAATAAATACTTGGAAACCTGTTAGATCTAAATTAAATTGCTACTGTAAGTAGTTTCGTCCATTTGTTGCAATGGTGAGCATACTTTTCACATGTCATGCAAACAATTGAAGGTAAATTATATTAGAGGTACCTGTAATCCCGGTCAGCATTCTACGTAAATCTATATCGGGCCGTCATCGGCCCGTCAGGGTAGCTGACGGGCCGATGACGGCCCGATGTAGATTTACGTAGAATGCTAGCTGGGATGATGTTTCTGAATTGTATATGTCATATTTACCCTACATATCTGGACAAACATGCCTGCAGTCTAGTGCTAGATTACAGCAAACCGAATAAAATAAGTGTCTGGATCTGTGTCAGTACTGTTGTTTCATTGATCTAGATTTGATTTACAAGATAGTTAAATGGATATGTTCCAGTTTTAGGATACATGTTTTAAACGGTTCTTGTTTCCAAATATGTAGGATAATTACTGCAATTATGCTTCTACGCTAAATATCTCTGTGTACATGCAGCATGCTGTTTGAGCCACAATGTGATAAAACGTGCCATCTGACGTGCGCGCCCAACTCGAGTCCGTCTGCACATCCGCGCAGTTTTAATCTTCATTGTCCGCATGAAAGAAAAAAAAAATAAAACAAAAAAACTCTGCATCCTAGACTATCCAAAATACGACCAGAGGAGATTCTGATCAGAATGCATGAATGTGCAGGCTGATCTGAGTTTTTGCTGGGCGCAAACGTTCGAGAAAATACGTTTTCTGACGTTACGGCTCATTTTGACTCTTAACACAAGAAATATAAACATATGAGCTGGTGCACTGGACAGTAATACTAAATAGAAAAGTGTTGCCACGACAGTAGGCCCAACCCTGCTTAACATATGCCGATCCGGATCTCTGCTGGCTTTACATACAGCAAATAGTCTTAATATTCGAAAACCTTAATATGACCGCTAGGTGAGGTGTCAATAATTCGGACAGAAGGGCAGTTAGTGCAGACCTGAACAATATATAACCTGACATGGGTTTATATTGTTTTCCCGGGGCAATAATTCTGACGTGTTCTACTACCAGTATACCACTGGAATTTAATAATGTAAAGATGAACAACGTGGGCCTTAACAAAATTGGAGTAAGGTGCAGGAGGATCTAGACATTCACTTCTCACGCTATGTCTATGCACTAGCTCATTGTGTTTCGTAACAAGCTCCACCAAGACTGAAACGGTATTACACAGCAAATCTGATGTCAATGCACCTGAAAAGCTAACAAAAATATTAATTTCTAGAATATCTGTATCAAGAAAAGTCCACACGCGTACCTCCGAGAACCGTTTTGCTTCCAGAAACTGAAAAGGCTGATTGACAGTGACGCCCAGATTTTTCCATCTCTAAACCAGGGATGATAATCTCGCTCAAAGTTTCTCCTAAAATTCACGACACATAAAGTTTTTTCTTCAGCTCTTAGCATGCTTGGGTTAGATATAAGCAATGGACATTTTAAACAATATAACCTCCCCTGTAAATTGTGACTGACATGTCATTCAAACCGTCATCAAAGAAGATAATATGGCTAAGCTGTATGGCTGCCCGTTTGAGTTTATACCCATTAAATACAGATATCTACATCTAGAATGCAGATTTCTGTATTTGAAATGCAGATACCTATATTTGGTTATTAAAAAAAAGATATTTGAATTAAAGATATCTGCATTTTAATTACAGATTTCTGCATTTCAAATGCAGATATCTTCATTTAAATTAGAGATAATTGCATTTCTTTAGAAACTCATATATCTGTATTTGAAATACAGATATCTCTAAAAGATATATAGATATGTATAATTATCATTTAAATAAAGATATCTGCAATTCAAATGGAGATATCTGTATATCTTATACAGATATATATGTTTCAAATACAGAAATCTCTGATTTAAATAGAGATATCTGTATTTGAAATGCAGATATTTCTATTATTAACGTGATTATTTTCAAGTTTTTATAATCAGTCTCCCTTGCTCAAGGTTTTGGACATGCTTGATGGTTAGCAGGCTTCAGAGTTTTCGGACTCATTCAGAAGTGCAATTATCCGCGAGTGTTTTGCCCTGGACTGCTGCTCCTGATGACGCTCATTCAGGGATCCAGGGCAAACATTCGCTGTCACTGCACTTCTGAATACAGACGGCGCCGGTTATACGGTGTGAGGACAGGTTCTCGGATTTCTGTGGCCCTTGAATCTGGTTCCTAGATATCTGACTCCGTACGGTTAGAACTTGGTAACGCGATTAACAATATTGAATTACTGCTGGCCAACACCATCTAAGGATTGATGTCATGTATGCACTTGTCAAGGAAAGGGGGGAAAGGGATTCTCCCCAGGGACATCCCCCGGACAATGTCTTAATTTCTACAATAAACCCCATTCACACCCTCATTTTCACAAAGCATAGAAAAACTCCGGTTAAACGGAAATGAAGTATAACTAACCAAAACCTTTTGTGTTTTACAAGAATAACAACAACAATACTACTAATGATAATTTTGCGGAATTTCTAGTTTCCTTTGCGTTATTCCCTTGTCATGCTCTATAGATTAGCTTTTTAATCGCACAGAGAGTGGTAAAGATTAAGCGAGCCGAAATAGTCAATACAAAGTAGTCTCCCTTGTAAATTGTCATAGCTGCATATTGTTTCAAATTGTTCAAAAAATTCTCTGCACTTATTGCAAAAACAAAGGTCAATTAATGCTGCAGCAAAAGTAGTCTTTGTTGTTACATGAAAGACTGACAGTAGAAAAAGTAAAAAAAAAAAAAAAAAAAAAAAAAAACAGTAGAAAAAATGTTTTTGGCTATACCCGGGCTCTGCGTGAGAGGCATGCTAGGTCAGAGGTCTGAAATGGCAACACAAAATCAGACAGGGAAAACTGACGGGTTTGACTATAAAGATATGATACAAAATCTTGAGCATCTTTGACTAGGTTTTTGTGTACTCTGTCCGGGTGCGAACTGCGCCGTCCGTCAACTATAAAGTAGCCACACCATTTATATATGAGCAGCGTACGACAAGGCCTAAGACTCATATCAGCGTGCGCATCCGCGCAGTCTGATCAGAGTCTTCGCTGATGCATGTGCCTTCTACAGCCTCCAGGCTATCCAAAGAAAGGTACATGAGAACCCTAGCCTTACTGGTTGGATGTACAGGCTGATCCGAGTCTATGCTGGTCACACAGGTCATATTGTAAGTCTTGTCGTGCGCTGACGCATATAGCATCAGCATGAAAAATAAGCGGACCCGTATTTTTTTTTTCGTATTTCCGTTGGGGTTCTTTGCAGAGTTAAAATTTTACATCAAAGTTTTAGGATCTCATTACTTCTAAACTAAACGATGAATTTAGTTCCTATTTGGTATCATGATAGATACTGGTCAAAAGTTTTTATCAGCACCATCAGCACTCATGACCATGACCTTGTGGACGAGGTCACAGACTTAGGATTTAAATGTTAAAGCTTTTGTTACAGTTTTTAAGACCTTATTAAATCCTAATCTTATCATCGATTTGATTCATCTTTGGATTGATGATACATATTGGTCTAAAAATTTGAGCAGTACCATCCCCACCACCCTAGGTCCTGTCAAGGTCAATGTCACACATAGAATTTTCATGTTAAAATTTTACGTCAATTTTTTTAGGATAGGGTAGCTGACGGGCCGCTAAAGGTCCGCTAAAGATTTATGAGTGATTACTGGGTCAGTGTTTTATTCGATAGATTAAGCAACTTCGAGATAAGAGTTTTAAGGAAATTAAAACGTGTAGTTATAAAATTCAAGCTGATATCTTAGTTTTTATAAATAAAAGCTAAACTGTCAGCCTCACTTCTTAAGTCATATACACTGACCAATTTACTTGTTACATTGGAACATGGACCAGAAGACTTAAATTCGTAGCTATATTAAATGCCGCATTAGGCTTAATATAGATTCAAAGCAGTTATTTAATGAATTGCGTGGTATATATGGACCTCAGGCTATTTCAATGTGCACAGTTTTTAGGTGGGTTAAAGCTTTTAAAGCTGGGAAATTTTCTGTTGAAGGTGATACCCGTCCTGGAAGGCCTAAAACCTCTGTTACCAAAGCTAACATCGCTGCTGTAAAGATTGTGGTCGAACAGGATGCGCAACTGTCTGTCAAAGATATAGATAGTTGTACTGGCATACCAGAAGGCAGTGTGCAAACAATTCTGAAAAAGCGTTTGGACCTGAGAAAGGTTTGCGCTAGGTGGGTACCTCATTTGCTCACTGAGGAGCAAAAGACACAACGCCTTAAATGTGCCCGGGAACTTTTGAAAACATACAAAGGCTGTAATAGTCGGGTTATTTCTAACTTGCTAACAGATGATGAAACCTGGGTGCACATGTTTGAGCCACAAAGAAGGGCTGATAATAAGCAGTGGAAGCGAAAAGATAAAAAAACGCCCATGTATTGCCAAGAGAACCATAAGTTAGAAAAAGATGTTGTACGCAATTTTCATTTATTCAAGTGGGCCAGTCGTTCAAGTGCCTTGTCCATCTGGTCATACAGTCACAGGCCGATTCTACAAGAATTCTGTACTGAAGAAAGTGAAAGAGTTTTACAATAAGAAACGACCAAGCAAAGGATGGTCAGGAGTCTACCTTTTACACGACAACGCCTCGTTTTAAACCATCCACCTTATTCACCTGACCTGAGTCCCTGTGGCTTCTTTTTATTTCCACACCGCGCCCAACCGTAACGCCGGATAACCGGTCGTAACGCCGGATTTTCGGTCAAATAACGCCGGATTACGGTATTTTTCGTAGGATTCGCCGCCATTTGAAGAACCGCGTTTGACGGTGGGTAGACAATTCCATTTATTTAAAATATTAGGATAGGTTCATCGAATATGAAAAGTAGCCTATCCGGATCTACATACATTCTTCTAATTGCCAAATCTTCAATTGATACATATACTTTGCCGAAATTGTCAATCACTCAAAGAGAAAATGGTTGTGCAGGTTCGGCCATACGATAAAAAGGCATTCTTACCAGAGGAATTCGTACTTTTTTCATTTTCTTAATTTTCTTGACCAGCTGGTGGGTGAAAATGCATTTGAAAATGACCTTGTATCTTAAACTGTCTATTGCTAAGATTTTTTTATCGACGAAACAAAGACCGAGGCACAATCCACGAAATTTAAGGTAACGTCGGATAGAACGGTATCCTCTTGATCTACAACTGGCCAGTATTCTCGCAGACAAACACACTTCTAATAGTAAATGTTTACCTACATAGTCCAATACCAATTAATCGACACTATAATTTATCTTAGTTTTAGTATATGAAGTATTTGAATGCATCAAACACATACAAGATCAAGCACCTCAGTATACTTCAAAAAGTATTTAGATCTACGTACTTTCATCTACAGCTTTTATCCAGTATTCTCGCAGACAAACACACTTGAGAGCATTAATTCAAAAAGCTGTAACAATGAGAGTGTGCAAAGAAGAGTTGAAAGTAATCGTTAAAATTGAATAAATTCTTCAAATAGTTTTCAGACTCCTTCTGGATTCCTTTAGAAAATGGGGTGATCATATCGTTTACCTCATGTTTTATCATCCCGCCCTGAATTTGATTCTATCACATTTCCCCTTTCATTTTAAGAAGCCTTAGGTATGGTTATCATTGTATGGAGAGGCATGAATACGTACCAGGGAGTAATGTATTTAATAAACGGTGATAGTTTTAGTTGTAATCTGTTTTATTTAAATTATTTGCGTGACGCATGTACTCGGAGGCGGGGGTAAGTCGTTAAACGCCCGATTCGACTGTACATAGCATTTGAATATTAAAGTCTCTGTCGTGGCAGGATGCAGTTGCAGCTATAACAGTTCTTCTGAGTTGTCTTTTTTCTAGAATACGTCCAGTAATCGTTTAAATCTGGTTAGTAAAGCATTTCATTAGTTCTGTATTTGAGGTCCCTGTATATAACATGTCATAACATGACTACCTGATACATCCCCATCACTCACCATATATAACCTCAAGTCTCGCGTCCGTTTTTGCTCAGGTAATACGGTAACGGTTTCGAAGAGCTATTGCACAATTTTTGTGTCGGCGATGTGCACGCAGAACATGTGTTTGTTTATGGATAATAGGCTTTGTTAGTGACAAATAATGTACAAAAGTAAGTTCTACTAGACAAGGGAGGTAATCTAAAATCTCAACAAAAATTTATTTGTCAAAATCTTTGCAGCACATTTTTGACTAAAAGACTACTTAATACGACTTAACAAATATTTGCAGGAGGATGGTTCATTGCATGGTAATGCATATAAACCTCGTTTTCGAAAGACGTATAGCGGACCCCCGTGGCCTAGTGGATAAGAGAGCTGACTCTTTATCCATTAGATTTCTCACCGCTGTGGTTCGAGCCTCGCTCGGGTCACATGTGGGAAAGCCAAGTTCTGCTTACGGATGGTCAGGTGGTTTTTCCACAGATTCTCCGATTTTCGTCCACCTTTGATAAACGATCGGCACGATATAAGTGAAACAATCTTGAAAGGGCCGTACAACCCAAATCAAAAAGACGTAGTAAGGAGAGTAGATCAGTTGCCAACGCTTAGCACTCAGGTAAAAATTTTCAGCAGATAACATTGAAATTAATTGTTTGTTGTTTTTTTTTACTTTTTTTAAGAAAGCATGTTCTGACATTGTCTCGATTGGAGACAATTTGCATGAACTGTCATAGCCTGTTTTCTAGGGGAAGATAAGGAAAAGAAAAATATAATCAGTTTGTCGTCTGCTAAATTAGCCTACAACAGAAACCTGCATGTCTGGTTGATCCGGCTCGTGAACTGGATAGACTCCACTTCTTTAAGTCCTCATGTAAACGAAAAAATAAATAAATAAATAAATAAATAAAAGTCTAAATATTTATCGGGTGTAGAGGTCAGGCGTTCAAATAACATAGGCTTTATCTTAAGTTTGTGAGCGATTCGCTGGAGTTAACACAGCGATAACATGCACAAAAATAACTAGATCGTGCAATCGTTGGTACGCCATCGCAAACTCACCGCCCCACTTTCATCGATAAGCAAATAGAAGTGAAAGATAATGTTGCTCTCGTACACTCTTACCACGCGGGGAAGGCGTTTTGCTCGTCGTCTTTCATTAATTTCGGCAAAATCTTCCAAAAATCGGTTTCACAACATCATTACGATCACAGTAGAAGGAACTATATAATGTATATTGAGGCGGAAGTCGGTGTCGTGATATCTGTTTATTTGCACATACCCATGTTTAAGTAGGTATGTAAAATTGAAGACCATGTGAAATTGGAGACATGAACCAAGTAACACAATAAAATAGATATAGAAAACTGCACGATCTAGTTATTTTTGTAATTTTGTGCATTTTATCGCTGTGTTAACACCGGCGAATCGCTCACAAACTTAAGATAAAGCCTATGTTATTTGACACGCCTGACCTCTACACCCGAGAAATACTTAGACCTATATTTTTTCGTTTACATGAGGACTTCAAGAAGAAGTATCCAGTTTACGAGCCGGTTCAGCCAGACACGGAGGTTTCTGTTGCTAGGCTAATTCAGCAGACGACAAACTGATGATGTTTTTTTTCTTCTTATTTTTCCCCAGAAAACAGGCTACGACATTTCATGCAAATTGTCTCCAATCGAGACAATGTCAGTTGTCTCCAATCGAGATAATGTCAAAACCTGTTTTCTGAAAACAATAAGAAAAAAATCTACTGGAAATTTTACCCAGAGTGCTAAGCGTTACCAATTGATCTACTCTCCTTACTACGTCTTTCGAAAACGCGGTTTTATGTGCATTACCATGCTGTGAACCATCCTCCTGCAAATATTTTTAAGTAATATTTAGTAGACCTTTAGTCAAAAATATGCTGCAAAGAATTTGACAAATTTTGTTGAGATTTTAGATTACCTCCCTTGTCTAGTAGAACTTACTTTTGTACATTATTTATCACCATCAAAGTCCGTCATCCATAAACAAACACACGTTCTGCGTGCACAGTGCCCACACAACAACTGTGCAATAGCACTTCGAAACTGTTACCGTATTGCCTGAGCAAAGGCTTGAGGTTTTATATGGAGAGTGATGGGGATGTATCAGGTAGTCATGATATGACATGTTATATACAGGGACTTCAAATACAGAACTAATGAAGTGCTCTACTAACCAGATTTAGACAATAACTGGACTTATTCTAGAAAAGGACAACTCAGAAGAACTGTTATAGCTGCAACTGCATTCTGCCACAATAGAGACTTGAATATACAAATGCTATGTTCAGTCGAATCGGGAATCGGGCATTTAACACATTACCCACGCCTCCGAGTATACGCGTCCCGCAAAGTAATTTAAATAAAACAGATTACAACTAAAACTATCACCGTTTATTGAATAAATTAATTCCTGGTATGTATTCATGCCTCTCCATACAATGACAACCATATCTAAGGCTTCTTAAAATGAAAGGGAAAATGTAATAGAATCAAACTGAGGACAGGATAATAAAACCCGAGGTAAATGATAAGATCACCCCATTTTCCAAAAGAATCCTGAGGGGGTCTGATAACTACTTGAACAAGTTATTCAATTTAACGATTACTTTCAACTCTTCTTTGCACACTCTAATTGTTACAGCTTTTCGAATTAATGCTCTCAAGTGTGTTTGTCTGTGAGAATACTGGATACAAGCTGTGGCTGATTGTACGTAGATCTAAATACTTTTTCTCGTATGTGATTGATACATTCAGATACTTCATATACTGAAACTAAGACAATTTACAGTGTCGATTAATTGGTATTGGACTCTGTAGGTAAAGTTTTACCTTTACAAGCGTGTTTGTCTGCGAGAATACTGGCTAGTTGTAGATCAAGAAAACACCGTTTTATCCGGCGTTACCTTAAATTTCGTGGATTGTGCCTCGGTCTTTGTTTCTTCGGTAAAAAAATCTCAGCAACGGCCAGTTTATGATACAAGGTCATTTTCAAATGCGTTTTCATCCACCAGCAGTTCAGGAATTTAGAGAAAATGAACAAAGTACGGAACTCCTCTGGTAAAAATGCCTATATGGCCGCCATCTTGAAAATCAATTTTTCGCTTCTTCTCCTTAATCGAAAGTCCAGTCGACTTGAAACTTGGTAGGAAGCTTCAGGGTGACTTGTACATAAAAAAATAGCTAAAATTAATCTTACTGGAAATCCAAGATGGCCACCATCTTTAAAATCAGTTTTTAGCTTCTTCCCTGAACTGAAAGGCCAGTTGACTTAAAAGACTTGGTAGGAATTTATTGTAGATCAAAAGTAGCTAAAGTGGCCGCCATCTTGCAAATCTATTTTTTGCTTCTTCTCCAGAAGCAAAATGCCAGTTGATTTGGATTTTGGTAGGAAGCATCAGGGTGACTTTAAGATTAAAAATAGCTAAAATTATTTCAATTGGAAATCCTAGATGGGCGCCATGGTTGCTATCTTGAAAATTTATTGTCCGTTTCTTCTCCAAAACCGAAAGGCTAATTGACTTGAAACTTGGTTGGAAGCATCGGAGTTTCTTTTAGAGCAAAAATAGCTAAAATCGTTCCGGTCCGAAATCCAAGATGGCCGCTATGACCACCTTGAAAATCCATTTTTCAATTCTTGTTTTGAAACGAAAGGCCAGTCGACATGAAACTTTGTAGGAAACATCGGGGTGACTTGTAGATAATATAGCTAAAATTGTTCCGATGGGAAATCTAAGATAGCCGCCATGGCTGCCATCTTGAAAATCTATTTTTTCACGTCTTCTCCAGAAACAAAAGGCCGATTGTCTTAAAACCTGATAGGAAGCATCGGGATGACTAGTAGATCAAAACAGCTAAAATCACTCTGATCGGAAATCCAAGATGGCCGCCATGGCTGACATTTTGAAAATCTATTGTTTGCTACTTCTCCTGAACCAAAAAGGCCAATTGACACTAAACTATCTTGAACATCTCTTTTGAACTTCTTCTCCTGAACTGAAAGGGCAAATTATCTGGTAATCAGGTGAGCAATACAGGGCCATCTTGGCCCTCTTGTATATGTTATACATCAGATCTTAAAAACACTGCAAAAAGTTTCGGCAGTTTTCGGTCAATGTATCTTTAAGTCTTTAAGGGAAAGCATATAGTGGTGGGGGGGGGGGGGGGGGGGCTGCGGTGTGTGTGTGTGGGGGGGGGGGGGGGTTGGGGGGGCAGCAGGGCGTGGGGAAAGGAGCGCATAGTGTTTTTACAAACATATTTTCTAATTTATTTTTTATTCTCCATGAAAATGAATATAAAAGTGATACACGTTTGCTATGTAAAATCATACGTTCTGAAATATTTTTTTTTTTTTTTTTTACTTTTCCACATACACGTACATATTTCTTATTAGCTGTATTTATAACATGCACTACTTTTTTTTCAAGATGCATACGTATACATACCAGGGTGGATCCAGGATTATTTAATAGGGGATTCATATTGACCCAGTTACCCTATGTATTAGAATAGAAAGGTCTGAGCAAACAGTATAAACCCAGATCAGACGCCGTGGAACGCGGCGTCTGACCAAGGTCTATCTCGGTTCTATACTGTTTGCTACTCATCCAGAAATTTTAGAAGTATAGGGTAAAAAGTAAGGCGTATGAATATTTTGGAGTAAATACGGTGCCAAAATTGAACTTTTGAGTCAAAGTGGTGGGGGTTCAACTGAACCCCTCGAACCCTGTCTGCATACATTGTTTCTTTTCAAGACATAGTTCGGCTTTACGCTTCATGGTACGAAACTGACTGTATATTTATAGGTATATGATTTCTTCTGAAATACTTTTATTCTTCATTACAAAGCGATACGTGTAAAAATAACGAAGCACCCCCCCCCCGACCCTCCCCACCACCCCCACGAGGCTCCCAGAGGAAGAAGAGAATAAATAAGGACAATACACATCCCACATACCAAGAAGAACTGAGTAAGGCTGAATAGGGGTGGAGACTATTTGCATGAAATGTCAAATTCTTTTTCTGAGAATAATAAGAAAAAATAACAATTTGTCGTCTGCTGAATTAGCCCAGAGAGTGCTAATGGTTAATTTCAATAAAAAAATGGATACTTGAGTACAATTGGAATGTTACCACCTGAAAAAGATATAAATTATCTTTAGTAATTTAGAGAGCTTTACGAGTGAGTTAGCAAAGGCCACATAAAGCAATTAATTAAGCTTTACTATTCAAGGCTGTAACGTTAAGTTTTCATTTTAGCAATGGATTATTTTGGAAGTGAGTATAACAGTACCTTCTTCCTCTTGACCATCGGACTCTGTCGGTGACGGAGGACTTCCTGTCGGCACACTTTGAGCTGTAAGACACACCACCACAAACAGAATTTATTCCACACACAAAACAACAACAACTTGTTAATTGCTACATGTAGCTAAAACTGCGTTTCTTATCATTGCTACAGCGATCATAACTATGGCCACCCTGTACACTACATGGTGTCTGACCCATTTAAATGGTCCGTGCATACCCATGCGAGGAACCACAATAATAGAACAGTTGGCTGTTTTATTTATAGACATTTCTAGACGAACGCTGGTCCCAAACAGCTTTAGTGGATTCAATCAATGCGCATTCGACTGCATGCTCTACAGGCTCCGGACTTAGTGAATTAGTGTTCGATGCACAGCATGTTGGGGTTATTGGGGTTAGATATTGGCTCTTTGAGTATGTTAAAATTCTATGATACATATGGAAACAGAGAAATAGTTTAAGAAAACTGTATTCAAAAATACTTTCAACTGGACATTCAAAAAATATTCAGAAGCAGAACATTGGTAGCATGGTCTCAGCTCAATGCTTCATTTTATGGCGCTGACTCACAGAAATGTCAGACCCACATAACATGCCACCTGGTTGCACTGCTTTGATACTTCGTGCACTACTACTAGTAATATCTGCTTTTGCTTAAGCGATAAGCTATATATATAAAAAAGAAAACAACCCCAGAGGGCACATGACGTTTATACAACGTCGCATGAACGTCGATGCAACGCCATGACGTTGTAGCAACATTAAAACAATGTTGTTTAAACGCCACGTGCCCGCTCCCTACCCGCCCCCCCCCCCCCCCTCCCCCCGATCGTGAACTTTGAAGGGAAATGAACAAGCCTTCATTATGATGACTCTGAGATGAAAATATCTTGTAGGAAGCAAAATATTTTCTTTAAAAGTAGCTCTTTTAAGAATTCAAGTCATAAGGAACTTAAATTCATGCCTGCAAAGGTTGACTCCCTTAAAATAGAGACAAATCTCTAGATGTTATAGTCACCTTAACGGTTGTGTATGCAGCTTCTATACTATTTTGTATAAATCGGGCGAGAATCGAAAGCAGAGTCTCTACTAATAGCACTAGAACTAATACAGGAAATAGTCGAAATTACCCAGTGGCGTTGGTGGTAAAAACTCCAAAAGACTAATTGTTGCGCAATCCCGACCAAGACATTTTATCTTGAATAAATGCAGTACAATTTACTGCGTAAAAACATCCCGTCAATGGTGTGTGTTGAAATCAGAAATAATTATACAGTTTGCAAATAGTACATTTTGTTTCAAATGATTGAGATGAAACTCTCACGTTTCTTTTGTGTTTTGTTTTTCTTCAGGGATCATGTTATATCAACTCTGAAACAAAATGTACAAAAAGAGACGAAACGAGCAAAGAAGAACTGGATAGAAAGGCGGCGTCAAGAACCAAGACATGCCTAAGTGGTAAAACACCAAGTAAACTTATCAGTTGGTGAAAGGCCTTACAAAGAGAAACGTCTATCACGATACAACGATACAAAGTAAGCCAGGAAATACCTTACTGAAGAAAAAGTAATTTTCATTAAATGGACTGTTCTAAGCTCTACAGTCACAAGCTGATGGAGATCCGGTAATATTTGAGTGCCACAAAATTCAGATGAGGATTGCTGCTCAATCCTTTGCGAAGCAGCCATAAAGACACTGAAGGAGGGAAAGTTGGCGAGAGATGATAACATACCAGCAGAACTAGTTCAAGCTGGAGGAGAAACCATGTTCGATATGACGTCAGTTTGTAACATGGAAAAAAAGGCAAAATGCCTACCCATTGACATAATCAGTGGTGACTGCACTCCCAAAGAAAAGAATCTTACAGCAATGCCAAAACTATCGAACAATCAGTCTCATTAGTCATCAAAACAAGGTAATCCTCAACAGTCAGGTCTCAGACAGAAGTGATCATCACTGAAGAACAAGCGGATTCCCGAGCAGAAAGAAGTACTAATTAGCAAATATTCTGTCTCAGATTTCTGAGCGAGAAACACTTTCAGCACCAGCAATATCTCTATCCATATCTCTCATCATATACTCCAAAAAATCATGTAGAAGATACCAGAAACTCTGTAGAAGGTACAATGAAAATACATTTGAAGATACCTTGGAATGCCACAAATACGAAGCATTAGCTTCCCGAAGCACCGAAAGTAGAAGAACTGAGGAACAAACAATGACAAAACAAACGTCATGTATGAAACTACTACGCGCGAACAAACAACTGCAAGAGAGGAATTGCTTTGGAAAACTGGGTAGAAGGGGGTGGTTAAAGCAACTTGAAAAAATATAACATGATTCTATACCTGACCCCTTTTGTTGAGCGACAATACAATAAGAAGGGGACTGGTGTGCAGGAAAGCAAACAGGTTGTCACAAAATTTATCTCTTACAAAAGATGTCGGAAAACCTAAGTAAATAAGTGAACTCAGGAACTGATACAGTCAGATCCCCAAGTCCTCATCATCAAAGTGAAAGACAGACAAATACAATTAAACAGCCAAAAAAAGAACAGATAGCAAGGAGATTTGGCAGCCCTTTCCCATAAGCTATATCAAAAAAGGTAAGAGAAAAATCCAGGGAGTGCCACAATTACAAATCACAGCCCTTCCCAGACACCAAGAGGAAGAGGAAGCAAACAAAATCAAACAAGCGCAAATCTAACAAACGTACGAAAAGCACTAAAATTTGCTCTCTCTTCCCCAAGCGAGGTAATTGCAATGCTAAGCCGCTTTAAGGTCTTTCAGTCGGACATGTGCAATATAAAACGAAAATAAAATAAAAACACACACACACACACACACACACACACACACACACAAAACAAAGTTCGATTGGGTTCAAGTACCACAATACCGCGAAAGACTTTTTGTTATATACCCGCTGTTTTTCATTATCCATTGGAGGCGGGACATTGGTGACACTGCCAGATCATGTAGTCTAGGCATAAGCTTCTTAATGGCGGATGTTGAATGAAAGTTAGCAAACAGTCAGAGTGCGAAATACACTTGTTAGCCATCTATTTTAGCCATCTATTTTTGTTATTGCAATCAAACACCACAGCAATACAAAACAGACAGGCAAATAATTAAAAGATATGTGCACCTAAAGACCTACTGTCCAACACAAAATAATAATTGTCTTACCTACAAGTGCCAGTAGATCTGATATACTGTAGAAAAATGTATGAAGCATGGAGTTATCTGATCCTAGCCTCATGACAAATGTGATTCGGCCGGAATTATCTGTTACACCAACTGGGAAACGAAAATAATTATCAGATCCTTCTAGATAAGTTAATGCATACGCGTCCGCAGGAATATCTTCGTCTAGCTTAACACTACCTTTCACTTCTATTTTTATCTCATCCGCTTGTTTGAGCAAGCGGTCAGGTGACTGACTCTTTGGTAGTTCTATTAATCCAATCTTAGTCTTCTCACTCATCACTTGTTCAATTCTGAATTTTTCAGCACAAACTATACAGAAAACAACTTGGTTGGTATCAACTTTCTGCTGGTGTTCAGCAAATATCAGTATTTTGCACATCTGTTTTTTACCCAGAAGAACTTCCATCTCGTTTCGAAGATTTGTTGTTGTGCTCTGGGATTCGTAGGTTTTCTGGCTAACACTTGCTATTAAAGTTCTGTAAACGAGAAGCAGTTGTAGATCAAACTTGATTAAATATGACAATGACATGTTAAAAGGAAACTGCGAGATAACTTATTTAGGACAACATGAGTAAGATATATATTCTAAGAAAATTTGTTTATGAGTATTCAAACCCTAAGCAGATTTCAAGCTTCATTAATTGTAAGGTCCGCATATAGCTTCCTCTTATCATTGGAACAACACAATCAAGTTATCAAAAATTATTATGGAGATATCCAGGAAATTCCACAATCACGGAACACAACTATTCTAAGGAACTGAATGGGATTTTATTCACATATAACAGCACCATTTCATCGTAAACAGAACCAACAAATGAAAAGAAACTGCAATAGAAATACCACCTTGGAACGGTCAATAGCTCAGCTGCTTGGTATTGCTTAAGTTTGACCACAGTCTACGTTGTACGCATGAAGAAAGTCAGCATCATTGGGTATCCAAAGTGCGTTTAGTGAATATTCTGGTAACACAGCGTGAATACTCAGACTGATATGAATCGTCGCTGTGCGCACATGTCCGAAGGTACGTTTTCTGACGTTGCGGCTCATTTTATGTTCCGCTAAATTCACAGCATTTATATTCTCGTCTATTGTAAGAGTAGCATCTTGCAGCTTGGACAATGGTGATATTAAGAGAAGAGCAAAAGAACAGACATTCTTCCTTGGCCTACACGTTTGATTCATCTTATTTCTTGGTTTTATTATTGTTTAAAAGGCCAGCTATTCGTTCAAAATGAAGGTAACACATTGCTAACTGATTCATGCAGTTAATTATGACATACGATTAAGATACATGATATAAGAAAGAAAACCCCGACTACATTATTTAGTATATATTGCCAACACATAGCACATTAAATGATAACCGATAATGACTTATTAAGCAACTCTGTCACCATTCTTTTGCCTACATTCTGAAAAGGGGTACATTCTGAAAGAAACAAATCTCTTTTGGTGCCAATTCTTTCGTTTAGAGTAGACCCCTTTTCAGACTGGCCTTAGTCTGCAGTTCAGCAAAAGTCACAAAAGTTTTCTACCTCGTAAAACAATGGCGGACAAAATTACCATATGTATCGTTTGCTTATAATAATATTTATTAAAATTAGTAGTAAATAGTAGCAGAAATAATATCTACTCACCCTCCGTCTTTTGATGGCACTGTGTAACAGTTCTCTCCTGACAATTTTACCACTGAGTCATCATTTATTTCTAAATTCTCGTTCGTATATTTTAGCACGAGTATTTTTGTGTCAGATTGCTTAAGAAAGTCAAATGGGATTTTTATTGCAATGTTTCCGTCAGAACCAACGCTAGTTCCGTCAATCTCGACGGCATTTGATGTCGATTTGATCAGCTGGAAAACGTCGGGGCATATATCACGATACTGACGTTCGCGTGGTCTGTCTGCTGGTTGAATCTGAAAGAAAAATGTTGATAAAAGACTCGTATAGACAGTTATAAAACAATCATGCTTTAGTAATACTAGTATGCTATTTTACTAGAAACATTTTCTTGAAACAACAAATATCAGGTATATGATCATTACAGTTTATGGATATGCTAACTATTTTCAGTTCTATCATTGCCACAAACCCAAACCATGCCTCTGAAAAATAAAATGCTAGTTTAAGGCCACCGTTTTGACTTTAATGTTGTAGCTGTACTCAAGTGGATCTGTGCTATGATATATGTGTATTACTTTAATTATTAAATATTGTATACATTTAGAACAAATTAACAAAGACTTGAACAGGTGTTACACACTGCATATGCGAGCTTTGCAAGCTCTGAATGCTATGTCCATGGCTATGGACTTAGCAATTCCTTAGCTTTTATCACAGAAAAGAGGTTTCTGGAGCTATCTGAAGAGATGAACGTCTTAAAAGTATATTAACCATAGCGTGAGAAAATCTACATTATAATAAGCACAACCAGCAGTGAGTCAAAATTATCCTGCGCATGACAGTGCAGTCTGATCAGCTCCTTCTTTGCTTATCGATACATTCTACGTTTAACATTAATTTTGTAAGTGGACAAAACAGACCCTACATAAACTGCACGATTACGAAAGCTGATCTTCGCCTTTGTTATATGTAATAAGTACTTTTTCTTATGTTGCGCTTCATACGTACCGTAAAATGCTGTTGAAGGACAGTGTATGCACTTGGTTGATATCACGCCATTTTTTGTAAGGGAGACACCGTTCGTGCCTTCTGTTGCCTTCATGTTCACATAGTCTATAGATCAACTCTAAAAAGAGGTCAACTCTAAAAGGAAAGGATTTAAGGGAGAAAAGTTATTCCTTTTAGAGTAAATTCCTTTTCTGAAGAGAGAGAGAAGGCGAACAATTTGAAAGAATTGCCTTTCCTCTGAACATGTATTAATTCCTGTCAAGCTTCATAGAGGCACATATTGTTTCGTTCGCACACACAATAACACAATAAAGTACCTTTCTGTCTGTCGCGGCTAAGTGCTGTCTCACAAACAATCCTAGACATATGAAAAGCGAAATACAATGTAGTTACCATCATTTTCACATTTGTAGGTCTTTTAATAGCGCCCGGTGAAACAGCGGCTTCTAATCTATTGTCAAAATCAGTTGTAAGCCTGCCACCATCCGGCCCTATCTCTTTGGTAACTAGAGGTCGGTCTTCTATGGCAACAAATCCCTCCATGTCACAACCATCAAATGACAGAAAGCAGCCAAAATTAAATATTTGCTGAAAGCAAATACGTTTGCTATAATTTATTGAAAACACAGCGCAGCCGCACATAATGTGGGCGATATATGACATTTAATTAAAATTGAGCTAGCGCACGGCAAAACCTTCAATAAGACTTATGCGACCAGCGAAGACTCAGATCAGCCTGCGCATCCTCACAATCTGATCAGTCTTCGCTAATCACATGTGTCTTCTACAGCCTCCAGGCTATCAAAACGAGATAAAAGCGAACTCTTGCCATTCTGGGAGGATGTACAGGCTGATGTGAGTTGTCATGCGCTGTTTTTTTTTTGTTTTTTTTTTTTTCTTTTTTTTGTGGCAACATGCATGTAGCATGCACATGAGTTCTCAGTAGTCTTACTACTGACATTTTCCAGGCATTTTTTTTTATCTTGTATGTTCCTTTTATCGGTAGCAATCCACTGTATTGTTTGCGTTTTCTGCCTTCGGCTCTCACATTCCTTGAATTGAATTTTAATATAAATCTGAACACTTTATTCAATATGTTTTGTCCTACATTTTGCTTTGCACTGTTTGCATATGCTATTTTGTCAGCTACTTTAGTGTACGAACTTTTAGGACACTAACCTTATATTCGATAGTTTTGATTTATGTAAAGATAGAGAGATCCAAGTCGGTGCATTTAAAAGGCTGTGGTCTTACCTGAGTAGTTTCATTTCTATTTTTAGTGTGTCTTAGACGCAAAAAGTATGACTATCTTTATAAAGGTCTCGCTGACATTTTATATATACTAAAAAAGAAGTGTTGGGGTATGGCAATGTGAGAAGGGCATGTTTAAGGAAAAACATATATACTTATTCTGTTTCAGACACATTACAGTATAACTATATGTAATGTTTATTGATAAGAAAAAAAATGCTTTACATGCAAACTAATGCATGCTTTCTCATGTGAAAAGTATTACAAACGGCGTCCCATTATTCACATTGTAAAGCTGTTTTAAAGATTAAATTCAATATGGGATAACTTAGTCTAATGTATGTAGTTTGTGAGCTGAGAAGCCGATTTTTTGACAAAAGATCTTCTTGAATGTAATATTTGCAAACACAAGTGACACACCTAAGTCCAGAAACCTTGATACTGATATTATGAATAATACACAGGCACTTAGTAAAGTAGTACTGGATTTACACACAGTTATTTCAGAATGTTGCCTCAAAAATATCTTCACACATAAAATGCATAACTCTTGATAAGGCTCTTTTTCCAACAAAAAGTATGTATGTTTTCCTTATTTCTCAATGAAAACGTATGTTGTGGGTACTCATTAAAAGTGCCTCAGTGAGGCACTTCTAAAGAGTACCTACAACATATGTTATTGATGAGAAATAAGAAAACTATTCACTGAAACCCACTCTTATTTAGAGCTGGTAAAATGGATACATTTTTACTTTTACTTTTTTCATGTTCAGGGTGCTACGTGTGTGTCTCCAACAACATTTAAAGCCAGTATATATTTAAAGGGCCAACATGTATCATGCATGTGTATACAGAGGACTTTCTCTACAGCAGTCACTAAAACAACTCGAACAGCCAAAACTGATTGTTTTAGGGAGGTGGCTGATGTTTGGAGGGTTTAACCAACAGGCTTTTTCCCTGGCATCAGCCTTTTAAGCAAGCTTCTACGCTGCATCAGACTGTTAAGCAACAATTCTGATAATGCAGATATAAACATTTTATGCAAAAAAAGGTAAGAGAAAAGTCCAGGGAGTGCCACAATCACAAATTGCAGCCCTTCCCAGACACCAATAGGAAGAGGAACCCGCCAAATCCAAACAAGCACAAATCGAACAAACGTACGAAAAGCACTAAGATTAGCTCTCTCTTCCCAAAGCGAGGTAATCGCAATGCTAAAAGGATTGAAAACACGAGAACAAATGATACAAGGTAAGACATAAAACAAATCGCCTCGTAGAATAAACCACAAAGCAACAAAGAGTAAGATTAACACCAGGACTATCGCCTTAGAAGGGTCAGTAGAGTAAACCACCGAGGTGTTTAAAGCACTTTTACAGCTAGCCAACTTCACTCTGGGTCCCGATGCAACTCTTAATACAGAAAACATAAACATTCGGTTCGCATAAAGGCTCCCAACTCAGTCAATGCACCAAAGTGAAAACATAAAAATCAAATTAATCACTATAATAAACTAAGACGAGTACTCATGGCTAATTCAACTGTAGCCAGAGTAAATGGAAACCAATAGCTGAACTACGGCGGACTAAGCCAAAAACATATCGTCAAGTCCCAACCCACTGGTTACAGTTTTACGAAGAGGCCGCCATTGAGTCTGAGGCCCGAACCGCCGTCGTGCAATTAAAGAGTGAAGCATAGCCATCAACAATGACTGGGTTGACAACTAGGCATGCAGTCTGCCGCATAATATCCAGGCTATAGCCAATTCTTTTATAACGGTTAATAAGTTTTCTGAATTGCTCCGAAAAGTTAAATTTACATTTACTACATAAGAATGAGTAAAAGGTATTTCAGCATTGATTTTCTGAAAATTAGTTTTAAAATTGACGTTGAGAAGGTACAAGTACTCAATGAAATTTTGGATTTCAGCAATGAAATCAAATTAAGGGGGTAGACATTTTCAGTTAACTTTAAAACCTCTTTTAACGTAAAGCAATTTCCTTCACACTGATTCTTTTGTGAGCAGCAGCAGTACACTAGACCAGGAAAGGTTTAAATAACCCTTAGCTAACTGACAGTTTTATGCATTCTAGTTTTTTTTATTTGTTATTGTTGTTTTTTCACAGAAAATAAAGCTTAGTGTTTCCTGTGAATTATCTAATTCACATGAAATGCCAAGCTTTATTTTCTCTCAAACAATTAGAATTTTATATGCTACACTTATGCTTTGTGTTTTAAGAGTTAAGCGCCGCAAATGGTCTTTTAAGTATTAAGCTTTAAAGCAGGGGGTAAAATACTCATTGTACAAAATATTATCTATAGCACTGTATAAGTTATTTTCTGACAAATAAAAAATAAGATATAATTTAAAATACTTTTATTTCTTTAAATAAATGCATCATCTTTTGTTGTTTTATTTTTAATCTTAGTTTATTTTATTAGTTATTGGAAAACTCCATTTATAAATACGACATACATAAACTGATGTGTAAAAATTCCCACAAGAATACATGGAGCAATAATCTTATGAAACTCTCTAGTAATCCCCTACAACTAGCCAGTATTCTGGCAGATGATTCACGACCAACTAGTGGATAAAAATGCATTTGAAAAGGACTTTGTATCATTAATCTTGGCCGTTGCGGAGATTTTTTTCCGAAGAAATAAAGACCGAGGCACAATCCACGAAATTTAAGGTAATCCCGGATAAAACGGTATCTTTTTTGGTTTTATCTACAACTAGCCAGCATTCTGGAAGATGAACACACATGAGAACATTAACCCAAAATGATATAACAATTAAAGTGAGCAGCAAAGAAAGAAGAGTTGAAAGTAATAGTCAAAAGTGAATAACTTGTTAAGGTAGTTTTCAGATTCCCTCCGGATTCGTTTAGTAAATGGGGGTGATCATATCGTTTACCTTATTTTTTTATTGTCTTGCCCTCAAATAGATTCTACTATAATTTATCCTTTTATTATAAGAAGCCTTCGGCGTGGTTATCATTGTTTGGAGAGGCATAAAAACATACCAGTTAGTAATGTATTAAATGAATGGTGATAGTTTTAATTTTAATCTGTTTGTCTAAATTACTATATGGATCGCATGTAACGGAGGAGTGCATAATGTAGTGTTAAACGCTCGATAGCATGTAGCATTTTATATAAAAATCGCTATCGTGGGAGGATGTCTTTTTCCAGAATAAAATAAACGTCAAAAAGATTGCTTTTGGAAACAAAGAACACACTAAAGATAAGAACATGGGAGTCTCGGTTTTATTGCGACTCTTATAAGCCAAAATGAAGTTTGCAACACTGCTTACGCCCTCTAGCGTATACACGAGCAGAACTCCATTTTCAAAGATTCCACAATGGGCCCAATGATCCCAAAGGAAACGAAATATAATCTGCACTATGGTAAAGTCCAATTGTCGTCTAAATCTGGTTAGTAAAGTATTTCTTTCTTCTGTATTTGATGTCCCTGTGTATAACATCCCATAACATGGCACTATGGTAAAGTCCAATTTTTGTCTAAATCTGGTTAGTAAAGTAATTCTTTCGTCTGTATTTGAGGTTCCTGTGTATAACATCCCATAACATGACTACCTGATACATCCTCATCTCTCTCCAAATACATCCTCACGCCCGTTTTTAATCAGTTTATACAGTAACGGTTTCGAAGTGCTATTGTCCAGATAACATGACAACGTTGGCCCAACGTTGACATTGGGTTGTATCGTTGCCTAATGGTTATCCGTTGGCTGTCCAATGCTGGCCCAACGTTGGGCCAACCATGATATCAATCTAATGAATTATTTTGAGTAAAACAATGTCATAGTTGGCACAATAATGGGCCAACGTTATGCAAAAATACTGGAAACAAACATATTTATTTGATATGTAGTGTAAGGTTGGCCCAACGTTGGCCCAACGTTACCAACATATGCAAATCATGCGCTCCTTTGTATAATGTTGGGCCAACGTTTATTGCTGATTCTGCTAAAGTGACAAAAATGTTGCCAAAATGTGATTTCATATATCAACCGGTATGCATAATTTTGATTTCTATGTTTTAACTCCAAATTAAGTTGGTGGTGTGGATCAATAACTAAGGCTGTAAATCCAAAGAGTTAAACGTTGGATCAACGGTGTGCCAACGTTGGCCCAACATACCCGGAATAACATGACTTCATAGAGGATCTTATATGAGTGCCCATGTATTATTGAATTTATCAAATCCGTTGGAGGAAAGGATAAGATGTATAATATTTGTATCATAAAAAAAAAAATATATATCAAACAAATCGCAGGTCAGTTAATACAAGATACCAATTTAATTACCATATAAATGTACCATATGCTGTTGCATAAAGCACAAACACAGCATGAGGTAATCTTTATTACTGGCATCCTGGTCCAGCGCAAAGGTGACCAATAAAACTTGCTATATTTATTTGTAGTCCAATACCTTGGAGTAATCTTGTTCATTATTGTTACCGTCTACCAAAGGTTTTATAACACTTTGGACTACTCATAAAGCTAACATTTATACCATTTGAGTTCTGACTCTCTGACTGAATGCAACAATAAAGGGCTGAAGATATGATTTAAAGAATAAGGATTAAGATTTTTAAACATGTGAGTATAATTATATCATATATACGTTTCTTATTTAGGCAAAAATAATGAGCTGCATGCGGCGGATATGAAAACCTCATCAGACTGTGCGGTTCGGCAGGCTGATCTGAGTCTATGTTGGATGCTCATGGGGCATTGCATGTTTTGCTGTGCTCTGGCTCATTTGTGATTTTGACATTCTTACAGCACAAATATTGTTTTACTAGAGTAATGGGTTCAAAACACGCTCACGGAAAACAGTGTAGACTCTGGTCAGACTCCTCCTAGAGGACTCAGGAGAGAAAAAATCTATGTCGGTTTATAAAAAATAAATAAACCCACTGCTCTTAAGCAAAATACTGTTTTACAGTCATAAAATGTAGTACTATGCTGTAAGAATGCCAAACTCACAAATGAGCCAGAGTACAGCAAAACCTACAATGTCACATGTGCATCTAGCAAAGACTCAGGCCAGCATTAACTGCACAGTAATATGAGGGTTTCATATCCGCCTCATACAATTCATTATTGCTGCCTAAATTAGAAACGAATATATAATATAATTATTCTCACAGGTTGATTTGCTGTCGGAACAGCCCCTTTTCACTGGCAATAAAACGGATGGCATCATGCATAATTTCCACGTTTGCACAACGTTAAAATTGTGCAGGACTAACGTTGGTCCAACGTTATAATCAACAGACGTACGTTGGACCAACGTTGAATGTTTACGTTGGGCCAACGAAATGGACAACCATTATTCAACGTTGGCCCAATGTTACCATGCTATCAGGGTGCACAGTTGCGTGGGCGATGTGCACGCAGTACGTATATTTGTTTATGGATGATAGGCTTTGATGGTGAGTTTTAGATTTAACCTTTAATTTGAGTTCCGTTTTATGACTTTGCATTTCAATGTATATAAACTATTCTTTTATCGATTGAAACTTTATTGATATTCATGGCTTTCAAGTAGAGGCATGTGAAGTACGAACAACTCTCGGAAGTTGAACATAGATTATATATGCTGAAGAACAGTACTGGCTGAGTCTGCAGCTGGACATTGATAGAGACCAGCCTACTGGATGAATAAGGAGAACAGCATGGACTGTCTCTGTTAGCTGCGCTTTAGTACAGACCAGCGTACAGGCTGAGCTATTATTATATTGATAAACTGGTCGACAATACTGACCATGTGATTATTTTAGATACAAGTTAACTATAGGATATAAGAGTACTAGCAATTATTTTCAAATCCTTTGTTTTGCAATTTATCGGTCAGGAAGCCCAAAGAAAATTTAAAATTGTATATATATACAATATCATATTCTCTGAATATCAATATTTAAACGGCCAGGAAGCCAAAAGGAAAATTTCTATATGGTGTACAACATTTATTCTTTTAGTCAGCTCATATTTGTTGCTTATTCTTTTAGTCGGCTCATATTGTTGCGGTAAGTTTGAGTATGTGTGGGCTGAGAGCCGTATTCTATTTGACAAGCTGATAGTTAATAGTACTAATTCCTATTTTATGTTTTTCTTACTTCACATGCCTCTACTTGGAGGCCATGAATATCAATAAATCTTCAGTCGATAAAAGAACAGTTTACATACATTGAAATGCCAAGTCATAAAACGGAACTCAAATTTAAGGTTAAGTCTAAAAATCAACATCAAAGCCTGCCATCCATAAACAAACACACGTACTGCGTGCACATCACCTATACAACTGTGAAATAGCGCTTCGAAACTGTTACCGCATTGCCTGATCAAAAACAGACGCGAGGGCATGAGGTTAAATAGAGAGAGATGGGGATGTATCAGGTATCCTTTTTGACTTTTATGTTTATATACAGGACCTCAAATACAGAAATAATGAAACACTTTACTCACCAGATTTAGACGACGATTGAAAGTATTCTGGAAAACAGAAAACACAGAGCAACTGTTATAGCTGCAACTGCATCCTCCTAAGATAGCGATTTTAACCCATTTATGCCTGATGTCCCATAAAAGGGACATTGGCAAACGGTGTAGACCCAGATCAGACGCCGCAGCGTCTGATCAGGGTCTACACTGTTTTCATTCATTTCAAATAAATTCTACAAAACATGACAATGATAAAAACTAACCAGACGCCCCTTATATAGGAAATGGACGTGTCCAAAGGGTTAAGTTAGAAGAGTCAACTAAGCATAAATGGGTTTACAAGTGCTAAAATTGAATCGGGCATTTAATATTACATCATTCCTCCGGGTACATGCGTCCCGCATAGTAATTTAAGTAAAACATATTAAAGCTAAAACTCTCACCATTTTTGAAACATTACTCCCTGGTATGTTTTTATGCCTCTCCATACAATGATAACCATGCCTATGGCTTCTTAGAATGAAAGGGAAACATGTTATGGAATCAAACTAAAGACAAGACGTAAAAACTAAGATACACGATATAATCACCCCATTTCTAAAGGAATCCAGAGGGAGTCTGCAAACAACTTTAACAAGTTATTCACTTTTGACGATTACTTTCAACTCTTCTTTGTCCACTCTAATTGTTACATCTTTTTGGATAACTGCTCTCAAGTGTGTTTGTCTGCGAGAACACTGGCTAGTTGTAGATAAAAAAAAAGGTACGGTTTTATCCGGGATGACCTTTAATTTCGTAGTCTGTGCCTCGGTCTTTGTTTCCTCGGTAAAAAATTCTCAGCAACGGCCAGTTTTTGATACAAAGTCATTTTCAAATGCATTTTCATCCACCAGTAGGTCATGAATTTTATGAAAAAAAAAAAAAAAAAAAAAAAACCTTCTGGTAATAATGTTTTCTTGTCGTATGGCCGAACCTGCACAACATTTTTCTCTCGAGTGTTTGACAATTTCGCCAAATTGTATGTATCAGATGAAGATTTGGCAGATAGAAGAATGTATGCAGATCCGGATAGGCTACTTTTGATGTTCGAGCAACTTATCCATATATTTTAAGTAAATGATTTTTTTTCTACCCACCGGCAAACGTGGTTCTTCAAATGGTGGCGAATTCTATGAAAAATACCGAAATCCGTGTTACTAGACCGATAATCCGGCTTTACAACCGGTTATCCGGCGTTACGGTAGGACGCGGTGTCCTTATTCTGAACTGAATGCATCTCAATGAAAAACAGCATCAATATTGGTCTTTATGAGGACGGTCTTCTGAGATATTGGATCCTTTTAAATTAAGACAGTGTGTCAAGCAAATAATACATTCTTCCGATCATGATAAATTCACTGCTCTATAAATAACGGCAAGATCATCAAACACGTATTATTTAATAGACAGATACCAAAATAGTGTCAAAATTATAAGTACAATGTCATGAGAAATAATGGAAATCGTTTACAAACACTGACATTTTCTACAGTCACTGCGAATTTAATTTATACCATTATTTGAAAAATGAAATAAGTATAGCAAACAAATAGTAAAGATTAAAAAAAACAAATTTGTTTAAACTTATAAATTTATAATATTTATTTGTCTTAATCGAATGTTTTGACTGATTATACGCATGCCCTTTGTAAAATAGCTTTGTAATAACATGTCTAATATATGTGAAACCCTATATAATTAATTTGCTAACCTCATACTTTCCTGTCTTTGCAAGCCACGTTTCTCCAACTTTAACTTTAATAAAAAGTTTCACTTTTAACTCGTCGTAAGTTTTTGTCAACGGACAGTGCATTGTTATACCAGCCCAACTTTTAGGTGAAGGTCCTGTCCTGATAAATATATCAGAAATCAGCTTTTGGTTTTCTCGCAGACATATCTCCTCCAAATACGATTTTCTGTGTTCGTTGGGACATTGAACAATAATAGACTTGGCGATATCGAGCCACTTGAACGGCTGGCAAGAGGTACGTATTAAGGAGGCATTGTGGATTTTTAGAGGCGCCAGTGAGGATTCGGCAACGTCATCTGGGATTGACCTGTAAACCAACGATCATATAAATGGGCCATGTCAAGCGAAAAGGTGTCTTTGAATACGCGCAAAATGCACAGATTCAGATTTATACCACGCATACGCAGTCATCCAGGCATTTACTCTCCACTGTTACAGTACATAGTGTCGAATAATTCTGCTAGCGGATAGCGAAGCCCTGATCATACTGCACAGATCGCATCTGATCTGGGTCTTCGCTGTCCGCATATGCACGGACACGTTTTCGTATGGTGTGGCCCATTAAAGTAATATATGATGACTGACATACAATATTCTATATCTTAAATCTCGTGTTTGCTGTCTGTAACTCTGTGTTTATAGTGTGCAACCAATTTCGCCTTTGTACTTCTCTTTTGCAACCGGTGCATGATATAGTTAAATAACGTTTTTAGATTTAAAGAGGTAAAATAACAATCTTAACGGTTGCCTTTAGAAACAAAGAACACATTACAGATCGAAAATGGGTAGCTTTGAACCCATTCTGGAATGTGGTCTTCTTTTCAAGGAAATAACTTGCTCCCTGGGAAGAAGTTGTTTCCTTTTAGAGTAGATCCTTTTCAGATGGTTTTGGAGTGCAAGAAAGCAATCAGGCAGTCAGCAAAGTTGTGTCCCGTGCAACAAAGGGAGGGAAAATTACCAAGTGTATCTGAACAAAAAAGGTAAAAGAAAAGTCCAGGGAGTGCCACAATCACAAACCGCAGCCCTTCTCAGACACCAAGAGGAAGAGGAAACCAACAAGTCCAAACAAACACAAATCGAACAAACGTACGAAAAGCACTAAGATTAGCTCTCTCTTCCTCAAGCGAGGTAACCGCAATGCTAAAAGGACTGAAAAACACAAGAACAAAATGACACAAGGTAAGACATAAAACAAAACGCCTCGTAGAATAAACCACAAAGCAACAAAGAGTAAGATACTCATATTAAGAATCACATGATGCACAACGCACGAAAACGGGCCTTACGCAAGTTTGGAACAACGTAGGTCCAGATCAGCCTGCGCATCTGTGCAGTCTAATCTGTTTTTATACCCCGCCACACAATAGTGGCGGGGTATTATTGTTTCACGTTGGACGTCCGTGTGTCTGTCTGTCTGTCCGTCCGTCCGTCCGTCGTACGTCCGTCCGTCCGTTTTTCGTTTCCGGATGATAACTTGAGTAAACATCAGTGGATTTTCACCAAACTTGGTATGTGCATTGATATTGTAAAGATCAGGTTTGGGATTGCTAATGGGCAAATTTCGTCAAAGTTTTACGGAGTTATCTGCCCGAGACACGTTCATATTTTCGTTTCCGGACGATAACTTGAGTAAATAACAAGGGATTTTCACCACACTTGCTATATGCAGTGACATTAAGGAGATCTGGTTGAGATTGCTAATGGGCAAATTTCGTCAAATTTTTACGGAGTTATCTGCCCGAGACACGCTCATATTTTCGTTGCCGGACGATAACTTGAGTAAATAAGAAGGGATTTTCATCAAATATGCTATATACATGGACATTAAGGAGATCTGGTTTGGGATTGCTAATGGGCAAATTTCGAAAAAGTTTTACGGAGTTATCTGCCCGAGACACGCCCATATGTTTGTTTCCGAACGATAACTTTAGTAAATAACAAGGTATTTTAACCAAACTTGCTATATATATATTGACATTAAGGAGATCTGGTTTGGAATTGCTAATGGGCAAATTTCGTCAATTTTTTACGGAGTTACCTGCTCGAGACACGCCCATATTTTCGTTTCTGGGTGATAACTTGAGTAAATAACAAGGCCTTTAAACCAAACTTGCTATATGAATTGATATTATCAAGATCTGGTTTAGGATTGTTATCTGTCCGATGATATTATCAAGATATGGTTTAAGATTGTTATCTGTCCCTCCGTCATTTTCTTTCCAGACATTTTCGCAACGATAACTTTAATACATAAACAAATAATTGCTATGGCGGGGTATTATGCTTGCGGTGCTTTTATTTTTTTCTGCTCGTCCGCATATACTACAGTATCTATAGCTATATTCTCTGATATTCAATAACAGTTAATTGGTCACTGGTTCTCTCCCACTTGCAGATAAGGAGAATATGCAGAATTACATGAGATGAAAAACGAGCATAGGCATAATGGTCATCTGCGTAAGATTAATGTACTTGCAATAAAGAGAGATCGTCTAACATATAATATTTTCCTCCTTAATCATAGGGGCTGTTCTTAAAGGAAAGAATTTGCTCCACTGGGGTAGGGGGGGGGGTGGGGGTGGCGTATGAGTGAGATATTTTTTGGATAGATATTTCCTGGATGCGCGTAAAATTAAATTGGTACTAAATCCATTTCGGCATCGCCACTTAAAGAGAGAGTAATTTCGAAGTTAACCAGACTACAAGTTGTGTAATTCTTATCACTAGTAGTAGTTGTTGTACTTACGACTTTGATGAAAGAAATTCTTTCGCGTAAGATTCCTGGTCAAACTTCTCATCTTCGCCGCCGGTCTGACCTGAAGTTCCGCCGCTGGCCTGAAATACGTAGCGGTTTAATCTCGGTGTCAGGTACTCATAGTTCTCTGTTCTAGAACGAAATAAATTACAGTTTAGCAACGGGTTATCCATCAGAGCTTGAACAAGCATATGTCTGCGTGGACATCCCTCTAAAATGATTTCAGAGGAATAGATACATTTCAGGTGAGGCAAATCTGTCAAAATAGTTAAGTGTCTCTACTGAAAACGGATCTATTAAAAAAAGAATCTGGTTTGCTCCACTATCATGAAAGTAGCTTGGTGCTAGAATAGGAGGTCTCAAAAGTAGTCTTGTTGTAAAAGGTATATTGGAAATCAGTCTCCTTAAAATACATCATGAAACACTTTGGTATCAAATTTATTGGAATTAGCCAGAATTTCAGCTAACTGTGATAACCATTTCTGCCTGGTAGACCAAAACAAATGCATATACAAACAGTGTAGATCCAAATAAGACGAATCGTCTCATCAGGATAAAGACTGTTTACCATTCGGTTCTAGATTTTAGACTGACATCCCTATTTGCAACAAGGGCTGTGTCCAAACTGAAAGGCGGAAACGTCCACTGCAGAAACTCAGGACAGAAAAAGGTTTAAAGCTAAAATGTACATGTAGAAACTGAAATTAACAGTAAACAAAACTGTTAGAAAAAGAGCTGTAGTATTTATCTTTAGTCTTATCTAACTGATTAATCAGTGCCCTGAAGCTTGTTCAAATATCAAGCTAAAAATATTTATTTGTTTCATATCATTACTAATCCAAAGAATGTCTGGTTGCATGCAACAGATAATCATGTTCTTCTAGAGGATGTTCAAGATTCAGAGTCGTAGGCAGACAAACGTGGGGTTATGTATTATAGAAGGACAAATGGCAGTCTCAGTTACAAAAGTAATTAAAAAAACAAACACTGAAAGTAGTGAAAGCGCCTGCAGATCAACAAACACATCTCTACCAAGGTTCAAAAGTCAATAATATGCTAGGACCGATAACCAAATCCTTTGATTACTTGGACAAGAATTCCTACATCAGACTGTACAAAGCAATCGTTGGACCTCAACTAGATTGTTAACACAGTGTGGTGTCCTTATTCACGTAAAGATATTGAAACGTATTGGAGCTGTCAGAAAGATTTACAAGATTAATACCAGGACTGAAAGAAATGAGTTACCATGATAGGCTGAAACATTTAAAATTTCCAAGTTTAGCTCACAGAGGTAGGAGAGGTGACATTATTCAGTGTTTCAAAATCATAAGAGGACTAGACAGTATTTTTTGTGAAAGATGTTCTACTTTTGCCGAATCAAGAACTCGAGGACATTGTTATGAGTTGATCAAATCAGTTTCAGGCTCTGAAGCGTTTCCCAACATCTTATAACAGACTGGAACAGCTTGGCAAATAAATTGTTACTGCCAAGACATTGAACAGTTTCAAACACGAGTTGATAGGTTTTGGAACAATGAAAATATGTACAGTTTCTGGGATGTCTTATCTCAAAATCATTTTTGAGGTTCTAGTAACCAAGCTATAAGAGCTGTCACCCACACCTGTTAATCATACATCACAAGAAAACAAAAATATAGTCACACAAGAATATTTGATGAAAGTTAGCTTTAAAATGTTTAAATGCCTTACATATGAGACTACCAACGATTCTAAGACATATTCTACGGTAATATCTCTGAAGTTGATTGCTAAAAGAGCTTTAATGCAACAAACAGAGTGGATAACTGTTCGAGTGAATACACTAATGTACAATCCATTTATCTGCATAGACATAAACATAATTTCACTCTACGAATACATACCGTGCTTTGACACCCCTTTGAACAAGCTCGAGGGCAAAAAGAATCCACTGACGTAAAAATGGCACTATCATTGGTTCCATCTGTTCACTGAAATAAGAATGAGCCGCAACGTGAGAAAACGTACCTTCTGACGTGCACCCAACGAAAACTCAAATCACCATGCGCTGCACAGTCTGATCAGAGTCGTCGTTGTCCGTATGAAGAAACTCTGCATCCTTGTCTATTCGAAATGATTCTGGTCAGACTGTGCGAATGCACAGGCGGCTCTGAATCATCGATGGACGTCCATGTCCGAGGGTACGTTTTATGACGTTGCGGTCTGATTGGGTAATCGATGTTTTTTTTTATTATTATTATTATTTTAACGGTTCTTTGTGGATGATGTTATTGTATGCGGATTAGGAATAAAAGTCAAGTTAATGCAATACACCAGCTGGCATTCTTATTAAATTTATTGAATTTAACATTCATTGAAGTATGAACAACATCGGGTCACGGGCAAAGTAAGTGAACCTCGAAGGGGTTCATGTAAACATTGCTCGCGGCCCAGTGTAGTTCATACTCCAATGAAAGTTAAATAAGTAACCTTTATTACTTATACTTGTATTATTTTTCATCCATTATTTGACGAAAAAATCTGGTTCGAGGGCTAAAATTAAAACAAAACAATTACATGCAGTTTTCTTATGAACGGCGGAACAGCGTCGTTGACGTCATAATTTCGCCATCGTCCAATCATACTGAAGGGAATCATAGTTAATTTGACATCACTTAATGATGACTAATGATCATGTGATAACACGTGAGTCAATGTATTCATTGAAGTATGAACAACAATAGTTAACTATATAGGGTTTTTCTGTAAATATACTGAGAGTGTAAATATACGCAAATACCAAATATGAAAATGTATTAAGGTACAAGAGCGAGGATTCTTACAAGGAAATTCAAAACTGTTAAAATATATATAAAATGATAACAATATAGATAACAATAGTTTTCTTTTGTGTTTTAAATTGGAAGTACTAGCTATGCTAACATGTCATAAGATCTTACACTTATTAAAACGTTTATAGTATTTGTTTATTTGTGCTGAAATTTCACGGCCCAGTCAACCCAGTGTGGTCATGTCGAGCGCGGCCAGTTTACCAAACCACACTTTTACTGGGCAGGCCTAACTTTTATTATCTAAGCGGTTAAACAGTATTGTGCACATTCTTTCGCCAAATAATAGTTTACACCAAGATGAAGAGCAAAGCAACCGTGGCAGACAGTACACAAACCAAAAGAAAAGCAAAAAACAAAGAAAAGTGATCACAATGATAGACAGGGTCCACTTAACACAACAATAAGACAATGAGTAGGACAAAACATGAAATAGAAATCCAAAATAGTGAGCAACCGCAAGGCAACACAAAGAACACACAACACCAGAGCCACCGCCTTGGAACGGTCAGGAGCAAAAATATCGGGGTTCAATCGATTTTTACTTGTACCTTATCTACGCCATTAGTTCATATGTTGCACAATTACAAAATGATTGTTCAGCTCGCACAAAGGCTCCCTAATCCAATCAGTAAAACTTTACAGATAAACCTTGTAAATCAAATTAAATAACTGTGATGAAATATTGATGAGGGCTAGTGGCAGTCACCTCAGACACTGACAGTCAGAGCTAAAGTAAACCCCCAGTTGAACCACGGTGGGCCCGAACAAAAATAAAGCATCAGAAATTAGAAATAAATTTTCAGCAAGGAACGAGTTATCTATGACAATAGGTTAATCTAAAATACTTACGCCACTTCAAGAAATTCTCCTGGCTCAACCAGGGCTCTTGACATTCTCAGACATGACTCTGCAAAACACTCAAATCCTCTAAAAATAATGATAAAACATTCAGTAAAATAAATGTTCACTTCAGCCAACACCCGCTAATGAAAAATACACCAAAAGAAGGGACGCTAAATCCGTTTAAAATAATCAAATCAATATAATTTGACATTAAATATATATACAAATCAAAGTCTCTTTTAACAGTAAGAGGCAGCGTGACAGCATATTGATGACCTAAACAAATCTTTGACTACGGACTGACAAGACAGGCGTAAAGTGGGGTTAGCCCCACAGTACAAGTTTGTGTTCTGTTTCCGAATGCTACTTCTTTCTATCCTTTCCTATATATTTCCAACGCCACAATGTCTTAGAAACTAACTGGAACACTACAACTGATAAACTCACCCCTCCCACACAAGTAGATACAAACACATAAAGCGATAAGCACAAATATTAAGAGAACGGTTGTTATTTTATCTGATCAAACTAGTTCTGGAGGTTCTGATCATCCTAGTAATGTTTGCTACTGAGCTGCTACAATTTATGTACATGTATTTATCTAAAAATTCTTATTCCTACCTAAGTTGTACTTCCGCTGCAGCATACATACAAAGGCCAACTTGTATTACAGTGGGAACCAGATCCATCAAGGCCCGCATATATATTGGTATCTGGTCGGAGTTTAACAATCTGTAAGAATAATTGTACAATGTTACATGGGCTGCGCCAAGCCAAAATGTGTCTTTGAGCATGCATAGACTGCATAGATTCAAGCTTCATCCCATGCATGCGCAAAGTCTCATCTGGGCATTTGCTCTTTATTGATGCTTTTTATAGTGGCCAATGATTCTGTTAGCGGACAGCAAAGGCCCTGATCAGACTGCGTGGATAAGCAGGCTGATATGGGCCTTCGCTGTCCGCCTATGCTCGAAGAAATATTTATCCATATTTGTATTCTGAACCAAACTACACGAAATCGACTGAAAAGAGATGTAGCACCGTTTATGTAGAGTGGCACCGTTTATGAAGTGCGGCTCTGAAGCTGTGGGCGCATTTGTGGCAAATACTACCAACACCTTTTAAAAACTAAGCTTCGAGTTATTACTTGGTCGCCGTATAAAAGTCGCAAATGACTGCCTTCAGTTATCAAATAGAACAATACACTGTACAATATTAAGAGGGAAGATTTGTCTCACACAATATCAAAAGACTCTTTGTATCCTTTATGCCAAAAGAGGATCCTCGGCTTTAAGGATTAGTCTAGTTGTGAGACGCCTGACTAGGAGATCAGCGTGTTCTTTTTTTTTTTTTTTTTTTTTTTTTTTTTTTTTTTTCACCGAAGTAGGTTGTTGTACCCAAAAGGTGCATTGCGAAGACCATATCTTTAAAGTCTTTTTATCCAGCTTATTAGGTATTCGCGACATTTATATCCAGTTTAGTCATTTTGTATCCAGATCACTAGGTATTCACGGCATTTATGCAAAGTTAAGGCATTTTGTAAACATATTTTATTCATTTCACACCCTCAGACACAGCAAACCTAATCAAATGCTTTGAGCTTACTCTTACCATATGAGCAACGTCATGAACCTGTTTTCGGAATTTCCAACCAGGTAAGAATCAAATGGGTCTATTCAGCTACAGAAGTTGGTTGGACTAATCGAATTGCAAAAAAAGAGATACAATATCTGAGCGGCAAATCATACAAAAAATGCTGATCAGTCTTCGCAAGCTGATCTGCTTATTTGATATTCGTATATGACATAATCCAGTTTTCTCTTGATGCAGTTCATTTGATACCTTAGTACGAAATGACCAAAGTGGATTCAAAAAGACTACTTAATTGAAATATATACGAAAAGACTAAAATAATCTAGTACGAACCGTGTTAATACGGTGCATTGCTTTCGCATGAAGTATTTCAGTGCTACCTATCAGCGACACAATTTGAGCTAGGTCGTGCGAAGCTGTGTCTTATGCAATATGCGAACAACAAAGGCGCAGATCAGCCTGCACATCCGCGCAGAATCCAATGAAATCAAATCGCTCACCTTGTCAAAGATACCAAATGTGCGAGTAGAAGGTGTTGGATCCCTAAACGTGGAAACTTCGACAAACGGGCAATGCCATGCAAACATGTCTTATGTCCTATGCGAACAACAAATGAACAGATCAACCTGCACATCGCAGTCTGGGCCCGGTTGTTCAAAGCGTCGTTAGCTTAACGAGCTCGTTAAGGGTCATTTCGTTAACTGCTTTAGCAGATTCAATATACAATATTCTGAAATTTTTTGCTGAAAAAATGTGAGTAGCTTTTGCACTGCAAAAGCTACTCACATTTTTTCAGCAAAAAATTTCAGCATATTTGTGTATCACTCGATTTAAATTTTAACGAATCGTTAACTAACGACATCGTTAGCTTTGAACAACTGGGCCCTGATCTATGCCTTTATAATAAACAACTTAGTTGACATGATAATTCAAAGTTTCAAGATACCAGCTACATGTAGCCTCTATGGCTGCACAGACCGGTTTGCATCGTACCTGGTCGACAATCCCGGAAGACATGATTTCGCATGACGTTGCCAAAATGTAATAAGGCCCCTCTAATGCTATAATTTGTTACCACTAATGTCGGAATAACTTTGGATGAAACCATGAAGAGATGTTGGGGTAAAAATGTCATAAAATCGAATACTGGTATTTTCTTCGGTCTCAAAAACTAGAGCAAGTCGATGGCGTGCCATCGCATATCCCCGCGCCAGCGTCATCACATATCTCCACGCACATCAAAATTCCAATGCGTTACTCCTCATCCAAAGCCTAGTAGGAATTGTGTGACAATAAAAAAGGACCTATAATTTTACTATCTGACCTCTGGTGACCTCCAGATATGCCCCCGGGGCAAACTGTTTGCACCACTCTATTCTACTCTTCATTACCTTTGATTTGATATGCATCATGACTGTTTGTACAAAATGGATTTTGGACCCTTCAGGGGTTACATCAAAATTTTAAATGTGTTCCTTCAGTCTTCATTCATAGGGCTATTGCCTGTTAAAGTTTCGAGATTCTAGATTAAATTATCTAGGAACAATGGTGTGACATAACAGACGGACTTATGGACGGATGGACGGCCGGTCGGCCGAACGGACGGACGAGGGTATCACAATATCCCCGCTTTTTCTTCGAAAAGTGCGGGGATAAATACGCGGACAAGTATTTACCATAATTGTGTCCACAACTTCAGAGCCGGACTTCAAAAGCGGAGCCGCCGCTCTGTTCCATAGACTCGTGTAGGCAAGTGGGAAAGGAATATCAACCAAAGACGTTGATGTCATCACCTAAGCCTGTATGTTTATGGAAAATTCTAGTGACCTTTCCCGCATCTTAGTCAGCTGTACAATTAGACTGCCTCGGGACAACTATTTTCAAAGAAAATTCGGTTACCTCATGCCCCCTGTGCATGCACCGTGAATTAAATGGTTCGGTAATCGAATAGCATTCTCCTTTTTTTCATTCAATCAATCAATGAGCAGATAAAATTCATAAAACAATGTACCTACCTCTCCGTGTTATTTTTTGTAGAGTGTTTATCATCTACAACTTCGGAGCCGCATGTGACGCGGAAGTTCCCTTTTCGGCGCCACCGGTTCCGAATATGGCGCGCACCCACCGTGAATATATGTTTTTTGTTTGGTTTTAATAATTTACTCTAAAAATTATTTTTTAAATAAAATGAAAATCATATTGATAGTAAAGTAGCGAGCGTAATGCTCGGTTCCTTCACTTCCAAACGCACGCAGATTTTTTAGATTGTTGTAGTGTTTCTATTTTTTCTCGTCAGTATTATTTATTTATCTAAAATAAAACCAACAAACTTAAAATGACGAGTCTGTAAAATATTTATAATACAAGTGCTCTCTAGTTGTATGCAGAGCTTCACAAGTTAAGGTACTTCCTAAATTCAAATATGGTATGAGCATATGTAGCCGTTCCTCGCTACCTCCGCCACTAACCCGCGAATAACAACTTTGCATTATGTCACATGAGTCAGGTCATATTGCATTCTGATTTCGCTCTTAACTTGCTTTATATGTATCTGATATTAGGTCAAAAATGTGTCAAATTGTAGCTTATGTATAAGAAAAAATATTTCTTATGTTCCGATGAAAGGCTTGAAATAAAACAAAATTTACTTTGAACTAAATGTCTTGCTACAAAAGACGTTGCCGGCCTCGGTGGCTCAGTTGGATGCGCCGTCCGACTGGAGACCAGGAGGTCGCGGGTTCAGCCCCCGCCGAGGTCGGCAACATTATTTCGTGGAGATTGATCATGAAATATTTTCTACGGTCATTCTCTCCCTTCCGCTGATTCAAGAAGGGCAGTTGTCAGTTTCTGGCGAAAGAATGTGCACAATACTGGTTAACCGCTTAGAGGACTAAGCCTGCCCAGTAAACGTGTGGTTAGGAAAACTGACCGCGCTCGACATGACCCCATTGGGTTGACTGGGCCGTAAAACCTCAACACAAACAAAATACAAAAGACGTTATGTATAATATTTCAGTATTGGATATCCTTTTAGTGACCGCCAAAGATAACAACTCAAAGGCTGGTTTATCCCCATCGTTTTCCAGGCAAGCGAAGCGATTTACCTATACTTTTATGTCATGCCCGTGTGTAAAAATCCCACCACGCACAATAAAGCATGCGCTCGGTCGTTTTAAAACACAGTATATTTACTTACAAATGGTTCTTGTTTTCAAACATGAACAAGAATGGTGTACAGTCTGTCCAAAATAGATCAATCTGACTTCTGAAATGAAAGAATAAACTTTGACCAATGTTTAAAAGGTATGTAGATCTGCGTTGCTGCTATGTTGCACCCTATTTATATTAACCCATAAATACCTAGTAGTCTACCTCATTATCTGGATATTTTCATTTCCAATTTAAAGGGATGTCTGGTGTGTTTATATAATTATTACTTATTACACTCTTTTTGACGTTTATTATATTAGAAATCCCTGTATTTAATGCAAATGTGTTCTGTGGCGTTTGATCTGGGTCTACACTGTTTGACCGCACCCTTTTTTTGGGACAGTAGGCATAAATGGGTTCTGCAATAGGATTTTTTATGTTGCACAGGTCTTTCAGTCCTAATAGCTACAGACAACAGGCAATCTTTTCTGTCAACAGGAAATTACGTTTTGTCAAGCTAATCGAATTGGATTAAAATAATTCTTTTTAAAAATCAGAGTTTATCAAAACTTCGCAAAACCTACTTTATATGAACAGTAAATTGGGCAAGTAAAATACTTCCTTTCATAGAATGCATGACGTCATTTCATTCCAAAACAATTAAATCGGAAAATTAGATCGTTATCAAAAAGATTGGTTAATCGAGCAAGGCTGAAAACTAAACAGAAAAAAAAATATTATGTGCAAGCAGGAAAGGTGTCCTGTGTCATATGCAGGCAACGACGGTCCAGGTCAACCTGCGCTTCCACACTGTCTGATCACGGCCCTCATTATCCGATTGCTGACTGACCAAATTAATATCATAGAATGTATTTATGAAATCTTATCAGGACATTTTCTGCAGATCGCATTAGGACCTTTTTTTTTGTTGGTATTGTTAATGTTTTAATTTTGATTATGTCTGTTGATATCATAGCATTGCTTATTTTGTTTCAAAGCAAGTCGACTAAATGTTTCGTGTCAAAACTGTACATATTAAAGGCAATCAGCGTATTTTGTTAATCTTTTTTTTTTCATACGGAGAAGTTTCTGAAGAAAGCATAAGGGTCTTTTTCTTTCTTGATATATGATCAATGGTTTAATTTTGATGATGTTTGTTGATATTATAACATTGTTTATTTTGTTGCAAAGTAAGTCCAAATGTTTATGCCAAAATATACAAATTAAAAACAAACAGAATGTTTTGTTAATCTCTGTTTTTGATCTGCAGAAGTTTCTGCAAGGAGGCCTGAGCGAACTTACATTTTATGGCGACTTAGTCAATAAATTCAGAAAGATTGTTGGCAAAACTGATTTTTCGGTACAATTTAAAAAGATTGTTACCCGCTACAAAAAGATAGTTTACAACATGATTATTCTGCATGGTTGTTAACCTAATTATGTTGATAACTTTGTTTCCCTCTTTAATTGTCCAACGGTGGGACAGTCCTCAGACTAAATAACGGCTCGATCCTCAATCTGTTTCAGATTGTCGGCACCTGACTATCAATCTGTGTTCGGGCTCATCGTCGTACTTTTTATGCTTTTTTTGTGTTCTGGCTTTAGATCGCCATAGGGATATTTGCTTTCTTTTATCAGTGTTTTTGATTATATGTGTTTCACTGTGATTTTCACAGATGAGGTACAGTGTTTCCTTTAAGATTACATGTGCTCTAGTGAAGACTTAGACCAGCCTCTGCGGATGCACAGGCTGATCAGAGTCTTCACTGTCCGCCTAAAGACGCGTTGGATCCTAGGCTAACATAGAGTGTCCTACGAAGACTGATCTGAGTATTCGCTGGGCATATATGCAATCTAGTAGAAAGTGCTGCGCCCCGTCTTAAATTTTCTTCTCTCACCCGGACTACCTTCTACATGGATAATTAAAAGTGAATACTCACTGTTTCACTGATAAACTTTCTTTTGGGTTAAACAACAACAAGTCTCTTATTGTCCCCAATATCTCGCCAACTTCGTATTGGATCGCCATATAGGACTGGAACGGAAACGAAACTGCAAGCCTGGAATAAAACACCCATAATGCACCATTAAAATGCATTAGACGACCTTATAAGTTGTTTTTATTTTTTGTTTTTGATTTTTTTTCTCGGAGAAAATAAGGCTTGATATTTCAGGGGAACCGTCTGCTGTTGGCGCTTTAATGGTAATTCTGTACAAATAAAAACAGTATTTCAAAGAGGGATGATTTATTGTAAGTTTGGAATACAAAGTAAACATAGATCAACATTTTCAAATCTCAATTCATTAATCAAGCAAACTATGAAACGGATAAACAAATATGGACCGATGTAACAAAGATGAGATCAAGTGCTCACGAGCGATAAGAATCTCCTGCTTAGCATACACACCTACCTTTAAGGACTAGCTGTTGAACACCTTGGTTGACTCCAAATGGGTGGGGCGTCAGTGTGAGACTGAAGCACACAGAGCATACCACTTAATTGAACATACAGTATATTTTAATAAGTCAAATAGTAATACTTTCTGTCAAACCTTACGTTTGCAACAGCATACTAAGACACTGCCAGGGATGAAAAAACATAAATAAAATGTCAAACCATCGTTTAGTTATTTTTTCTTTTTTTCAGGCCACAAAAAAGTAAGAGAAAAGTCCAGGGAGTGCCACAATCACAAACCGCAGCTCTTCCCAGACCCCAAGAGGAAGAGGAAACCAAAAAATCTAAACAAGCACAAACCGAACAAACGTACGAAAAGCACTAAGATTAGCTCTAAATACTAAAAGGACTGAAAAACACAAGAACAAAATGACACACGGAAAGACATACAACAAATCGCCTCGTAGAATAAACCACAAAGCAACAAGGAGTAAGACTAACACTGGGACCACCGCCTTAGAACGGTCGGTAGAGCAAACCACCGGGGGTTTAAAGCACTTTTACAGCTAGCTAACTTCACCCTGGGTGCCGATGCTACTCTTAATACATAAATACATAAAAATTCGGTTCGCATAAAGGCTCCCAACTCAATCAATGCATCAAAGCGAAAACATAAAAATCAAATTAATCACTTTAATAAACAAACACGAGTACTCATGGCTAATTCTACTGTATGCCAGAGTAAATGAAAACCAATAGTTGAACCACGGCGGGCCAAGCCAAAGACATATCGTCAAGCCGTTCGTCAGCAGTTTTATATAAATATATAGGTGAACCAAGGGAGGCCTTTTATCAGAAACTGACTGTTTTTAAAAAAATAACCCAAAGCATGCAGGTATTGTTACACGCGCCGAGTTCGCCATCATGAAACGAGAAAACGAAAATTGTAAACACTGAATGCATAGACGTACAAACACTCTTCAACACTCTTGATCGCAGACAAAAATGTCCACTTTCGTGAAGCACAATCATTTGTGAATCATCTCTTACTGTTCATTATGTGGATCGTTATTTAGGAAGGCTACTATTTGGAGATAATTTTCAGCTGCTGGAGCCCGTGTAATCGCTGTTTAAAGCGAAACTAGACGAAAGTGAAAGAGAAGGGCCTTTTCACAAAAAATAAAAAAATATAAAAAATAAATAAATAAATAATAATAATAATTCGCCACATAATATGGGTAAAAAATCGTGACTTTTTAATTAAGTTTTATAATTCTTATTTTTTATTTAACTGAATAGTTGAAAACAGATTGTATGATGAAAAATAATCTTTTTTTTTTTTATTTTAATGGAACTACTTTTTTTTATCGAATGATTCCTTGTGTTAATGCTGTTAGATCACTTCCGTGAGACTGGAGAAGTTGCAACAAGAATTTGGTAACTATACACACCGATCATGTGAAATCTTTGCTTTACTAATTGATTTATTCAAACTCCAAGTCTGCGACACAGTTTCCTGATCCATGAACCATAAAGTTAAGAAATGGAATACTTTTCTTTACACGGGGATCTGTTTATAGTTTGTTTGCCCGTGCATACAAAGCGCGTATAGAAAAATTGTTTTGTACAGTGAATGAGTTCTTGCGACCGACCTGAAACGTTTCTAAATCCAGATTGTTATCGATAAATAAGCTTATTTTATCTACATAGTTTGTTTAATATGATACTGGTAGTTGTTTGTATATAAAAAGCTGTTTGATCAGTGACTTCACCCTGTAAACATAAGTGCAAATGTACAGATTGATTATGTGGATTGAATGAAATTTTTCAACGATATCGAATGTTCCCCTTGGAGTTTAGTTGTGCCCATACGAAAATCGTGCCTCTGATTGCACTGAACAGATGTGCAAACTGATATGTATATTTACTAGCTGCATGTCATAAGGGGTACTAGACTTACCAAAGCGACCAGAAACACTGGAGCGAACACGAAATACTGACTGCCAAAAAGATAAAGAAAAGTGTTTGCTTTTTTTTATATAAATATATAGCAGGTCTTTTACAGTAGTCATCATACACTATGGCTAACACAGATATTGTCCTTGTTTCTGTATGTTTTAGATATCTATTCAAGACTAGTTGCGGATATATAATTGTTTTCATCTTTTTTTTTTTTTTTTTTTTGGGGGGGGGTGGGGGGGGGGGGGGGGGGAAACTACTTAAAAACTATTTGTAAAGTTGGAGAATAGGACCTATTCAACTATGTTAACTTCCATTCAAGTTAGCCTCTATTAGTGCGTCCGCCTTAGAGTGCATCCCTCACTCTAACCATCTAGTCACCCATACACTAGTCCTCTTTTGATTATTTGTTCGATCGTTCATGCATTCCTTAGGAATGTCTCTACGGTCAGAGCCTTTGCTGTTTGCTTTAAGACACTCTTTGGATCCTCAGCAACTCTTAAAGCCCTCAGCGCAGGCTGATCTGAGACCTAGCATACATGATGTATGTCAAAAGACAGTTTTCTGCAGGAAAGCTCTCTTGTGTTGGTTTTTACTGGTGATGGTAAATTTGTACCACTATACTGAAATATCTGTGTGTAGAAGGTACTATTTTTATGTTTTGCCTTGTGTATATTAAGTCATTGCTAATAGTGTAACAAATACAGGGTGTGTCTCTTTGACGTTCAATTACTCTTTTGAAATAACTGTCTGTGAAAAAGGATATTTCTTGGTACATGTAGGAAGATAAGACTTTACTTTGGGTATATTATTTTTTGGGTGGAATATTGTAAGACAGACATTTACGGTCGTGAACTTAACCTTCAGGAAAGATAAGGAAAAAACATGTCGTACTTGTTTTTTTTATTTGTTTGTTTATTTATTTATTTATTTATTTATTTATTTATTTATTTATTATTGCAAAATATTTTAATATACATATTAAAGGCCCATTTACGTTGCTGAATCAAGAAATGTGTCAGTAACTCACTGCTTCCAGACAAATTCATGGAACCTTCCTTCACACATTTGCTTTTCTCAGTTGTGTCCGAATGGCTGACTGCTAGTCCTTAATAGGAATTGGTACATCAAATGATTTACCACTATTTTTAAAAGGAGATGTTTGTAAGCAGAAATTAAATTCCCTAGTATTGCATTGTGGCAAACTCTTTTATTTTAGAATGTCCCAGTAAAGCTACGTATTCTCGTGCTGTAGTTATTTCCATGGATGATGCGACCATTCCCCTTTTTGCTGGAAGAAAAACAGGATGTGCCATGCAGGAATATTTCGCCTTTCCATACATTTTGTTTGGTAATAGACAACACAACAGAATAGGGCTGGAAAGGGAAAAAATGTTAGAATCCACGTGATCATGATTTTATTTTAGAATGGATAGTATAAGCTGTGATACATCCCGGCACTAGCCACAAGTAATTTATCCTTAGCTGAATACTCTCTCTGATGAGACGTCTGAATTAAAGCACAGAAACTATAACAATGCGGGCCTTAAATCGTTAACAGTCATTACTCACAACAGACTATACGGAAGCATAATTAAGAGATAAAGCGTATCATGTTTTGGGTGCCAACACAAAATGCTGGAAATGAAGCATGTCAAATATTGTTTAAAGTGTGTGTTAACAAAACATTAAAAATAAAAAGCATTTCATATATAACTGTATGTAAATACCTGGTAAGTGGGGGTGGCTACCCAGCTAGCATTCTTTATAAATCGATAACGACCCGCTATAGATTATGTAGAATGCTTACAGGGTGCACTGGAAAACTTCTTTTCCTTTAGAGTAGACCCCTTTACCAACAAGGAAGCAAGAAGGAAGACACAGAGGGGGCTGCCCTTGAAAAATGATGAGAAATCTTTAAAGTTTATCCAGTCACCCACAAACAATGAATCTTACTCACTTCGAGTGGTGAAATGTTAAGTATGTTATCAAATGGTTACAGATCTTCCCAACAGCAAATAAGATGTCGTCGAAGTACATGGCCGGCTTAGTCAAAAACCTACAAACAAAAGTAAATTGGATATAATAAAGAGAAACAAATAACGTTTTCTGCACACAGTGAAGATCCAGACAAGCATACAAAGAGGCACAGTCTTGCTAGGTCTTAGTTCTTCTTTCAGGGGCATGATGTTACCCTGAACAAAGTACTTCTAAAAAGGAAAAACGGGCCTCCCTTCTGACTGGAGACTGCTCTTAAAGGATGATGAGTTCAGGTTTAAGGACGCATCATCCCATGAGGGTGCTCTTAAAGGAAGGAATGTGCTCTGAGAGCTAATACTTCCCTTAAAGAGATGTCCCCATTTTTGAACGATATCAATGGATAGAGAGACAACTATCTGTGCGCAAAAGTAGTTAAAAGTTATTTTTATAGCTTGAACAACCCTTGCATATGTAGAGATGTAATACCAGCATATCATTTGATTCTCTTCAGACATACGATTTCAGTTTATTGTACATAGATTCATTTTGATCAGTAGATATATAAGATTTTATATATGCAAAGTGTGGCGTATCAAGATGCCAACATGACAGTGCAAAGAACCAAAGAATTGTCAGTTGTTGAGCACTACTTAGGTAAATACTAACGCAAAATGTACAACCTTTCTACAACTGGCAACAAGGCATACTATTGATCGTTGAAGGAAGATGATAGAAATTAAAAATATGGCATACATAAATATGTAGATACCCAGAAAAGGCGACAATCACGGAACGCGGCCCTTCCAATAGACAAATTAAATATTTTGCAAATGTAAAAATGGAGATACCCAGGAAATAAAACAATCACGATAAAAACAATCACGGAACACGGCCCTTCCAATAGACAAATCAAATATATAGCAAATATAAATATGGAGATACCAAGAAAATGCCAGTTCATGAAACACAACCTTTCGAGTAGAGAGGTTAAATATACAGCAAATGTAAATATGGAGATATCCAGGAAATGCCATAATCACGTAACAGAACACGGTGCTTCCAATAGAGAGGTTAAACATACAGCAAATGTAAATATTAAGATACCCAGGAAAGGCCAATATCATGTAACAGAACACGGTGCTTCCAATAGGGAAGTTAAACATACAGCAAATGTAAATATTAAGATACCCAGGAAAGGCCAATATCATGTAACAGAACACGGTGCTTCCAATAGGGAAGTTAAACATACAGCAAATGTAAATATTAAGATACACAGGAAAGGCCAATATCATGTAACAGAACACGGTGCTTCCAATAGAGAGGTTAAACATACAGGAAATGTAAATATGGAGATATACAGGAAAGGCCACAATCACGTCAAAACACGGTCCTTCCAATAGAGGTTAAACATACAGCAAACGTAAATATGGAGATACCCAGGAAAGGCCAGTATCACGTAACAGAACACGGTGCTTCCAATAGACAAATTAAATATGTAGCAAAAATAAATACGGGGACACCAAGGAAATGGCACTTCACGAAATATAACCATTCCAATAGAGAGGTTAATTATAGATACCCAGGAAAGGAATCAATCTCGGAACCATGCCCTTCCAGTAGGCAAATTAAATATACAGCTAATGTAAATACGGAGGCGCCTAGGAAAGGCCACAATCACGGAACAGAACACGGTCCTTCCAATTGAGAGGTTAATATATACATGTTTATCACATACCGTCAAGTTATTCAGTGAAATAACCCATGTCATAATATTCGTAATACTCCGCTTATTGATAGCAACCAAGAGGGTGTCCGCGCTCGCCGATACAACTTTCACTTTTGAAACAGATCCTGCCCTCAATTTTGAGATGATTTTGAGATGAACGATAAATGTCAGACCGATGGAAGGGGAAGACACAACACAATCACAGTGTGAATAACACAGCTAACAGAAATATTCATGGTGGTTAAAATTCGATGTTTTCCGGTAACATATTTAGAGGCACTTTCGACATCGATGTCGTCAAACAGTCAATGAAAATAATTCACCTCCAAAAAAGCATTGGAGGATAACATGGCTTCGACACGTCAATAAATGTGTCAAATTAAATCCAAACTACACTTAAAATGTTTTATATTCTTGAAATCTGTCATTTACTTGGGTGTATCAGCACATGTAAATAAGGAGATACACAGGAAAGGCCACAATCACGGGTCAGAACACGGTGCTTCCAATAGAGAGGTTAAATATACAACAACTGTAAATATGGAAAATACCACAACGCCACAATCACTTAACACTCCCCTTACAACAGAGAGGTTTAATATACAGCAATTGTAAATATGGAGACACCAAGGAAAAGTCACAATCCCGGAACACGGCCCTTACAAAAGAGTGGTTAAATATGCTGCAAATGTAAATATGGAGATTACTAGGAAAGGTAACAGTCATGAAACACCCCCTTCAAATGGAGAGGTTAAATATACAGCAACTGTAAATATGGACATATACAAAAAATGCTACAATCACGGGACACGGCCCTTCAAAAAGAGATAATAAATATATAGCAACAGTAAATAAGGAGATACCCAGGAAATGCCACAATCACGGGACACGTTCCTTCTAACAGAGAGGTTAAATATACAGCAACAGTAAATCTGGAGATACCCAGGAAATGCCCCAATCACGGGACACGGCCCATCCAATAGAGAGGTTATATATACAGCAACTGTAAATATGGAGATATCTAGGAAATGCCATAATCACGTAACAGAACACGGTGCTTCCAATAGAGAGGTTAAACATACAGCAAATGTAAATATTAAGATACCCAGGAAAGGCCAATATCATGTAACAGAACACGGTGCTTCCAATAGGGAAGTTAAACATACAGCAAATGTAAATATTAAGATACCCAGGAAAGGCCAATATCATGTAACAGAACACGGTGCTTCCAACAGGGAAGTTAAACATACAGCAAATGTAAATATTAAGATACACAGGAAAGGCCAATATCATGTAACAGAACACGGTGCTTCCAATAGAGAGGTTAAACATACAGGAAATGTAAATATGGAGATATACAGGAAAGGCCACAATCACGTCAAAACACGGTCCTTCCAATAGAGGTTAAACATACAGCAAACGTAAATATGGAGATACCCAGGAAAGGCCAGTATCACGTAACAGAACACGGTGCTTCCAATAGACAAATTAAATATGTAGCAAAAATAAATACGGGGACACCAAGGAAATGGCACTTCACGAAATATAACCATTCCAATAGAGAGGTTAATTATAGATACCCAGGAAAGGAATCAATCTCGGAACCATGCCCTTCCAGTAGGCAAATTAAATATACAGCTAATGTAAATACGGAGGCGCCTAGGAAAGGCCACAATCACGGAACAGAACACGGTCCTTCCAATTGAGAGGTTAATATATACATGTTTATCACATACCGTCAAGTTATTCAGTGAAATAACCCATGTCATAATATTCGTAATACTCCGCTTATTGATAGCAACCAAGAGGGTGTCCGCGCTCGCCGATACAACTTTCACTTTTGAAACAGATCCTGCCCTCAATTTTGAGATGATTTTGAGATGAACGATAAATGTCAGACCGATGGAAGGGGAAGACACAACACAATCACAGTGTGAATAACACAGCTAACAGAAATATTCATGGTGGTTAAAATTCGATGTTTTCCGGTAACATATTTAGAGGCACTTTCGACATCGATGTCGTCAAACAGTCAATGAAAATAATTCACCTCCAAAAAAGCATTGGAGGATAACATGGCTTCGACACGTCAATAAATGTGTCAAATTAAATCCAAACTACACTTAAAATGTTTTATATTCTTGAAATCTGTCATTTACTTGGGTGTATCAGCACATGTAAATAAGGAGATACACAGGAAAGGCCACAATCACGGGTCAGAACACGGTGCTTCCAATAGAGAGGTTAAATATACAACAACTGTAAATATGGAAAATACCACAACGCCACAATCACTTAACACTCCCCTTACAACAGAGAGGTTTAATATACAGCAATTGTAAATATGGAGACACCAAGGAAAAGTCACAATCCCGGAACACGGCCCTTACAAAAGAGTGGTTAAATATGCTGCAAATGTAAATATGGAGATTACTAGGAAAGGTAACAGTCATGAAACACCCCCTTCAAATGGAGAGGTTAAATATACAGCAACTGTAAATATGGACATATACAAAAAATGCTACAATCACGGGACACGGCCCTTCAAAAAGAGATAATAAATATATAGCAACAGTAAATAAGGAGATACCCAGGAAATGCCACAATCACGGGACACGTTCCTTCTAACAGAGAGGTTAAATATACAGCAACAGTAAATCTGGAGATACCCAGGAAATGCCCCAATCACGGGACACGGCCCATCCAATAGAGAGGTTATATATACAGCAACTGTAAATATGGAGATATCTAGGAAATGCCACATTCACGAGTCACGGCCCTTCCAATAGAGAAGTTATATATACAGAAACGAAAATTAGAAGATATCCAGGAAATGCCACAATTACGGGACAAGGTCCTTCTAATAGAGAGGTTAAATATACAGCAACTGTAAATATGGAATTACCCAGGAAATGCCAAAATCACGGGACACGGCCCTTCCAACAGAGAGGTTATATATACAGCAACTGTAAATATGGAGATATCCAGGAACTGCCACAATTACGGGACACGGCCCTTCTTATAGAGTGGTTATATATACAGCAACAGTAAATGTGGAGATATCCCGGAAATGCCACGATTACGGGACACAGTCCTTCCAGTAGTGAATATGGAGATACCTAGGAAATGCCACAATTACGGGCCACGGCCCTTCAATAGAGAGGTTATATATACACCAACTGTAAATATGGAGATACCCAGGAAATGCCACAATTACGGGACATGGTCCTTCCAATAGAGAGGTTATATATACAGTAACTGTAAATATGGAGATATCCAGGACATGCCTTAATAACTGGACACGGTCCTTCCAATAGAGAGGTTATACATACAGCAACTGTAAATATGGAGATACCCAGGAAATGCCACAATTACGGGACATGTCCTTCCAATAGAGAGGTTATCTATACAGCAACTGTAAATATGGAGATATCCAGGGAATACCACAATCACGGGTCACGGCCCTTCCAATAGAGAGGTTATATATACAGCAACTGAAAATATGGAGATATCCAGGAAATGCCACAATTACGTGACATGGTCCTTCCAATAGAGAGGTTATATATACAGCAACTGTACATATGGAGATACCCAGGAAATGCCACAATTACAGTATACGTCCTTCCAACAGAGAGGCTATATATACAGCAAATGTAAATATGGAAACTCAGGAAATGCCACAATTACGGTACACGTCCTTCCAACAGACAGGTCATATATACAGCAACTGTAAATATGGAGATACCCAGGAAATGCCACAATTACGGGACATGTCCTTCCAACAGAGAGGTTTTATATACAGCAACTGTAAATATGGAGATACCAAGGAAATACCACAATCACGGGTCACGGCCCTTCCAATAGAGAGGTTATATATACAGCAAATGTAAATATGGAGATACTCAGGAAATGCCACAATTACGGGACATGTCCTTCCAATAGAGAGGCTATATATACAGCATCTGTAAATATGGAGATACCCAGGAAAAGCCACAATTACGATACACGTCCTTCCAACAGAGAGGTTATATATACAGCAACTGTAAATATGGAGATACTCAGGAAATGCCACAATTACGGGACACGTCCTTCCAATAGAGAGGCTATATATACAGCAACTGTAAATATGGAGATACCCAGGAAATGCCACAATTACGGGACATGTCCTTCCAACAGAGAGGTTATATATACAGCAACTGTACATATGGAGATACTCAGGAAATGCCACAATTACGGTACACGTCCTTCCAACAGCGAGGTTATATATACAGCAACTGTAAATATGGAGATATCCAGGAAATGCCACAATTACAGTACACGTCCTTCCAACAGAGAGGTTATTTATACAGCAACTGTTAATATGGAGATACTCAGGAAATGCCACAATTACGGGACACGTCCTTCCAATAGAGAGGCTATATATACAGCATCTGTAAATATGGAAACTCAGGAAATGCCACAATTACGGTACACGTCCTTCCAACAGACAGGTTATATATACAGCAACTGTAAATATAGAGATACTCAGGAAATGCCACAATTACGGGACACGTCCTTCCAATAGAGAGGCTATATATACAGCATCTGTAAATATGGAGATATCCAGGAAATGCCACAATTACAGTACACGTCCTTCCAACAGAGAGGTTATATATACAGCAACTGTAAATATGGAGATATCCAGGAAATGCCACAATTACAGTACACGTCCTTCCAACAGAGAGGTTATATATACAGCAACTGTTAATATGGAGATACTCAGGAAATGCCACAATTACGGGACACGTCCTTCCAATAGAGAGGCTATATATACAGCATCTGTAAATATGGAAACTCAGGAAATGCCACAATTACGGTACACGTCCTTCAAACAGACAGGTTATATATACAGCAACTGTAAATATAGAGATACTCAGGAAATGCCACAATTACGGGACACGTCCTTCCAATAGAGAGGCTATATATACAGCATCTGTAAATATGGAGATATCCAGGAAATGCCACAATCACGGGACACGGCCCTTCTTATTCCAATAAATAGGTTAAAGTAAATATGGAGATACCCAGGAAAAGCAACAGTCACTGAATATGTCCCTTCTAATGCAATGGAATAGAGTTGGAAGACATAAAACGACATCAGAAAAACGGTACTTCATCGAAAACAATAATATAAGAATTGTTGTCTTGGAACGATCAACAGCACAGTTGTTGCGGGGCTTAACCTTTTCATCTCTGCATACCAATACAGATATTTTTGCAAACAGCCAGATCCAGATGAGACGGCTAATAATTGCGCTTAGGGGAACGGAAACGTGGTTGTTATAGGGAGATGGCTGTTGTTCAGAGATACCAAGTACAGTCGACTCGTTATCTCGAAATCCAAGGGACTCTATTAGACACTTCGAGATATCCGTACTTCGACATATCAGATTAGCGGAACTGAGGAAAACAATTAATCGAACAACCACCTTTAACAGAATGAATATGTAATTTGACTCCTGAGTTAGAGATATTGAAAATATTGTGGAAAAGAGGAGAAATTGCTCCTAAGGAAACAATTAAGGAGCAATTTCTCCTCTTTTCCACAATATTTTGTTGCCTGTTGGTAGATATCTGTGTTAAAACAGGGACCAGATTTTCACTTAGAGATAAGCGGTTATTCGAGATAAGCGAGTTTGAGATAACGAGAGTAACGAGATAACTGTAGTGGAATTTTTGATTGTCTTTACATATAAACATTGTATATATTCCATAAATTTAGCTTACCACATGTTGCTTTTTAGCCAAACTGCTCCCTGTCCGTCGCCAAGTTCCATGGCTAGGTCTTGAAGTCTACTACCGAGGTACTCAAGGCGGCGCTGACAACTGAAAAGCAGATCATTTCGCATCCGGACCTTGGATGCCTGAAGCCGGGCAGCTGAAGAGAAAAATGTATCAAACTGCGCAGTCTGATCAGAACCTTCATTGTCCGCTTACATAATCAATAGCTGTCCTAAACTGTATGAACGAGCAACAAATTCCTAGTTCAGTCTGCTCGGATGCGTTGCCTGGCCTGAGTGTTTTCTGTTTGCATATGAGTTTGCTGTTTGCATATGATTTTGCTGTTTGCATACGACTTTGCTGTTTGCATATGAGAAAAAAAAAAGTGTTTTTCTCCTCTTGCGACGCTACTTTCTATTGATTTAGCGCTTAACACTCTGGGTAAAATTTTCAGCAGACGACATTTTGAAATAGTTTTCTTATTTTTCCCAGAAAACAGGATATGACATTTCATGCAAATTGTCTCCTAAGGATCATCAATTTGTCGTCTGCTGAAAATCCCATAGAGTGGTAAAGGTTAATATTCTGCCACTTGGCAATGAGAATACATCAGTCAAGTCCTGCTTAAGGGCATAAGCAAAATCTACTTGCAGTTGAATTCCTGAGCCCTTAAAATGCCCTAACCCATCAGAAAGTCTATATAGGCTATAATGTATATACTTTTTGGGCTTTTTATATGGATTTAAAGACTAAATACCAAGCGCCTGTGCCTAAGCGAAGATTATGAATTCGCTAGTATTATATACCCAGACAGCATGACAACGTTGACCAACGTTGGCATTGAGTTGTATAGTTAGGTGATGGTTATCCGTTGGCTGTCCAATGCTGGCCCAACGTTGGGCCAACCATGATATCAATCTAATGAATTATTTAATGTCAGTAAAATAAAATCATAGTTGGCACAATAATAGGTCAACGTTATGCAAAATACTGGAAATAAACAGTTTTAGTTGGTATGTGGTGTAAGGTTGGCCCAACGCTGGCCCAATGTTACCAAAAATAAGCATATCATGCACTCCTTTGTATAATGTTGGGCCAACGTTGGGCCAACATCAGCAATGCGTTTATTGCTGATTCTGCTAAAGTGACGGAAATGTTGCCAGAATGTGATTTCGTGTATCAACCGGTATGCATAATTTTGATTTCCATGTTTTAAATCCAAACTAAGTTGGTATTGTGGATCAATAACTAAAGCTGTAAATCCAAAGAGTTAAACGTTGAATCAACATTGTGACAACGTTGGTCTAACATACCCCGAATAATAGAAATACATATAGGATCTTATATGAGTGCTCATGTTTTATTGAATTTATTAAATGCGTTGGCGAAAAGATGTATATATTTGTATCATAAAAATATATAAAATATACAAAAAAAAAAAAAAAAAAAAAAAAAGTAGCATATTAATATACCATATGCTTTTGCATAAACAGCATAAAGTAGTATTTATTACTGGCTTTCTTGTCCATTGCAAGGTGACCAATAAAACTTGCTATATTTTGTAATCCAATATCTTGGCGTAATCTTGTTCATTACTGTTACCATCAACCAAAGGTTTTATAACATTTTAGACTACCCATAAAGTAGAGGACTCAGGAGGGAAAAAAAAGGCTATGTCAGTTTATAAAAAAAAAATATTTTAGTGTAAAACCACTGCTTTTTAATGAAATACTGTTTTACATTCATAAAAATATAGTACTGTGCTGTAAGAATGTCAAAATCACGAATGAGCCTGAGCAGATAATATATATAGTACTATACTGTAAGACTGTCAAACTCGCAAGTGAGCCAGAGCACAGCAAAACCCACAATGTCACATTTGCACTCAGCAAAGACTCAGATCAGTATAACATCACAGTGATAAGAGACTTTCATATCCACCTCATGCAGTTTATTATTGCTGCCTAAATTAGAAACGAATATATAATATAATTATACTCACATGTCGAGTAGCTATCGGAAAAGCCCCTTTTCACTGGCAAAAAAATGGTTGGCATCATACATACTTTCTACGTTTGCCCAACGTTAAAATTATGCAAGGTTAACGTTGGCCAAACGTTGTAATTAACATTGATGTACATTTGCCTAACGTAATGCCTACACGTTGGCTCAATGATGGCTCAAAGAGCAGACACGTTGGGCCAACCTTGAATGTCTACGTTGGGTCAACGAAATGAACAACCATAATTCAACGTTGGCCTAGAAACGAATATATAATATACTCACATGTTGAGTAGCTGTCGGAACAGTCCCTTTTCACTGGCAAAAAATCGGTTAGCATCATACATAATTTCTATGTTTGCCCAACTTTAAAATTGTGCAGTGCTAACATTGGCCCACGTTGTAATTAACACTGACGTACAATGGCCTAACGTAATGCCTACACGTTGGCTCAACGATGGCTCAACGAGCAGACTTACGTTGCGCCAACCTTGAATGTCTACGTTGGGCCAGGCAAACGGAATGACTAAGCATAATTCAACGTTTGCCTAACGTTAGCATGCCGTCTGGGTACTGCAAAACGCAGAAACATATGCTGTCCTGATCCTTTGTTGCTCGCCTATGAGCTGGGATTGTTATAGTAAAAGGAAAACGCACATCAAACAATCAACACGTTGAAAATAAAGAGCATAAGAGCTTAACATTTTGATGATAACAAGTATGAAAACCGGATTAGAAATAAGAAACTGGTTAAAAATGATGTCATGGAAGCGCCAGTGATATCATAACCATCCAATTAAGAATGCAAAAATTAAATAAATCAAATCTGAGACAATACTTGTTTTTTGTGTTTTTTTTTTTTTTTTTGTTTTTTTTGTTTTTTTTTGTTTTTTTTTTTTCAAAATACCTCTCAACACCATTTGCATATATACTGTAAACTGACTCCAAGTTTGTGCCAAAATGCTTGTTTTCTACACCTGAATATTCTAAGGCATGTATTACACTTAGTGTGCCTTTTCCTTTTCCTTTTTATATTTATTTGTTTATTTTGTTTGTTTTTGTTTTTGCGTTTGGATAATTTATATTATATTTTATAAGTTCAAAAAGATGCAAACATGGGGAGCAATACTACGAACATAAGAGTGAAAACAGAACATAAAGGTATGAATCTCTATTCAAGCTCTTTATCTCCAAAATGAGAATAGAAAAAAAGTAGAATAGACTCTTATGTACTGGAAAACCTTACATATACAGAAGATGTTCTCTATTCATATGAAACATACAATATAAAAATGTAACAGACTACACATGAAAACAAGAAATATGATAGATCTACTACTTTAAGCTCAATATCTTTTGAATGAATTTATAAATAAGTTCTCTATCTACAGCACCATTTCACGTTGGAAAACAATTTAAAACGTTCATCAGTTTTTGGGTTTCAGATCTGGTATCTGTAATTGCAGTTTGGTAAACAATGCAATCTTTAATTATGTATATTTAAATGAGGAAAATTTCTCCTCATCTCCTACCTGATTGCACTGCACACTAATTCGCTGCTTACGTAGAATTCTTGGTCTGAAGTAGCGACATTGTCAATTAATAAATCACGACAACAAATTCCAATTTTTGAACTTTTTTTTTTTTTTTTTTTTTTTTTGTTAACGAGTTTAGGAGCCCAGAAGTTATTGTACAACGGAAATACGACACTTAATATAACACTATAACTTAAGTTATTAACTCATATGAACTCAGTGATGATGGACATGTGTTTTATAAACGTAGTTAAAAACACTTATTACTTTCCTGAAGTGAAATCTACGAGTATATGTTGATTATGTTTGGAAAATAAAACTAGAGCAGATTGAAAATCAGTCCTTACTCCAAGGTGAAAACATTTAAATCATACTTTATTGATAGACCACATTAAAATTCATGCCTTAAAGACATAAAAACAAGATGAGAGTCTGGGTCATTAGTCTTATCACTGATAAGAAATTGGGTGTAATAAAACCTGATATACTGTCAATGAAAGATACACAGGTAGAGACTCAACATGGGGAACTTTAATATTTGGGATTTAGTATTGACTTACTTATCTGTACCAGAGGTAATACCATCTGAGCGAGCGCACAGTAATTGTCTTACAAAATTACCTGTAGGCTTAGTGGAGCGTCACACCAGTCTGCATATCCGATCAGAATACTGAGCAGAATATTGATGTGTAGACACCTTTTTATTTTGTAGGATGTGCTCTGCATTATTACCCTTCATTATTTTTCCTGAAACAAGTACTGTCTAGTGGACGTTTTAGAACTTAGATAATAATGTAATAAAATACTGATCTCTGCCCTAACAATTTAGGAACAAAACCTAAATTGATTTACGTACAACACCATTTATTGAGGTATTTTGCACTAATGGATAACATGCAGACTGGAGCATAGCAATTTCTACAAAATAGCATGAGCATGAATTGCTGTGTCCTGGCTCCAAAGGATTGAAGACTAAATTCGTTATTGAACTCTAAGTAAAAATACATTTTTACACACGTTATTTAATAAACAATAACAACTTATAATGATAAATAAATAATAATAAAAAGACTACTTTAAAGACAGAAAAACAAATTAATTGATTTAAAAAACCAATTCCAATCTACCCTCCATTTTTCTTTCTTTCTTTCTTTCTTTCTTTCTTTCTTTTTGCAATATATCTGTTATCTCAAAGGCATTAATAACCCTTTATAAGACCACTCAAATACATAGATAAAATAAATAAATAAATAATTATTTTAACAATGAAAGAAACAAATTAAAAACAAAAATAGAAAATATCAGGGTTTTAAATATTTGTTATCCCTAAAAATACTGATAACTCTTTTGAAGTCCAATTAAATACATAAATAGAACAGAAAATAAATGAATATTTAACAATGAAAAAAAAAAAAATAATAAAGTAAAAAAAATTAAAATAAAATAAAACATTCCAATCTAGCCTCCAAATTAATCAATTTTCCAAACTGTTTTGTTCCTTCAAAATATTTATTACCCTTCAAAAACCTCTTAAATAAATAAGTAAAAAATAAATTAAATAAAAACTTTAAGAATGAAAGAAACAAATTAATAAATAAACAAACCATTCAAAGCTGCTGTCCAAATAAGTAAATGTTCAAAATTATTTCTTATCCCTCAAAAAGTATCGATTACCCTTCAGGAAGCCTCTTTACTACCCCCTACTGGTACTTCATAATCACCTCTTTAGGACATGCTTTTGATCTACCTTGCATAGCGTCAAAATAGGGGCAATAAAATCATTAGTGAGTGATACCACTTTTGGCCTCATTTTGTCGATGTCTTTGAAAATAAAGCAGACAGCATTTAGTGAACCAACTGAAAAATTAATACTATCGTGCTGATAGTATTAATTTTGAGGAATTTAAATTATATTTCCAATATACTAGAATCACTACCACAATCAGCTTGTCTTGTGTATACCACGGCAGAACTAAGGGCGAGGGTTGTGGCCACGTAAAATCGATTTAATCCCCACCCCCACCCTCCACCGCCTTTATATTTTTACTGACCGTTCAAGGCGGTGCTTCTGCTATAGATTACTATATTTGTCATTGTATGTCTTTGCATGCATGTCTTTGTGACTTTTTTAGGGGTAGCCGTTTGGCCATTTTTTGGGATGATACTGTCCTTTTGGCTTTCTGCTTATAGTGTTTTGATTGTGGTGCCGTTACTTTAAGTGCGTCCTTCTTTCCCTTTGGTGTTTTGGAACGGAAGGTGTTAGGTAATCGTATCGATTCCTGACCATTGCCTTCCTTTCTATTAGCCACAAACAGAAAGCATTTAATCGTCTTCGGATGATAATATCATTACCCCTTTGAAAATCAGCCATTATTGTTTTGGCCTTTAAGCATTCTAACTCATATCTCCGTCAAAATATTGGAACAACTTTGAACTTTATTCCTCGTATAAAGCAGTGAGTATTTAAACCGTGTTTGGTAAACAATACTTAATAGTAACGCAGTTGTCCATGAAAAGTCACAGTGACTGAACATAGTCTACAAATTACATCAACTGGAAGAGTAATCGCACTACAACGGACAACACACACGTTACAAACCAACAAACAGCAAAGCAACCAGTTCGCTCTTCCTGCCCCCCTGCCCCCAGCCCCACACACCCACGGGGTGATCACAATGCTACAAGACACAAATATAAGACAAGAAACAAGATAAACCTGAAAAATGAAAGCCCGTAGCGAGCATTTCCAATGCTGAAAAACATACTGAAAATCAGGTCTTACATTAGGCATGAGTTAAACCATGTTTGAAAGGACATTAATACTGGAATAACAACAGTCACGTCTGCTTGGCAACGTTCGACACATTCAAGAGTTAAACCACGATGATCGAGCACTGTAGAACCAATTAATTCCCTGAATATCTTCCAACTCTTTGACACTGAAAGCATACACGTGTGTCGACAAAAACAAAGGTCACTTTGAAAATCAGTTACGACTGATTTTCAAAGTGATCTTTGTTTTTGCCGATAAACTTATATGCCATCATCTTACATAAAACGGAAAAGCTCAAATCATTTTTGAAAATAATACTTATTAGATCATTAAATGATGCCCTTGGAAACAAATACCACATAAAAGAACAAAAATCAGAGTCTCGGTTTTATTTAGACTTTCCATATGACAACATTGTAGTTTGCAGGGCTGCAAACGCCCCATAATGCCGGTTTAAGCGAAACTCGATTTTCCTAGATGCGAGCACTAAACTGTATTATTACCAGCTAGAAAGAAAGTTCTTATACCAAGCTGGAAAATTTCGAATGTGTTAAAACAATATTAAAACTGCTTTGAAAAAACTAGCCATTGCACCAAACTGGAAGCAGTTAAAACATTATTGAAAACTAATACTAGAACTAATACTAGAATAGTTTGAAAAAAAAAAACAGTCCTTACAGAAGGTTGAAATCAGTTATAACATGTTTGAAAATGAGTCGTTACACCAAACTGGAAACATTTAAATTATGTTTGAAAATAGTAATGGAAACAGTTTGAAAATCAGTCCTTATTAACACAATCGGAAGTTTCAAATCATATTTGATTTGTTTCGCTTTTGTTTGTGTTTCTGTGGTTGAATATGTGATGCTTGTTCTGTTTTAGTTATTCCTCATCTCTCCTTCTTTTGGTGCCTCGGGTGTGTTTTGCTTCCTGATTGTGGCACTTCGTGTGAATCTTTACTTATATTTTTGAAAATAATACTATTATAAGTTTGAACATTCGTTCTTCCAAATCTGAAAACATTTCAATCACATCTGGAAATAATACTAGAACTACCTCACAAATCAATCCTTCCCAGCAGGCACATAACATCAAAATGACGTCGTATCAACGTCGATGCGACGTGATCACGTCGCATCAACGTTGATACGACGTCATTTTAACGTTGTGTGCCCACTGGGTTACAATATAATAAAAAATATAAATCATGTTTGAATACTAGTCCTTTAACAAGCTGGAAAAGTTTAAATTATATTTGAAAATAATATAAGAACTATTTTGATTATCAGTTCTCACACCAAGCTGGAATCATTTAAATCGTACTTGAAAATTATAATAGAACTGCTTTGAAAATCAGTTTTTACACCAAATTGTAATTATTCAAATTGTGTGATTAAAAATAATACCAAAACTGCTTCGAAAAAGTTCTTTTTATCAAAGTGGAACATTTTAATCAAGTTTGAAAATTTTTCTGAAATCAGTCTAAAAATCAGCCTTTACACCAGCGAGAAACATTTAAAGCGTTTGAAAAAAAAATACTATAAGTACTTTGACAAACAGTACTTTTAGCAACATGGATTCGAAACATTTAGATTATTTTTAAAAAATAATATCGAATTTACTTTGCAAATCAGTCATTACAACAATGAAAATATTTAAATCTTCTCTACAATCAGTTTAAAAACGAAACCTTACAACAAACAGTTGAATCATTAAATGCATGTTTGGAAACATTAAAATAATACTTGAACAAGCTTAAAATCGTTCGTCTGTCATTACTGACAATGACCAATCCTAATCAACTGTGTGATGTGTTATTATTTATGTGTTCTAAGATGGCTGATGAGACCAATCTAAGCTCTAAACTGCCTGTTGCACTTAGAACAAGAGAGGTCTGAGGAAGAAAGCTCTGTCGGTGATACCTTAGCTCTGGCTTTCCGCTGTGCACGTTTCTGTTCGGCTTCGCTGATTCATTTTGCTTCATATTCACCAGCTCCCTTTCTTATAAGGCCTCGCCACTTTGTTCGATCCTGTGCAATCCCACGACTCTTTTGGTATGTTGAAGTCTTTAAGGGAGGCTTATTTATCTTGTCTTATATTTGTGTCCTTGTATCGCTTCTTCTGACCACCATGGGAGCGTTTTCCAACTTGTAGTTCTCCATAAAGGATTTTCTTTGGCAAACGTTCATCAGGCATTCTGGTATATGGCCTGTCCGTCTTGTGCCAATTTCAGAAGAGCATGTACACTGCATCCCTGCCCTTTTCAGGACTTCTGTGTCTGGAATCTTGTCTTGCCACTTGATCTTTAGAAGTTTTCTAAGACAACTTGTATGGAAGTGGTTCAGTCTTTTGGTAAACTGTCCAAGTTTCGCATGCATATAATAGTGTTGGCAGCACCACCGATCTGTATACTTTTAGCTTTGTGTCAAGTCTGATTCCACTTCGGTCCCAAATACTTCCACGTAGCCGGCCAAAAGCTGCACCAGCTTTGGCTTCACCATCAATGTGCACAACTCTAGACAATGTGCTTCCAAGGTAGGTCAACTTGTCTACCACTTGCAGTCGTTGGTATTTCACTGTAATGGTAGGCTCCTTGTAAGGCTTTCCAGGTGCTGGCTGATATACTACCTCAGTACTTTGATGCTGATTGTGAGATCATAGCTGTCACATGAATCAGATACTTGATCCACACCTTTTTGCATTTTATCTTCTGTTGGAGCACCCTCTGCCATGTCATCAGCAAAGAGGAACTCATCTAGCACCTCTGTCTGCACCTTGGATTTAGCTTGCACCCTTCTTAGGCTGAAAAGTTTTCCATCAAAGCGATACATAATAGGTATACCATTGTCACCATCCTGGAAAGCATCTGTAAGCATGGCAGAAAACATCATGCTGAACAGTGTTGAAGTTAGTACACAGCCTTGCTTAACTTTAAATTTCACAGGGAATGGATCAGAAAACACACCATCATTTTGGACCCTTGCAAGCATACCATCATGGAACTGCCGCACCATTGCTGTGGCCAAACTTTGCCATAATTTTCAAAAGTCCCTCACGACTGACTGTGTCAAATGCTTTGGTAAGGTCGACAAAGGTCATGTAGCGGTCCGCATTCTCTTCCTGGCATTTTTCTTGAAGCTGTCGTGCTGTAAAGATCATGTCTATCATTCCTCTGTCTTTCCTGAAACCACACTGGCTTTCTAGTAGAAGCCCTGACTGTTCAAGATGTTCATTCAATCGATTCAGTAGGACCCTAGCAATTGACAATAAAGAGATGCCTCGATGATTGTCACAGACGAGGATTCCCTTTCCTTTTGAATAGGTGGATAATTGTTGCATCCTTGAATTTATGAGGGATGGTTTCTTCTTTTCTCCACATGATGTGAAATAACTTTGTCAGTTTCTCTGCAACTGGAGGGCCTCCTGCTTTGTCTGCAGGTATTGCATCTGATCCTGGAGCCTTGCCAGATGACAGGAGTTTTATTACTTTCACTGTTTCCGAGACGGTTGGGAGCTTATCAAGCAGCGGATTACATTCCACCTGTGGTAGTTTGTTGATAGCCTCATCATTGATAGATGATGGCCGATTAAGGACACCATTAAAGTGTTCAGCCCATCTTGAACAAGCTTAAAATCAGTCCTTACAACAAAGTAACTTTTTTTTTTCAAATTAAATTATGTTTGAAAAAATACTAGAAGTGCTTTGAAATTAAGTCCTTCGATCATGGTAGAAACATTTAAATCATGTTTGAAAATAAAAACAAACTAAAACTACTTTAAAAATCAGTCTTTTCATCGGGTTGAAAACATTTTAATCGCCTTTGAAATATTTTTGTGTTTAAATTCTAAATTACATGCTGTTGCCTAAAGTATTATTGAGTTACTATTAGCTGGTGTATAGCCATCCCTTGCCTTATCAGGATTGCCTATTCACTTTATTTGATCATACGATTCTGGGTTAGCGAGTTTAGGACCATTTAAGCCTCTTGCTTTTAAATCGATAAGTGTTTCGGTTTCTCATTTCGATCTAACATCTAACTTATCTGCGTGTTTGGCATAATTGTCTTCTCATTTTAACACCTTGATGACTAAATTGTTCGTGAATTAACAATTGTATGATATTGTGTTATTCAATAGCTTCATTATTAATAGTTTATTTACCTTCTTCCTGATACAAAGCCGTATCGATCCGCAGTCAAGTTAATGTTCAGTCATAGAGCTACTTTACAAATGACTAGGAGTAATGATATATTACTACTCTAATTCCCCAATACATTAGACAAACAAACTAAACATGTTTGACCACACTGAACAAGAAGCGAGCTATATTGCTTCTTTTCGTCCGACAGGAGGGAAACTGAATTGAAATCTCATTGAGTTCGGCCCTGTCTAACTGACTGCGAAGCAACTGGTTAACCATAAAGGAATATCACAATGTCAGTGAAAACCATTGGTTTCATAGCCTAGCTTTTGTTCGCGTCTACAGCTTAATAGAATCGTTCTACCTTCTAGTTAAGTGAATCTGAAGCCTTATTTATTTTTCAATTAAAACTGGATTCCTTCAGCAATACGTATAACCATACCACTGACAATACAGATTTAGCTTATCTTAAAAAGTAAGTGATAATTAAATAAGGCAAAACAAAAAAACAAAACAAAAAAAAAAAAAAAAAAACGTGTGTACATGAACTGAATCCTACCGTATTTTCGCGTGGACCGAGCATGTTTTTTTAAACACATCATCGCAATATAGGCATTTTGGAGCTACAATAAACAATAAATATGATATCGTATTTACCCTAAATATGCCGACGTATCGGACCAAACAAAGAATGTATACCCAGATCAAATTCCAACTGGATTTTTACCGTTTGCTATTCAGGCGGTACATCTAGATGTATCACTGGCTAACGAAATGAAACTGATAAAATTATAAGAAAAGCATGTGTGATGTCCAAATATTTAGAGTAATTACGACATATTTCTATGTTAAAACAAAGGAAATATTCTCTACCTACACTGTTTTTTTTTTTTTTTTGTTTTTTTTTTTTTTTTTTTTTGACATGTTACCCTAAATACACATATTTCTTTAGTATCAAGAATCTGTTACCACTTTTATGAATATTTTTGGTTACACCATATTATTTTTTTTTATCCCCTCGCATAACGAAGTGGCAAGGGGATATAGGGTTTGACGTAAGTACTTACCTACGTACGTATGTTCACCATTTGTCATCGTTCTAGCGCTTACATTAACAATGGATTTTAATATAACTTCGTATAAATGTTGGGTATGATAATATCTCGAGCATGTTCGATTTTCAGGGTCCTGGGCTCAAGGTCAACGTCACTTTGTCTACTTTTACAAAAAAAAGTCATTGCTCTAGCGCCTACATTTATTGATGATTTCAATATAACTTCACACAAATGTTGGGTATGATAATATCTCGAGCAAGTTCGACTTTCAGGGTCCTGGGCTCAAGGTCACTGTGGCTATTTTTAGAAAAAGTTTGTCATCGTTCTAATGCCTACATTTATAAAATGGATTTTATCGCTCGCTCTAGCCCCTGCATTTATCAATGGATTTTAATGCATCCACACAATTGTTGGGTATTATAATAGCTCGAGCAAGTTCAACTTTCAGGTTGCTGGGTTTACATGACTGAAATATTTTCTATCCTGTGAGATATAATCCCTCCGAACCTGAAAATCTGACCGTTTACAATACTGTTACTATTTTATGTCACGAACTTCTCCAGTTCAGTGTTTGCCCACACCAAGTAGTCTTGTGCGAGGGGATTTTTATCGCCTGTGATGCCTTGCTCCGTTTAGATTAAAACGCCAGGCAAAAGCATCTTTCTAGGCAATGTCAAAAGGATTCATTTTTGCCACTTAAGTCTGCTTATCAAGTGAACTTATTGCAGACTGACCATGAATGTCGCATGGCTCGTTTACTGTGGCTGATTCGAATTCGTTTTAAAGTCACTAGGAAAGTCTTTTAATAGATAAAGAAGACAAATATTTAGGGATATTTAAGGGAACTGACTTACTTTATCATGAAAAGGTATGTTGTGTTTGCTCATTAGAATCGCCATCTCGTATTTTATCGCACATTTTAACCATTCAGTATATATAGCTTGAAATACAGTGAACCCTCGTTACAACGACAGCATTTGTTCCCAAAGATATTGCCCTTAAAATGAATTTGATGTTGTACAGAATACTTAATGAGTATATTGATATAAAAAAGGTCTTATTTTGTTCTTATTTCCTCAACCTATTACAAGTATTAGATATTAGAAATTATGATGAGCCACTCATACCAGCACTCTCACAATTTATCAGTATGGCAATACGATAAATATAGGTTTAAATTTTTTTTATTCTTATGTTTGCAAATCATCCCTTACATCCTTCTGTTTAGGATAGTTATAGGAATAAAAAGTCTATTAGAGGACAGAGATAGGCAGACCTCAACGCTCTTATCTAGCAATTTTGGGTTAACTCAGAGAAACAGCCAACCTTATGGTGGCATACTTATTACTGCCCGCATTTGTACCTTCTGGTTTTAGATTTTCTTTATATATATATATATATATATATATATATATATATATATATATATATATATATATATATATATATATATATATATATATATATATCTTTATATATAACTTCATTATACCTCAAAATTCAAATACAGTTTTTTCCACATTGAGGTCTGAAGAAAAGGGAAGGAAGTAAACTAATAGCTTCTATCATCAGTCATCCAGGAAAATTTAATTGTTAATGTCGAGACTAACGTTATCGGCACTAATATTTCAAAATCTCAAGAAAAAGGATGTTCACAAGTTTTTGGGGCAATCTTTGGTTTCGTAAGTGAAAGCAAATTTAAAAAAAGACTTTGGTTTCTACATATATAAAATCCATCAATTAACAAAAGCAATACTAAAATGGGGGGGTGGGGGTGGGGGAGGGGAATATTCAAAGCTGAAGGTGCAGTTCAATTTCATTAAAGTTCAAAACCCAAAATGCGAAGAAATAAATTTATTTTTCACCTGGTTTGGGGCAGTTTTGTTACTTTTAATAGAAAAACGGGTAAGAGAAAAGTCCAGGGAGTGCCACAATCACAAACCGCAGCCCTTCCCAGACCCCAAGAGGAAGAGGAAACCGACAATTCTAAACAAGCACAAACCGAACAAACGTACGAAAAGCACTAAGATTAGCTCTCTCTTCCCCAAGCGAGGTAATCGCAATACTAAAAGGACTGAAAAACACAAGAACAAAATGACACACGGAAAGACATACAACAAATCGCCTCGTAGAATAAACCACATAGCAACAAAGAGTAAGACTAACACCGGGACCACCGCCTTAGAACGGTCGGTAGAGAAGGCAATAAGAAAGCCATTGAAACGTGAATAAAGAACAATGCATTAATTAACAGAAGCAATATAAAACTGGATGAAGACAGTCAAACTTGAAGGTCAAGGTCAATACAGCTTCAATACCAAAAACACAGAAAACTGAGATTTCGCCAGTTTTGGAGCAGTGCCTGTTTCGTTTTATGAACGGTAATAAGAAATACATTGGCTCTCAAGAAATGAACAAAACAATCAACAAATGCAATAATAAAATGGATAAAGACATTTCAATGTAAAGGTCGAGGTCATTATAGCTTGAAAACCAGAACACGGAAAAGTGCTATTTTCACAAGTTGGAGCAGTATTTGTTTTTTTTATGAAAGCTAAAAAGGAATCTACTAGCTCAAATATAATGATCAGAAATTTAATTAACAGATGTAATAATAACATGGATGAAGACATTTAAATATAAAGATCAAGGTCAATATTATTAAAGCTTGGAAAACAAAATACAGAAAATGAGATTCTCACCTGCATTTGAGCAGTATTTATTTCTTTTTATGAATGATAACAAGTAATCCACTGGTTCATGGACATTGAACAAAACACTAACTAACAGTTGCAATAATGAAATTAACAAAGACCTTTAAATGTGTAGGTCAAGTTAAAGGCCATTGAAGCTTGAAAAACAAAATGCGGAAAAGATAGATTTTCACCTGTTTTGGAGCTAAATCTCTTTCCTCTATGAAAACATATCATGAAATCTATCGGTTCACGAATATAGAACAAAACATTAACAGAAGCAACAATAAAAGGGAGAAAGATACTCGAATGTAAAGGTCAGTGACAATGTCAATAAAGCTGAAAATAAAATATTGGAAAATAAGATTTTCACCTATTATGGAGTAGCTTTTGTTTCTTTTTTATGAATGATAATAAAAAACCATCATTTTTTCTTGAATAAAGAACAAACTATGAATTAACAGAAGCAATAATAACATGGATAAAGATAATCAAAAGTGTAGTTTACATTTAAGGCCACCAAACCTGGTGGGTCAAAATGTGGGAAAATGAAATTTCAAATTATGGAAGTGTACATTTCTTTTGTCTACATAGAATAAGAAAGTCGCAGGTTCATAAATAAAGAACAAAACATTAAATAACACAAACAATGTTAAAATAGATAAATACTTTCTAACCGAGGTTGATGTGTTTTGACTTGACATGAAGCTTACTAAGAAATACATACAAAAACACATTAGTTGAGCACATATGTTTTCAGGGTGTGCGACCAAGTATGACACAAAGAAAACTGTCTATTCATCAGAAGCCGATCAGAGCACTCCCCTTCCCTACCACCCCCCGGTCCGCCGCCCCCCCCCCCCCCCCCCCAAAAAAAAAAAAAAAAAACAAACAAAAAAAACCCGGTAATATTTTACTGACCGTTCCTAGGCGGCGCTTTTGCTGTGGTTTACTATATCTGTCAATTTATGTCTTTGTATGTATGTCTTTCTGATTTTTTTTTATTTTTGATGGCCGTTTGGCCATTTTTTGAGAAGAAACTGTCCTTTTGGCTTTCTGTTTGTAGTGTTTTGATTGTGGTGTCGTTACTTTAAGTGCGCCCTTCTTTCCCTTTTGTGTCTTGGAACGGAAGGTGTTATTCCTGAGCATTATCTTCCTGTCTATTTAGCTATTTTTTATCTGCAGGGTAGCCTCAATACCTCCTACCAAGTACCCTTTCGGTTCACGAGAAAAAGTTCAAAACAGATTTTCAAATGGCGGTCATCATTGATTTCCGATCGATTTTACATATTTTTGATCTACGTCACCCTGATACTGCCCACCAAGTTTCGAGTCAACTGGCATTTTAGTTCAGAATAAGAAATTTTAATATGATTTTCAAGATGGAGGCCATGGCGGCAATCTTTGATTTCCGGTCGAGATGATTTTACCTATTTTTGATCTAAAAGTCACCCCAATTTTTCCTATCAAGTTTGGAGTAAACTGGCCTTTCGGTTCAGGAGGAGAAGTTCTAAATGTATTTTCAAGATGTTGGCCGTGGCGGCCATCTCGGATTTCTGATCAAAACGATTTTAGCTAATTTTGAAATATAAGTCAGCCCGATACTTACTACCAAATTTCAAGTCAACTGGCCTTTCGATTCAGGAAAAATATTCAAAATAGGATTTTGAGATGGCCGCTGTGCGGCTATTTTGGATTTCCTATCGTTGCAATTTTAGCTAATTTGAATTACAAGTCACCCCGAAACTTCCTACCAGGTTTTGAGTCTGTTGGACTTTCGGTTCAGGAGAAGAAGTTCAAAATAGTTTTTCAAGATGTTTTTCGATCTGAACGATTTTTGCATCTTTTAATCCACAAGTTACCCAGATTCTTCCTAATGTATTTCGAGGCATTTGGCCCAGAAGTGTAGGAGGAGTAGTCATTTAAAGCAAATTGTTGACGCTGCACGACGGACGATGGACATTGACCGATCACAATAGCTCAACTTCAGCACTTCATGCTCAGGTGACCTAAGGAAAAATATAGAATTTCTGTGTGCTTGAGGTTTCCCGACCCACTAATAGCTTTTGTGATCTTGGGAACTGACATCAGATTTCAAATCCAGGAACAACCAGTTTTGTTTTCAATAAAACATGAATAAATTCAATAAATCACTCCCTGGACTTTTCTCTTGCCTTTTTTTATGTCTGTATCAGTAGCTTTATTATAAACTTCTGTAAGTCTTTCAAATTTGGTTCAATTTATCTTAAAATCCAACTTTTCTTCAGTTTGAATATATACATTTCATGCCCTTGACCTTAGCCATAAGTTTTATATTTTTCCGTCTAGTTTGTTTTTGCTTTATTTTTTATGTTATTATTATCTGTATTGATATACTAAAGATTTCAGGCGTAAAAAAGTACCTGTGTTTCCACTAACATGCTGAAAAAAAACTTTGGTCGGTAAGTAGGAGAAACTTTTTTTCATTTTTCTATCTTTTCTCCAGAGAAGAATAGGGTCGGTCCTGTAATTGTATGAAAATACAGGTATTTTGTTGAGTGTCGGTTCTTTACATTTTTATTTTGCATTTTTATTGATAATAATCGGGTGTTTGAAACAGGGTCGGTCGGGTTAGTGGAAACACAGCTATTTTTTTTACGCCTCCCTAATATCTTCTACAGTCAATATAAAATCTGGTTTAAAAATATGCCAAAATCACCTTATTTCCACATTTTTAAATTAAAGGTTTCATGACCTTGACATTGACCTTCAATTTAGAATTCGATAGATAAGTCTATTTTGTTTTCAAAACTGCATAAATTGTTCTTTATAACCATATCAGTGTTGTTTTTAACAACTTCTGCAATAATTACCGAAGTTGCTTCGTTAACTCAAATTCTCAGTTATTCTTTAGTTTGAACGTAAACTCTTTATAACCTTGACTCTCATATATATTTCTTCATCCAGTTTTTAGTGTGTTTTTTTTGTGTTTTTTTTTTTTTTTTTTTTTTTTTTTTTTTTTCTCTCTCTCAATAGCTGATATAATTTTCTGTTTGACTATATGAAATATTTTATTAATATCTTCTGCAAACAATACAAAATCGTGTTTCAAAATATGCCAAACACATTGTTTTCCACATCTTGTCAATTTTTATGACCTTGATATTGATTTTCAGATCTAAAATTATAGAATAAATTCTGTTTTAATTTCAATATTATATGTATGGTTCTTTCTAAAGGCGTCAGTGATCTTCTTACTAACTTCTGCAATACTTACCAAGTATAGGTTCAAATTAGCTCAAAATCACATGTTTCTTCATTTTGAAAGTAGACGTTTTATGACCTTGAACTTGATCTTGATGTTTAAATTTCTCCATCTAATTTATTTCTGTTTTCGGTAACATGAATTGCTTTGTATGAACATAGGAATAGTTTTCATGAACTCTTCTGCAAATATTTTGAAAACGAACGCTAAATATGTGCAGTTTTGCATTTTTTACAAATTTGACATTTTGCCAAATTTCCCCATTTTTAGGCCTCAAGAACAGGCCAAATGTATTTGATACTGGTTTTAGTAGTATATCATTCTATTGTCCAAACGTTGATCTGCCATCTCATGTAAGAGACTTTCATTAGATAGTTTTGTCGTGGCAAGAATTAAACCAAACATATGATTTTTTCAGTCCATTTTTTTTTTCAGCAAATTTTTCAGTCCATTTTTTTATCAGTTTGACAGGAACACATAATCTCCGTTTCGATGGCAACGGATTATAATTTGAAGATTTTCGCATCAGTTCTGTAAGTTTTGAGTCAAACCTGATAGTTACAAAAAAAAAGGTTATGAAAATTTCACATAATGTTGCCAACTTTTTTGGTGGTTACAGATAATTTGATATCAAGATTGTCTGCGCCCATAGACAAAAATGTTTGGCTTTCTTTGAGATAGTATTATTGCCACTACTTAATAAGCACATATTGATGATATGAGTATCAAATTTCTTAGTTTATCGTAATTTTCAGTGATAATGGGTGTGTATTGTATTTCTGGGTTTGCATTAAAAGTAACCTGAATAATTTCTTTTATCGTGTTAAAACACTATTGATTGCATAGATTAGGTTGTATGATAATGCATAGACGCCGAATATATATGAGGTTCGCTATGGAAAATTGGTTTCTTAGAGCAGGGCCTTCACTGCTCACTTATAGAATCCTCGAATACTGTAAACTATATCGATGTACTCGTATTGCAAAAGTTTAGGTTTGTGTGACCTCGCAGGCTAATCTGCATTACGTTAAAACACCTGTGCAAATTGGATTTCTCTTGATCCCCTATACTTTATAGCAAAAATAGGGATGCATTATATGGGAAATGTCAGAATGTTAGAGTTTTTAAACTCGTTTATGTTGTTGTTGTTGTTATTAATATTAATATAATTATTATGTCTCATGTCTTATCAAACTTTTGTACTGTACCCGTCTGCCTTATGTTAAAGTAAACCTCGTTTTTCTGCATTATTTGCATAATTTTCATGGATTACATAGCTATATATAAGAGGGAAATGAAGACGAAAACAAAAGTATAAAAGACGTCCAGGAATAATCACAATTACAGAATAAAGTCTACCAATGACATCAAGAGGGTGGATAAGCAAACCCATGACAGACAGTAGACAAGCTACAAACCAAAGAAAAGCAACAAAACCAGATCCCTTCTAGAACATTGTCATATTTCTCTCCATAATAACTAATGTTACGGGCACTTATTACAAGCGTTCGTATGATACCAGGCAGTGTTTCTGTTTTTTTTTTTTTTTTGTTTTTTTTTGTTTTGTTTTTTATGTTTTGTCCTGTTCGGAGTCTTATTGTTGTGTTTTGTGGATCATGTCTAGCATTGTGAATACCTTGTAGGTGAAGAAGTTTTTTCTTCGGTTAGTGACTTGTGTACTGTATGTTACGGTTTGTTTGTCCTTCCTCTTTGTGCCATTTGTTGACTATGTTCTGTGATTGTGGCGCTTCTTGGACATCTTTCATACTATTTTCTAGTTCTCGCGTACAGCAAAAAGACTTTTTTTCTTGCTTTATGCAGATTGGCTTCATTGGATTATGCTTACACCTAAAATAATAACAGAAAATATACCAGGTGTGGTATGACCCTTAAGGTCAAGCAACACCTGGCCCCGAGGTTATAAAACTTTTTTCATGCTCAATTCAGCTGAGCGTGAAAATGTCTGTGCTAATAAATATGAAAATGCCAACTTAAGTTGGCATTTTCATATTTATTAGCAGAGAAATTTTCATGCTCAGTTACATTTAGCAAGAAAGAATTTAGAACTGTTGGCTGTTTGCGATTTATTAAGAGTGCAAATTCCATGCTCAGCTGATTTGAGCATGAAAAAAGTTTTATAATCTTGGGGACTGGTGTATTTTCTGCCATTATTTTACACAGGGTGCAACTTTTGTGACTCCCATTTTGTTTTCCTGAACACTAATCCCTTTTGAAAAGAAGTCTACCATAAAGGCTTTGACCAAGAAATACCAGGAAAATCTACACTCATTTGTTGATTATTATGGGAATAGATACACTAAGTAACTCTGTCAATTTTGTTTTTGTCTCGTTCTGACAGGTATCTACTCTACTCCCTTGGGAGAAAGTTCTTTTGTTTTAGAGTAGATCTCTTTTCAGAAGGGGGTGTGGGGGTGGGGGAGGGGGGGTGGCAATTGTTTCCTTTTAGAAAAGACCCTTGTCAGAATGGATTTGGTGTGCAGGAAAGCAAACAGGAAATTACAAAAGTTATCTCTCTTGCCAAAAATGGCGGAATGTGTACCTAGTGTATCTAGTCACCTTATTTTCTCCAAAAGAGCTCGGGTGGTTAAAATTTTTAATGTCTGTAAGCGAAGATACGAAGTGTCAATAGAGGCATACTCGACAGTGGCAATTACAATGTTTACACAGGTTGAGTTATTAGTAATCTAAGACTACTCGATAAGAATGTCGAAGATAATCTTGCGATCACCCGTAATAATCTGCTTATTTTTCAAAATACCTGTCACATGTGTTAATATTTATATAAACATAATGGAGCTGTGCATTTTGCGAAATTGGAATGCAAAATTAAAATATTTGCAGACGTTAGTTAGTTCGTTAGTACACATACAGAGTATTAATGTGCACATACAGAAAAAAAATGGGTGAATTTTGGAGTTATCTATATATTATTATATATGCTTATAGCTTGGATATCGACAGACTCCTCTCCAACCCCTTTTTAGGGGTTTTATCACCGTTAATCGTTTCAGTTTCTATTTTACTGAGCGAGAGAGAGAGAGAGAGAGAGAGAGAGAGAGAGAGAGAGAGAGAGAGAGAGGCTAGCGTCCGATAAAACAGTCATCCCTAAAAGGTATTTAAGTCACGATTATATAAATATATATGGCTTTGTAATATTGCATGCGTTACAGAATTCCCATTTTCTTTATTTGCGCTTTGATATATGACGCTGTTATCTTGAATGTATCTTCATAATCAGCGCTATGCATTTTTTCATGTGATCCTGTTTTTTTTTTTTTTTTTTTTAGGATATTATAACAATCTCACTTTCTCTAGCTAATTTAGTTCATTTTCATTCTTGGATAGTGCCGAGGGAAGAGATATTAAGACAGAGTTGGCCCAGGTAAGCGTTTTCCCAGTAGAAAAAAAAATGTAAGTCTTTAAAGATTTGCAATGCAACGGACGGACGTAGATCAGAATATATCACGTTTTTTTTCAGATAGCTTTTGAATATAAATATATATTGACAAATATTAGATTATCAGTAGAATCAAAGTTGTGACTTCTAACGCTTAATTGCCACCATTTTTCAACACCGCGTTCTAACAAAACCATCAACGGTTTCTATCAGCACTGCAGTCATAAAAGTGTACAAATACATAGCGAACTTCTATTATTGAACGGAGTGGCTATTTATACCAGTCCACTGGGTGAAAATATTTATTACCAGTCGACAGGTAATAGCGCTTTTAACGTAATTTTGAGCGCTATTACCAGTCGACTGTAAATAGCATATTTCTACATTGAAATCGTTATTGCCAGTCTGAACAACTACTGCATATCTGTTATGTTCTGTGTAAAAGCAGCCTAACTTATATTTAAAAAAGTCGTGTTCTGGAAACATTGCCTGCTGAAATCACGTACATGTTCATAAATAAATGGCCTCTGTACAGAGACCACATATTATTGGTTACGAAAAGACATACAAAAATAAAACCTTAAGCTTATAATGTGGCTTTTTGACTACATACGTACAAATAGGAAAGGCTTGCGTTGGGGTGGGGGATGAAAACTGAATTATTTCGAAACTTATTTGTATGATCTTACCAGAATTTTATTTCACTGAAAATCCGAAATAAGCCTACTGTTGTCTAGCTGAAAAAATATATTCATTATTAACTCGCATTTTGGTCATTTTAAATCATGCTTAGGCTGAAAGAAAAAGGTAGCAAGAAATCGTATCATATCATTAAATCTTGTGCAAAGAAGGGAAAAGCTTATTGTTGACTAGCTTGCCTCCAGATCATCTATTAGTGTATTCTCTTCACGGCACATTACAATTTATGTATTCAAAAACATTTGAATAGACGTATTTTAAACTTATTTCTCCAAGTCCTAATCATTTACCATCTCAGTGCGTCTATAAAAGAGACAAGCTCTTGTTCGCATCACGTTAACAAGCCATGAAATGTTTACCCCAGTAAAACCCACGTGGTTTAGAGATCAGTTCGTATTGTAAGGGTCATCATTAACTTACTTATTTCTGTTCAAAAACATAGACAAAGACATACAATGTCTATGAGGAAGTAAAAACATAGACGATTACCCACAACCTATGTTTGGATAATTCGTGGAAGTGTTATATCTGGACTCTGGTTTACCGTTTACAAAACCAACGGACCAGCTCCCTCTTCCCTACAAGGGGTGATCTTAATGCATTATCGAAGTAAGTCTCGAATAACGACTTACTAGTAAACTACCTGACTGGTAATGGCGGTTTTTCGTTTAAATAACAATTACCAGGCGACTGGCAATAACAATTTTATTGTAAAATCGCTATCGCTAATCGACTGGTTACCAGTCTACTGGTAATAGCCCTTTCCATTATTCAAGTAACAAAAACAGTACATGTCATATGCCTGATATATATGGTCAAAGCTAAAAAAAAAAAAAAAAAAAAAACACACATTGAGTTTTCTACTTCATGTTTGAAAACTCCTGTAGTGTTTCCCAATATTACAAACAGAAGTAAATCACCACGAAAAAATTTAAAATCCATTCATTTAGACCGTGGGTAAATGTGAAAATAGTATCGTATCTACCCTAAGTATTGGGACAATCAGGCCTGTGCAAACAGTATAGAACCAGATCAGACGCCTCAAAATGCAGTGCCTGATCAGGGTCTACACTGAGAATGGAAACACTTTCATGGAAGGCAACTTATAATATAGTTTAGCGTCCGTCTAAAAAAAAGGTGTCTACTCTATTATAAAGAAATTCCTGCTACCTTTGGGGGCAAATTATTTCCTTTTAGGATAGACCCTTTTCAGAACAAACTTGGTGTGCAGGAGAGCAAGCAGGGAGGCACAAAAGTTGTATCCCTTGGCAGAAGTGATGGACAATCTATCTCCTTTTTTAAATACGGCAAGACAAGCGACCGAAAGAGCTTAATAGGCACAACGTGGACCCCTATGCGAATGTGCATGCATGTCTGGTCTCATTACGAAAACACGCCTATTCAAATATACTGAAAATTTTACCACAAAAAATGGCAATTTTTCAGATAAAAATTTCTGATATTTTTCATATTTCTGCTCAAAACATAGATTGTTGGTACCCGTTAGAACCGCCTCATCGAGGCGGTTCTAACGAGTACCCACAATCAATTTTTTGAGCAGAAATAACAAAAATAATGTATACCCCTGTAAACCCCAGTTTTACTATATAAAAATGGGGTTTAAGGGGGTCAGAATTATATAGGTATGTTTTCGTGATGCTACGTTACTCGAGTATGGTGTAAGGTCTTTTTTTTTCATCCGCGCATTATTTTTGCGCGACCTGCTCAATTGTAAAATAAAAAAGCGAGAACGTATTAAAAATTGCTGTGAAGTTGTAAAAAAAGCAATATAGCCTCAAACTATTATTTTAGTAACAAATATTAATACCCATAAATTGCTGTATGACATGTTTTCAATGAGTGTTAAATTTGATTCAATACACGAAAAACTGTTATACAATTCACGATGTCAAACCCTTAAAAACTTTTTTAAAAGTGGTTCTTTGTCAACATTTTACCTGCACACATTTAAATTCCTTTTTTGTCTCAATAAGCAAGATAAACGAATATTTCCATCACTGTGTTATATACGGATATCAGAGCGTTTCATCGAGCAATGTAAATATATTTAAAAATCGATCTGTTCGATACGGGTATATTGTAAGACTGATGTGTGTATATCCGCTGAACAATAATCGAAATACAAAGATTTAAGCTTTTGTACTTATATATAATCAATGTCCCCAGATAAATATGACTTGTCCGTTATATATAAAGGCATTATTACCTTAAACCCCTTTTCTTTAAATAAGTAACATATAAATAGCCTTGACATACAAATAGCAATACCCATAATATCTAGATAAAACACGAATTTTATGGCAGGGGCGGATTGGTGGGGGAGGTGCGGGGGCGGGGGTGGGATTCGGGGAACAAATCCGCTTTACTTCCTATGAATGTGTGTAAAATTGCTAGGTGACGGCAAACAGTGTAGATCCTGATCAGACGCCGCGTTCGCGGCGTCTGATCTGGGTCTACACTGTTTGCCCAAGCCAGTTTTTCAGAACACGTAAAGTGCGGTAACTTGATCAAATCGATCACCCACAGAAATCATCCTGAAACCACCCCTGTATGGTAAAAGATTTAATATTTTATTTCACTTCAAAACATACCCTGTAAATAGCTTCATTGTGACAATTTGAATGAGTATCTAAAGCTACTAAAGAAAGTGAACACAGAGCAACGTCTCAATAAAATCGATTTTACGTGGCCACACCGCAACCCTCGCCTTTAGTTCTGCCGTTGTATACAGAATACAAGTTCAGTCTGCATTAGCCGGCCTCGGTGGCTCAGTTGGATGCGCCGTCCGACTGGAGACCAGGAGGTCGCGGGTTCAACCCCCGCCGAGGTCGGCAACATTCTTTCGTGGAGATTGATCATGAAATATTTTCTTCGGTCATTCTCTCCCTTCCGCTGATTCAAGAAGGGCAGTTGTCAGTTCTGGCGAAAGAATGTGCACAATACTGGTTAACATCTTAGAGGACTAAGCCTGCCCAGTAAACGTGTGGTTAGGTAAATTGACCGCGCTCGACATGACCCCATTGGGTTGACTGGGCCGTAAAACCTCAACACAAACAAAATCAGTCTGCATTAAGTGTTTCTAACTCACCAGTGCAACATCTTCGACAATATAAAAATCAAACGAACACAGAGATGAAACAACGATGAGGACTTGACAGCAAGAAATAACCGAAATGCAGAAGCAAAAGAAAACCAACAGTTGCACCAGGCTGTTTTATGAAGACGACTATTGTAGAGAGTTAAATATATAATAAAACAGAACTTTGGTGAATCAGGTAATTTGCTGTTATATGAGATTTATCCATGTTGAGAGATGACCGTTAGTTGCAGTTACACCCACTTTCTTGTTTGTTTGTTTGTGTTGAGGTTTTACGGCCCAGTCAGCCCAATGGGGTCATGTCGAGCGCGGTCAGTTTACCTAACCACACGTTTACTGGGCAGGCTTAGTCATCTAAGCGGTTAACCAGTATTGTGCACATTCTTTCGCCAGAAACTGACAACTGCCCTTCTTGAATCAGCGGAAGGGAGAGAATGACCGTAGAAAATATTTCATGATCAATCTCCACGAAAGAATGTTGCCGACCTCGGCGGGGGTTGAACCCGCGACCTCCTGGTCTCCAGTCGGACGGCGCATCCAAATGAGCCACCGAGGCCGGCTCACCCACTTTCTTACCTAAAGCTCTATAATATCTCTTTTTTATCGCGGTAGAAATAAGTTGTTTATCCGGAAAATAACCTGATTTAAACAATTCATTTATGGTATCCCACAAAGAGTATAGCCACGCGCTTAAAAGGGCATGGGTTCTCAGGATTCACACGTTCATTCAGCCCCGTCCGCGATTATACAGAAAATTATAACAGCTACTTCTGTTACTACTACCACTGATGACATGGACATGAAGTACATGGAATATCCGTTAATAAAGACCTCAACAACAGGTATCTTGCTCTAAAACGCTTTACTAACCATTTAAGCTCTCTATAATAATACTTTTATGTCTTGTCTCCCATGGGTGCCTATTTTAGAGTCGATGCACCGTATTAATCAGAAGCAGGAGTGCTAAAATTAGCAATGGCTATTATTATTAGTGTTGCGTTGTCGAATCCCTAATGCACAGTATCAAAAAGGTGTTGTGACAATGCGTTTCTCAGACAGACTGACAGAGAGAGAGAGAGAGAGAGGGAGAGAGATAGGGAGAGAATGCGTGTGCCTGTGTCACTAAATCATGTATAATACTTGTACAATAGTTAAAAAATTCTAGTGTCCATTTCATCGGCTTGGATCGAATCCGAGCTGCTTACGTGACGGCTCCAAACTCTACCGCTCGATATAAAAGGTGGATGGTATTGCAATGCAATGAAAGTGTTTCATTCACCTGTCCCTATTACACATTCCTTTCTATTTTAAATTCTTTCTCAAATACGACAAATTTTTCGTTTTAAGAAGAATAACACAGTTCTTTCATTTTAGTTATAAACGGCACTGTTTTAGTCATGAAAGTACGGCCAAATAGATGTTTGTTAAACTGTAAATGTCGCCTGCAAGGTCCCTTATCATTTTGGGGAATTTGATTGATGACCATTTGGATTGCATAATGCTCCAGTAGCGTACCAGTACTACTTAGTGGAGCGTGACAATCCGCGCTAAGGCTGGCAAATCAGAGCTGAAAAGATAATCGATTATCAGTCCTGCCATTGCGATCGATAATCGATTAGTAATCACTGAAGATTTGGTCATGATTTTACCTGTCTGTCTGAGCTTGACTCTTACTACATGTCATACTTTACTGTATGTATGTCAGACAGGCCTGGGCAAACCGTGTAGACCCAGATGAGACGCCGCTAAACGCGGCGTCTCATCAGGGTCTACATGGTTTACTACTCATCCAGCTATTGTTAGCTTCAACATTGGGTAGTAAATTGTACTTGTTCAAATTTTAGATAAAGTATGATAAGGAGTTGAGTGTCTGAATACTTAGGGTAAATACGGTTAAGTAACAGACACAGAAATCGAATGATCGATAATGAGCAATCTATAATGATAATCATTGTGATTATGAAACAATTCCAAGGCGGTTCTCTGTTTCCATGCCGGTTACTGCACCTTTACCGTTGTGGCCTCTCATTATTTACTTAATTCTTATCTCCACTTTATTCCGTGCCTCGGAAAGGCGCTACTCCATCATTTTGGCATTTACAGCCTAACACCATTTACATCTTTATAGAAGATATCTCAAAATACGCGAAAAACGCTTAGATTTAAACACTTAAATTCGTTGAAAAAATGGCAAGAAAGTAAAACCTTCAATACCGTTTATATGACAAAAAGAGCATCAACAAGAAACTATGATCAGTAAAACATTTCACTTTTATCACTTCTGTTCTTGTGTCAGATATTACAACATTTCTATCTTATAACATACGAACGCAAAAAAAAAAAAAAAAAAAAAAAAAAAAAAAATATGAAGGAAATTGGCTCGGAAACGCGGAACTCGTTTTGGAGTCCCTAAGAAAGTCTTCCGATCCCCCCACCCCACCCCAACACACACACACACACACACACACACACACACACACACACACACACACACACACACACACGAAGGAACAAAAAAACAACAACAAATATTTGAGATATTTGGGGGAAATGTTCTTATTTGATCATGAAAATGTCTGTTGTGTGTACGTATTAGAATCGCCTCGATGAGACAATTCTAATATAATAATATAATAACGATTTCATAGAAGATGGAGGACATCGCTGTATCATCCTATTTGCCTCCTGACCTGGCGCTATGATTAACCCACAGTGGCTCGAACTACTCATTATCTACTATTATGCGTGCGTGCGTGTGTGCGTGTGTGGTGAGTGGGGTTACCTGTTCCCTTGTTTCCCTGAAATATTTTAGCATTTTCCCTTGTTCCCCAAAATCAAAATAGTTATTTTCTATGTTCCCTGTTCCCAAAAATTACCTTTGTTCCCCTGTTCCCTTCATTTTTAGACTTATGTTCCCCTATTTTCCTGAAATAAATGGTATTATTCCCCTGTTCCCCAGAACCCCTGGGTGGACCTCACAAACGTCCATGGTCCCAAAGGTCTTCGAACCATTGAAGTCGACTGTAATATAAGTATGGGGATGTATTGGAAAAGCTGCAATCGCGGAACACAGACCTCTGGCATCAAATACACTTTCGAGTTCCCAGTTCCACTTCAGATGAATGGGAGAGGGGCGTCTGCAGCTATGAAATTATATTATTAGCAGTGCCGCACGTTATTAACAGCCGTGCATTAACCGACGAAAAGCCGTGTATTAACAAGGCAATTCACGCGCTGTTAATGCACGGCTACGTAACTTTCAATATGCTCGTACCGGGGCCACAGATTTGCTGCCGTTACGAGATGTATACTGCTCGGTCCTAGAACGAGCATAGTTCGTGCAAATTGCATTCGCGAGACATCGGAGGAAAGACCCCCGCTGGGTCGGCACCATTCTTTCGTGGAGATTGATCATGAAATATTTTCTACGGTCATTCTCTCCCTTCCACTGATTCAAGAAGGACAGTTGTCAGCTTATGGCGAAGAAATGTGCACAATACGTGTTAACTGCTTAGAGGACTAAGCCTGCCCAGTAAAAGTATGGTTAGTAAACTCGATATGACCCCACTGGTTTGGCTGGGCTGTAAAACTTAACACAAACAAACAATTTGTTTATAAATGAGTGCTTACTTTTTTCACACAATGATGTAATCGACGGGAGTCGTCGTTTTTATTTTAGCCTTTGTCTTGCTTTAAACCAAAGCGAACCTGGTTCCACACCCCAAAGTTTCTGTTGAAAAAGGTGAACTAGGTAATCATATATAGTTTACTTATGCATATAAAAGATCGAAGGGATTTATTAGTTGCTGATCGCTGTATAAAGAAACTAAACTGACTGGTGATCTGTCCAAAATACAGTGCGTGCAATGGGGACGTCAGTGGTATTGCAGGCAGTACAAACTAAGGCTAAGTACCAGCAGAAAAAACACAAAGTTTATTAATGATAAAATGGCATAACGCCTAACCAAATTATGATAACGATAGTCTGTTCATTTTGAAATTTCGCTCTCATACGTAGATATGCTAATGAGATACTATGCGCGCGCTTGTAATATAACCACGCTATAAAATTTAGCATAAATGTGCAAGATCATCCGTATTTCATCTATTCCGAAGTAAATTAAAGCGTTTTGGCACTTATGAATCATTTTACATTAGGTAAGCGTAACCATGTCCACTGCAAAACCATTTACACTGACTCTAAGCAACGTTTCCCACAAAAAAAAAGTTCCGGGAAACTTTGCAACAAATACGTCTGAAGACAAAAACCTCAGACAAAAACAATACTGCTGAACACACCGGACGCTGGTAGATTAATTTTCGAATATAACCAATTTTGCATTTGAGTTATAATCATTATTAGAAAACCGATTGACAGGAGATTTTTAGGTCTAGTGCCAGCTGGCTGGCAGCAGACTTAAAAGTATGCAGCCAGCAAGCTAATGGAATAAAACGGACCTTTGGGAACAAAAGACTGAAAGACACAGGCGATATTTTATGTATATAACAATGCATAATACAACATAAAAGAAAGAAAGTAGGAAATACAATGCAGTTGTTTGCATTCAATCAAATGGTTAACATGGAGTTTTCAGAAAACAGTGGCTATTTCAAGTATTTTCATAGTATGAACATTTCATTGAATTAAACTAACACAAAGCAGGTTTATGCATACATATTAGAGAATTTATTGTATGCTTAAATATACATATATCCTACCACATTTCTCCATGTACTGTTTTACATACAAAAATGGTTCGGGTGTGTCCAGAGAACTCTATTCCTGCCCCGTAACAAAAGTCTTCATTTTTGCTGACATATATATATATTACCTATAGTGTCCAATTTACTAAAATAGTATTGGTTTTACAACGAAATCCCTAGTTTTGGAGGAACATGATCGTGAAAGTGGATGAGGTTATTCAGTATGAACCTGAGGTACCATATTTGAAACTCTGTTTCCCAGTTTCTACCCCATAACAAGTTTTCATTTTTACTGATACATTACCTATAGTGTCCCATTTACTTAAACATCCTTTGATTTTGAGTTAGTTAAGCCCTAGTTTTGACGAGTTTTGGAGTAACAGGAACATGAAATTGGGCGGGGTAATTCAGTATGAGCCTGAAGTGCCATATTTTAACACTGTTTCTCTTTTAAACTATATCACACCCAGTTATACCTTCTTCTGTTTGTTAGACAAATGTCTTCGGTAATATACTATCTCACTTCCCTCCCTTTAAAAAAAACATTACATCCGCAGCATCTATTATATGAAAATCTTCAATTTTCGTTTATTTTGCATCTTGGAATTTAATAAAACCTGGAACTGAATGGTGAATTATTTTTGAAACTTACCTGAATACAACATTGGTACAGTGCAAAGAGATGATTAAGTTTTGGTGATCTTGAACTTATTTTCAAGGTCACATGTCAAAAGAGCAGGTGCTAATTAGACTATTTTATGCTACTTAACAAAAATCATCATTTTCTCCTAATATATTGCCTATAATATCTTTTTAGCTCACTTGAGCATGAAGTGCTCATGGTGAGCTATTGTGATCGGTCAATATGTCCGTTCTGTGTCGTGCATCGTCTGTCGTGCATCGTGCGGCATCAACAACTTGCCATAAATGACAATTGTTACTAAAGTCCTGGGCCAATTTCAATCAAACTTCAAAGGAATGTTGCCTAAGTGAGTCTATACCAAACTTTCCCGAACCAATGAACATAATGGCCGCCAGAGCTAAAAATAAAAAAAATCTTTAAATGACAACTCCCTCTATATTATTGAGCCAGTTTCAATCAAACTTCACAGGTATTTGCCTATGTGTCTCTCCACCAAAATAGCTAAAATGGTTTCGGTCTAATGAACAATATGACAACCAGAGCTATAAATAGTAAATCTTTAAATGACAACTTCTATATCATTAGGCCAAAACTTCTATCAAACTGCACAGGCAGTTTGCCTATTTGTCTCTATACCAAAATAGCTAAAATGATTTCGGTCTAATGAACAAGATGGCCACCAGAGCTAAAAAGGAAAGTCTTTAAATGACAACTTCTCCTAAACCCTTTGGCCAATTTCAACCAAACTTAACAAGAATGTTGCCCAGGTGAATCTCTATCAAAATAGAGAAAATGGTTCAAGATAGCCATATATATGTGGTTCCGGTTGCCCTGCCTACCCTACATTTTTTTTTCGTTTTGCTCTTTAATAAAGAATCATCAAAAATGTTGTTTTTCGAAGGATTTTTCCCTTTCTAAATGTAAAATGTTTTGAAAAATAAAGAAAATTCCCTTCCTACCTTTTATCATTATTATTATTATTATCATTAGTAGTAATAGTAGTAGTAATTTTATTATTATTTCATAAAGCAGAATAATGCAGTTTACTGTACGGCAAAATTAAACTGAGACATTAGCATATTCCATGAACTCAGATTTCCGAATGACAGTTAGCCATCGTTTAATGGATTAAACGGTTAAGCGCTAAATTTCACGACATGGCGAATTCTTTTATTGTCTTTATGCGATATGAAGATGTATGTGTCTCCATATGTTACATTCAGGTATATGATATATTTCGTGCCCTTACCTGGTAAGAGAAATGCAACAAATGCAAGTGCTTATGCACCCACAATGACCAACCCAGATTAGGTTAAAGACAAGTTCTATGATGAGCTGGGTTTGTGATTCCTGCAACATCCCGGACAGACAAACTCATTCTCGTTGGGGACTTTAGTGCCAGAGTGGGCACAGACCACCAAACTGCGAATGAGTGATTGGAATTTTAAAGGAGTAGGAAAGTGCAACAGCAATGACTCCTCCTTTTAAGGAAGTGTGCAGAGCATGAACTACTGATCACACAGTCTTCCGTCTACCAACTCGCAAGAAATATCATGGATGCACTTTCGCTTCAAACACTTGCATCTCATTGACCATGTCATAGTGCGAAGGAACAACAGACAGTATGTCAGTGATAAATACTATGCGTGGTGCATGCAGAGTGTTGGATAGATCACAGGCTTGTTGTCAGCAAACTCAACCTGCGTATTCCGCCTGCACGATAACCGCAAGGCAAGAAAGTGCCAAAAAGATTGGCACTTTCTCCAAGCTGAAACAAGATAGCAAGAGGCAAGCATTCATCAATGATATCTGCAGCCATTTATATGCATTGGAACACAGTTCAGAGGATCCAGATGAGAACTGGATAGTCTTCAGAGACACCGTTCACTCTTTAGCAATGGATTCCCTAAGACCAGTATGTCGCAGAATTTCAATGAAATCTTGAAACTCCATAAAGAGAAACACCAAAAACACAAGGCATATCTCAGTGATACTGCTCAGTATCTAGTAAGACCGCCTATTCAAACATATGTAAGACAGTCCAGACTAGGCTCAAAGACATGCAAGACGGCTGAGCAAAAAGGCTGCTGAAATCCAGTCCTTTGCAAATAGGAACGGTATGAAGAAGTTCTTTGGTGCATTTGAGACAGTATATGGTCGCCAGAGCTCATGTAACACCCTACTCCTTAGTGCAGATGAAACTATAGTCTTCTGACTGACAAAGAAGCTATCTTGAAAAGATGGGCTGAATATTAAAAGACGGTGTCCTAAATCGGCCATCATCTATCAATAATGAAGCTATCCACAGACTACCACATGTGGAATGTAATCCGCTGCTTGATGAGTTCCCAACTGTATCTGAAACAGTTAAAGCAATCAACCTCCTGTCATCTGGCAAAGCTCCAAGATCAGATTCAATACTTGCAGAGATATGAAGAACATCTTGAACAGTCAGGGCTTCTACCAGAAAACCAATGTGGGTTCAGGAAGGACAGAGGAACAATTGACATGATCTCCACAGCAATAGAGAAATGCCAGGAACAGAATGTGGACCTCTACATGACCTTTCTCGATCTGAACAAAGAGTTTGACACAGTCAATCGTGAGGAACTTTGGCAAATTGTGGCAAAATTTGGCTGTCCGGCAAAGTTATAGCAATGGCAGTTACACGATGGTATGCTTGTACGGGTCCAAAAATGATGACGAGTTCTCTGATCCATTTCCTGTGACAAATAGAGTTAAGCAAGGTTGTGTACTAGCGCCAACGCTGTTTAACATGACATTTTCTGCTAAGATGCTTCCCAGGATGGTGACAATGGTATACCTATTAGGTATCTCTTTGATGGGAAGTTTTTTCAACCTAAGAAGGTTGCAAGCTAAATCCAAGGTGCAGACACACTTGCATGCTAGACACGTTTCTCTTTGCTGATGACATGACAAATGGTTCTCCAACAGAAGAGAAGATTTAAAAAGGTGCGGATCAAGTATATTACTCATGTGACAGTTATGATCTTACAGTCAGCATCAAAAAGACTGGGATGATATATTAGCCAGCACTTGGAAATCCTAACAAGGAGCCATCACAGTGAAAGGTCAACGAAAGCAAGTGGGTGACAAGTTCACCTACCTTCGAAGCATATTCAAGAGTTATGCACTTTGATGATGAAGTCAATGCCACGATTGTCAAAACTAGCGTAACATTTTGCCAACTACGTGAAAGTATTTGGGATCGAAGTGGAATCAGACTTGACACAAAGCTGGAAGTCTACAGATCTGTGGTGCTGCCAACACTAATATGCATATGAAATTGAACAGTTTACCAACGACATGCCAAAAGATTGAACCACTTCCATACAAGCTGTCTTGGCAAGACAGGATTCAAGACACAGAAGTCCTGAAAAAACCAGGGATGCAGAGTGTACATACTCTTCTAAAATTGACACAAATAAGATGGACAGGCCAAGATACCAGAATGCCTGATGAACGCTTGCCAAAGAAAATCTCTATGGAGAACTACAAGTGGGAAAACGCTCCCATGGTGGTCAGAGGAAGCGACAGGGACACCCTCAAAGCCTCCCTTAAGGACTTCAACATACCAACAGAGTCGTGGGAACAGATTACACAGGATTGAGCAACGTGGCGAGGCTTCATTAGAAGGGATTCTGGTGAAAACGAAACAAAAAGAATCAGCGAAACCGAGCAGAAACGTGTTTAGTGAAAAGCCAGAGCTAAGGCATCACCAACAGAGCTTCCTCCCTCAGACCGCTCTTGTTCTATCTGCAACAGGTAGTTCAGAGCTAAGATCTTAGAATACACAAACAGTAGCACTTCACGCAATTGATTAAGATTGGTCACTGTCAGTAATGACTATTATAATTCGGCCAGTAATCGGCATGCATTTATAGATAGCTTTCTTCCTGCGGTCATAATCTAGCAATTAAGATCGATCTATAGACAGACACTCTTTAAACAAGCCTTTGAATGGAGGCAGGTAGCTGCTTAATCCAGACTGAAAGTAATACAGAAAACTTTCTGCATTATTCCTATCCTGCATTAAGCAGCAACCTGTCCTAAAGACCACATGAAATCATTTTAGTGGTCGCTAAAAAGACGCTTTTACTATTGTACGTACGAAGCTGCAGACCTCCATAAGGTCTCTATACAAGCTTTATTAAATTGCTATTTCAAATTCAATGATACGACTTATCTTTTCAGCCGTTTCAATACTAAACTAAGTTAATATACCATAATGACGCAAATGACCCTCATGGGTTGACGCGTCGTTAAACCTGAACTCATCATCATTCAATGATGTGATAGAAATTACTAAGAAAGCCTTTGCGGATATTGAGGTGGACAGATGGACACGAGCCTGTGACCATTTGAAGAATATGATAGATCAGATGAAAGCCACGGATCTCTACAGTAGGGGCAAGGTGATCGTTTTGTAATCTACATGACGGGCTCTGATGACAGCAGCACTGACACAGCTGAAGAGTGAATCAGGGGCATTTCACTACATCGATTATATTGTTTGAAATGGTCAACTGCTTTAAAATGTATGTAATAAAGATGAAGAAAGAAAAAATATAAAACAAAACAAGAAATGAAAATCCTAAATAATAATAATAATAATAATAATAATAATAATAATAATAATAATAATTATTATTATTATTATTATTATTATTATTATTATTATTAAAAAGATTAATATACTAAAATAAAACAGACATTTTAACATAAAAAATCAGCTTTGGTCACGGTTCGAACCAAGAACACTGAATTTACAATTTGGTAGGTCTCATCATTACACCATAGACTATCCGATTGACTGCAAAGGACAATCAAATATATCTTCTGCAAAAAATAAAATCCGATCGCCGTACATAACGGGAACCTACGAATACCTTGGCAGAAACTCGTTTTGCCGTACTATATACTAGAGCTATTAGTACTTTGATTGTAAAAACCCATATTTTCGGTACCTTTTTGTCAAAGCCGAAAGTTTCCGTCAAAGCTCGCTAACTTAACTGTAGCAAGTATACATTTGATCCGTAACGAAAGAAAAAGTACCATCGGGCATATGCGCCAAACGAGGACTCAGATCTGCGCCGCGCAGTCTGAACAGATTCTTAGCTTTCCACAGGAAAAAACTTTGCATCCTTGGTTATCCAAAATGCGTCCAGTGAAGATTCTGATCAGACTGCGCGAATGTGCAGGCTGATCTGAATCTCCGCTGGGTGGACATGTCTGAAGGTGTGTTTTCTGACAGTTGTGTCTCATTTGCATTTAATAATAAATGCGTCCAAAACAGCCATAATCAAAATGGAATGATACATTTCTGTAATCATCCAACACATGGCTAATGATATATTAATTAATGAATAAGTTGAGCTCCAATAAGCCGGCCCGCCATCCATTCATGGTTCGGACCGCGATGCTATCAAATAGATTTGGCTCAACTTGTTCTTGATTCAAGACAGTAGGTTGGAATTGTGTAAAAAGGGTCGGATCTGGATATAATACCATAGAAATATATATATGGAGTGTTAATAATTTTATTGAGTTATTATTATTATTATTATTATTATTATTATTATTATTATTATTTAATATTTAAATTATTTTATTACCTGTCATCTGAAAGCGTAGAGTATTATCTGCATCATTTTTTTTTCAGCGGGGATTACTTGCTTTTCAATGCAGTTTAGACGAAAAATTAAAAAAAAAAAATAATAAAATAAAAAATTAATCAATATATACCAACTGTTTTTTTGTTGTTGTTTTTTTGTTTTGTTTTGTTTTGTTTTATGAAATAAACATCAATTTATTCTTATGCACTTTTACAGTGGCACCCGACGACGATAGATTTTAAAATTGATCGATTGAAGTTGGAAGTCCGAAATAGATAGCGCTCGATTTTATAATCGGAATAATTGCAAAACAGTTCATAAATCTAATGTGTTCTATTAGTGGGATGACATCCAGTATGTCAGCTCAGTGGGCACTCAGTGTTGAGAACTTGAGACATTGTCGTGTCAACGTCGATGAAACATCATGACATTGCATCGACGTTGATGCGATGTTATATAAACGTCATTTACCTGCTGGGATTTTAAGAGAGCATTACAACAAAACGCCGTATGGAAACATGTTGGCAAAAAAAAGAACAAAGAACTTAGAAATAAGAAAAGCAGTATCCCATGCTTCTTGTATTTGTTATTATTTTAATTGTTGTCCCGTCACTTGGATTTTTTTCCAAAGGCACTGAAAGACTAAAAGATCTCGCTATTACCTAGCGCGCACACAACATTGCAACAAAGTCACATCAACGTCTATGCAACGCCATAATGTGGCATCGACGTTGATACGGCCGTCTCGTTTCAACGTTGTGTGTCCACTGAGTAGTAATTCTAAGACTCAATTGGGTTCTCCAACTTGATATGCATATTACATTCTTACAACCTTCCTTCAGCTTACGAACTGCTAGAAAACCCCACGAGGTCTACCAATGGAAAATGGGCGCATACCGTAAAAGCTCAGACTTCTGCATGTATATAGATCACCGTCTATTCTACATTTATCATTCTGTATTCACTTTTTTCTGTATTTACTATTCTGTATTTTGTATTCCTTTTTTTCCATGCAATATGTTCAATTTTGCTTGTTGGAATATTGATGGTTTTGCTCTTTAAAAAAAAAATAAAATAAAGGTAAATGTTTTTACGAAAAATTTCATATTTTTGGTATAACAGAGACTTGGACCAGCTCAAACATCATTCTCCCATGGTATAAGGCAATTCCCGTGTACGGTACTAAACGTAATTGTAGAAAGGGTAGAAAGTCTGGAGGAATAATAGTTTACATCAAAGAAAATTTGTTTCTAACGGGCGTAGTGCAAAGAATTAAAATTAACAGAATTTTTTTTTGGCTGAAGTTTATGCTTTCAATCCTTCAGTCAGACACACATATATTTGCACTGCGTATATCCCGCCTAGGGTCAAGGCTACATGTCCATTTAACGATGAACTCTTTATCAATTTAAAAGAACGTGTACATGAATTTTCTCTAAAAGGAAAAATAAATTTTTGGGTGATTTCAATGTTAGAACGGGTACAGTTAATGATTTTGTTGAAATTGATCATATTACACGAGTCGACGATGTAATTTTACCAACTAATTATTTGGAAGACATTATTCTTCCCATACGTAATAATGTAGATGAAATAAATGAACAACGTCAAAACTTATTAGATTTTTGTATTGAAGCTAAGCTTCGTGTACTAAATGGTAGACTTATCGGTCAGTGACTTTTGGGATATAAAACTTTCTATGGTCCTCGAGGAAGCAGTTTTATTGATTATATACTAGTCTCTGAGGATTTACTACATACATTTGCTTTAATTAATGCAATACCTCTAACTGAATTATTTGACCATTGTGTTGTTATGTCTGCAGTGAATAGTGATACAATTATTATGGAACAAAATGACACTGATAGCGAATTCAGTGAAATACCTAGTAAATTTGTTACAGGTGAGATATCGGGACAGAAGTATGTTGCATCTCTAATTGATCAAGTGTTAACACACTTATTACAGATTTTTTTGCGATGTAGAAAATTCTTATATAAATAAAGATACATTAACTGAAGAAAAAAACAACATTATTCATAAAAAAAAATTAACATTATTCATCTCGCTGCTTTTAAGTCTTGCACTTTTAAAAGGCTAAGACGTATAGGAAGAAGAAAAAAATAAAATAAAATGGTGTAATGGCAATTTGTATTACATGAAAAGATAATTAAGACGGTTGGCCAAAAAACTGCAGATGAATTAAGTAATCTTCATTTAAATATGGCTTTTTGACAGCTTGAGGCATGCATATCCAAAAATTATAAAGTATACTTCGCAGTGGCCTAGAAGAGTATTTTATAATCTCCCTAGCTACTCTTCTGCGATAGAGACTTTCGGTAATCCAAGAAAACAACAGGACGCTGTAGCCATTCCCCGTAATTATCATGTATTATAAAGATTTCTATCCCTAATACAGAGAAGACCTAGATCAGCCATCGCATTTTGCGCCGTCTAAAACGCGGCGTCTGATCTGGGTCTATACTGTTTGCCACTGTCCTTTTATGTCTTAGAACACACAAATAATAACACATCACACAGTTGATAGGATTGATCATTGTCAGTAATGACAGACGAACAAGACATGTTTTTATGGGACGTTAGGCTTAAGATGGGCTTTAATATTCTATTCTATTCCTTACTCGATGCACGACTACTATGTCAACAGCCGCTTCCGGTTCGGTATAATTCCCGACCTATATCATGTATATTTGCGGGCCGTCAAGACGACCCGCAAAAACTGGCGAGAAACAATTATTTTCATTTTTTTTTCTTTTCGTGAATCTTTAAATATGTTTTTAAATAGCGTGAAATTATTCACATATTTATGGTGGCATATAACTGACATCTAAATATTGAGATAATAAGTCGACTTTTTCTGCTTTTATGTTGACTTAAAATGTATGGCCTGATACTATATCGACTTCCGTTGACAATGGTAATCGCGACTGCAAGTCATAAAACTGTCCAGAAGTGTCATCCACAATGTCAGCGTCACGAAACACTTTTACAAATATATGTCGACATTATAGTTATTATCTCGACTTCCGGTCATATTATGTAGTAGGATTTGTTGAGAAGATAAAGATAGTCAGATAGTGACAATGCCGGCCGGAATACCTGAATTCGGGACGATGTGACGTATTAAGTTTAGGTCTTAATATAGTGTTTGGTGGCATACAGATATTATATAATTATCGTTTCTTGTAGACAACTCTGCGATTGCAATAAGACTGGCGCTGCCTGTGTTATTTTGGTCTAAAAATAAACTTTCACGACTACGAAAACGTATCTCAATGCTAACTGGCAAATCATGACATGTAAAAGAACCGGAAGTCGAGATAATAAAAATAATAGAAAATAAGTCGTCATACAATGTTAACACACTTTGTTTTCTTGAAGGCAGCTTAGAGCAATATAACGACCTGCAGACGCGATAACTATTATCAACGGAAGTCGATATAGCATCAAGTCATACATTGTAAGTCGACATAAAAGCAGAAGAAGTCGACTTAGTATCTCAATATTTAGATGTCAGTTATATGCCACCATACATATTATTTTAAGGAAAAACAATGCAAAAATGAAAAACAAAAAACAAAAAAAAAAACAAACAAACAAACTGATTTTGAATGATTCACCTGGCGCTTTCATCTCAGTTTGTCAGAAGCATATCAGATACTATAACTCAAAGCGTCCGCTGATAATCGTAACGCTATAGAACCAGTCGGATTTTGACACTGTATTACGGAAATCATTTTCATATACATTCTTCCTACACTCATTTAACTTCCATTTTATTAATTAAAGCAACTGCAGAAATTACAACGCTGCAAATAGCGTTTTAAAAAATATATTCTTGACTATTTCAATAATGTTGGTCAACTTTAAAGAGACGCTCATTGGAAACGAATAGCTGATCAAGGTGACATTCGGCGGGAATCGTAATAAAAAATAGAGCCAGTCTAGCGTATTTTTTCCATCTGCATTGTTACAGATAGCTCGGACCTAGTAATACCCGGACTTGTCACTAAAGGAACTACCAAAATATGTTGTCTTGGCTTGATTTTAGTGCATTATGGTCATTAAAAATGATTTTAGATAATAACTGAAGTTGTAATAAATTGTTTTAATAGGTTTGGTTGAAAAATGTTAAGTCACAATTAAGAAAATCGAAGTTATACCATCATTTTGGGTGAATCTCTGATGATTTTCTGCTTAAAGTGCCGAAAATGGCTAAAGTGGGTACCTAGGTTTAGATTATCGAGCTGTGTAAGGAACTGGACTAAATTGTGACTGTCCTGAATCAACAAAAAAACAACACTTTTTGGCTAACTGAAAATTGGGCAGTTGCTAGGCAGTGCCTAAATTCATATTAGTCCGTTTCGGTATTTCGGTTTCGTTTCGGTATTTCGGTTTCGTTTCGGTAAATCTAGATACCGAATACCGCCGAAGTTAACCGACTAAACCCGGAAATGAACGATCACATGACGGCCATTATTTTTGTTTGGGTGTTTATTTGGTAGAAATGTAAAACAAGCGGATAACTCGCCGTTTGACAAGTAAATGAAAGGATTCTGTTTGAAAAATAAAACGTCTGATTGTTGATACAGAACTAGTAGAGAAGTGACTTAATAATAGTGAAGGTAATATGTTAGCCTAAATGACATTTCGGCCGACCCCAGTTCGACCAAGTTACTTTAATAGTAATGACAGACCAATTCTATTTTTTAAGACTTTCACAAAATGCAACAATACAGCCTTTAAATTAAATACAAGACAAAGAGAATGCTGTTTAAATCATCAAACTCTACCAAGAAATAAAAAAAGTTTGAACAAAGGAGGTTGACAAATTTTGTGTGTCAAAAATCAATCAGCTGTTCAACCTGGATAGTGTACCCAATAGACCAGTTTAAACACTACGTTACACAATCAAGCCATTCGGACCCTCTTGGTCTTTAATGGAGAGCCTCGTTCTGGTTTGGATGGCAGAATGTTGTTGTTTACGTTTTTCAGACATTGAAATGGCCAATGTTTTTCAGAAAAATAAAACTGCTTTTTGTCAAAAGTTTATTTTCATGAGAGGTCCTCCTCGACTGATCATTTAAATGTCATAACCATAAATATAGACATATTTAGTCCATCAACTAGCTAAACCTAGGCGTTAAAAAATGGTCACCGTTAAGCCAATATTTTGGTTGCGAGTATGCCTATTGATATCAGAAATATCATTGAAACAGTTGTATTTATTTTAGGAAAAGCAGTCAAATTGCTTCTTAAAAATGTATTTAAAAACTCTAGATAAAATTTACGATTGAATATTAACCAAAAAGATTTTATTATCCAAGTAAAAGTTGGCTTGAATCAATTGGTATCAATGGAACCGGAAATGTTTTTGCCATCCACAAATTTTGGTCACGTGGCATAACATTGTAATCACATGGTCACTAGCCCGAATGAAAACAATAACATTAAAAAGGTCTATACACATCCCCGATAGTCGGCCATTTTCCCATTACTTGCCATGCAATTTGTTTGGATCAAAAGCCTTATAAATTGAGCATGCTCAAAAAAACGCATGCGTATTTTGCGCTAAATTTACACTCATTTTGTTGGGGATGCCATTGTGAATAGCTACTCGGACCCATCAATACCCGGACTGGTAACTATAGTGCTAAATACCTATTTTATCGATATGATGATGTCGTGGCTATGATTTTACCGGTTACCGGGTTTCGTCTGGAATGTGCGAAAATCAATCGAGTAGAAAGTGATAATTATCCGCAATAAACTGTGAACAAAACATCACTTATCATTCAAATTAAATACTATGTAATTATTTTGTTTTTTAATCATATTTGTTGAATATTGATCACACATATTACAAATTTCGATGAAGTTTCCAAACACTGATTTGTGAATGAAGCTATTCGTCGAAGAAAAAATGGCGACCATTGTTGAATAGTACTAGCATTAGCAGAGCCTTTTAATGCTTTTTCTCGCTAAAATCAACTACAAACCCAACTTATTCAGAATAAACTAGCTTTGTTTTATTGCTTTATCAGCATATTATTTTCATAACCGTAATAGAAATTTGAAAAGTCGACTGTGAAAATGTCATTCTCTCGAATTTGACCCACATTTTCTAAAACGTGTATGTGCAAAATTCGGCAATTATCTTTGTTAAAAGGAATCAGTTGAATAAAATGTTATTAACATATAATGGAACTAAGATTGCATTATTGCTTTATAATAATTTTAACTGGCTTAACTAAAAATAAATGTGTTTAATACTAGTTTAATATGGGTGGAGTTTTGCAAAATATAGATTCCGAAGTGACGTAAGCATCACCAGCAGCCGCGACATGATTATTAACGGAAACAGACAGTAACAAGTCTGGGTATTGATGGGTCCGAGATAGCTAGAAATAAGTCCTTCGAGGTCTTCTCCATAAATTACAGAGATATTTGACTTCAAAGTTGACCAATCAGGATTCTGACCTTGTTCACAGCCAAATATGCATATACCCATATATACATGTATTTATAATGAGATCATTTCTATATTTATCATCAGTAACCTCGACTGAAAATTATAGGCTTAACATGATTGTATGATTTTTAATTAATAACCAAATTCAGCTACTATCACAGGGTCGCAGCGGCCATTTTGCACATGGCCGCACGTTCGCGGATGAAAAGGCAATTTTCAACGCTCTCAAATGAATACTCACTCTGCGAATCTGATTATTTCTTTTCTTGCAATAAAATTTTGAACAATCCATCTTTCGAAATATAATAAGAAAGAATTGATTTGATTAGTACATTTCTCATAATATTTCATTTACCCAAAGCAACAGATAATTTTGGGGGCATTTGGGTATTTAACCCCATCAAAATTTAATCCATTGGGTGAAATCATAATTTAATTTTTCAGTTTGAGTACAGATACCCACAAAATGAAAATTAATTGGGTAAAACAAACAGAAAGAAAGAGCACAAAAAAGCCTGAATTAGTTACATGTATTTAAAACATGGTATTTCATTGTACCCTATTAAATTTTTTATTGTATTTGTCATATGGAGATTATAAACACCTATTATGTGCAGTAATCATAATATAAAATAGTAATCATTTTCAGGCCTTGAAAGTTGAAACTTTAATTTTCACCTTAGAATTTGGAAATAATTGGGTATTCTGTCAAATCAGTTGGGTATCAATACCCGAGTTTTTGAAAATAAATGAGTATTTGCTCAAAACATATGGGTATTTTACTCGGATACTCCCCTTATCTCTTGCCCTGTTACCAAAGCATGGTTTGCATGGTGACAGATAGGAAAGGCAAATATGGCCACACTGTTTGTCATTTCTACTTTTAGTTGGCAGTGGATAGAGAGAGGCAGGGCTCAAGAAAACCAGAAAAAGCCGGTCTGAACCGAAAATAAGAACCCCAGGCTGGTTTTAAAGACCCAAAAATGCTAATAATTCAGTCCAACAGGATCGTGATGTCCAAACAATCACAAACAGTCGTCTTCCCAAACTGGTAACATGTGCGCACATTTTCAGTGCAATATTATGGTAGTTAAACAGCTCTGAACGGTTATTTTCACGTATATTGGAGAGGACTACTTACCGCAACACAAATTATTAGGTCATAATCCAAACATCGTCAGAAAATCAACACTTCACTGTCCTTTTTAGATAAACCAGTGATTAACATGAATCATCAGGGAGGGTTGTCTGATAATTAATCCGTTTGTGTGATCAAAGGCCGCTTTAATCGCAACTGAGAGTGATTAAAGAATGCACTGCTTGAATACACCTGTTTTCTTCTTTTTTTATACACCCGTTTGAAAAACGGGACGTATTATGTTACGGCGTATTGCGTCCGTCCGTAAACATTCGTTTCCGGCTAACTCCTCCTATAGTTTACATCTGATCAAGCTGAAACTTGGTGTATAGTTAGACCATGATGTGGAGCAGGGCCTATTATTTCGGGGTTACAGTCCACCAAATGTTTGCAGAGTTATGCCCCTTTGAAAATTTCTGTAAACTTTTCATTTCCAGTTAACTGCTACATTTTACATCCAATGAAGCTGAAACTTCATTTATAGTTAGACCATGATGTGGAGCAGCCAATATTATTTCAAGGTTACAGTCCACCAAATATTAGCAGAGTAATGCCCCTTTGAAAATTTCTGTAAACTTCTCGTTTCCGGCTAACTCCTCCTACAGTTTACATCCGATCAAACTGAAACTTGATTTGTAGTTAGACCATGACATGGAACAGCGCATATTGTTTCAAGGTTACAGTCCACCAAATATTAGCAGAGTTATACCCCTTTGAAATTTCTATTAATTTTTCGTTTCTGGCTAAATCCTCCTAGTTTACATCCGATCAAGCTGAAACTTTATAAATAGTTGCATGATGATGTGGAGCAGTGCATATTATTTCGCGGTTACAGTGCACTAAATATTGGTAGAGTTATGCCCCTTTGAAAATTTCTGTTAACTTTTTGTTTCCGGCTAACTCCTCCTACAGTTTACGTCCGTTTAAGCCCAAACTTGATTTATAGTTAGACCTTGATGTGGAGCAGCGCATATTATTTCAAGGTTACAGTCCACAAATATTAGCAGAGTTATTATATCTCTTTGAAAATTTCTAATTATTTTTCGTTTCTGGCTAAATCTTCCCACAGTTTACATCCGATCAAGCTGCAACTTTATAAATAATTACACGATGATGTAGAGCAGCACATATTATTTCGAGGTGCACCAAATGTTGGCAGAGTTTTGCCCCTTTGAAAATTTCAGTAAACTTTTTGTTTCCGGCAAACTCCTACAGTTTACATCCGATCAAGCTGAAACTTGATTTGTAGTTCGACCATGATATGGAGCAGCCATATTGTTTCAAGGTTACAGTCCACCAAATATTAGCAGAGTTTTTTTGGTCCAATATTGAAGTATAGGAAAAACAAATCAGCGAAAGGCTCATATGAGCTTATAATATAGCCATGCTTCTGTCGTGTGTCCTCTGTCCGAAAGCACTTCTCCCTAGATGCAGCAAATTTCTCCCTATTTTCCCAGGAGGGAGAAGACACTTCTCCCTTAATTTCTGGGCCAGCTTGGACCCTTAGGTTACATTTCACCAAATATCAGCAGAGCTATGACCCAATGAAAAGTTTTTAATTTTTTTTTGTAATTCTACTTACAGTTTATATCCAGAGCCCTGAATTATACAGGAGCCAGTCTATGTGCTAACTTGCCACGGGCGTATAATGCCCGGCTTGGCAGAGCTCTTGTTTTTGTTTTTTTTTTTCAACATGGTTAGCGGTTTGTTGGTCCCAGATTGTTGGTCAGATCCTGAAATATCGAAAACTGCTAAACTGCCCGTGGCGCAGGCCTTTTTTTATTAGACTTGATTATGTCCATAAAAGTGATTTCGTACTGTCTCTCCTGTTTCTCGCCGTCTTTGCGCTTACACACAAGACAGGAACCTTTTTTCTGTAAATAGTTATTTAGGAA